>JAKSZT010053764.1:6644651-6966735 GCA_026826555.1 Tolypeutes matacus | reverse complement strand
AAATAAATAAATAAATAAATAAATAAATAAATAAATAAATAAATAAAAAAGAAGTAAAGAAATAGATCCAATCTCTTGATGGAAGAATCTGCAGTGTCACATAGCATGGAGTGTATATACAGGGATGGAAGAATTTGGGGCCATTTTGACATCCTCCATAAACATTGTACTAAATATCTTTTCAAACACTTCTTTGCACACTTACCTTATTGTTTATATAGGAAAAATTCCTAAAGGAGAAATTATTCAGCACAAGGTATGAACATTTTGAGTTGTGGATTCATACGGTCACAATGGCAATTCATACTCTCATGAGCTAGGCTATCAGCAGTAAGAACTCAGTACCTGACATATTGTAAAATATATTTTACAATGAGTCTTATTGATTGAATGATTGAACAAACAAAACCAAATAAATAAATCAATGAAAAGGTGAAAAAATCAACAGCCTGACCAATACTGACATTACTATTCTTTAAATATTTACCAAAAATTAGTACCCTACTCTTTAATTTATAGTTTTAAGATTACTAGTAGCTGTATGTTTAATGGCTCTTTGGTATTCTTTAATGAATATCAAGTGAGTATATTTGAGTGGGTCAATTTCTGGGCTCTGTGTTGTGTTTCATTGTCAGTTTGTCTATCCTTAAGCTACTGGCACTTAACATTATCAGATTTAACTCATTCTTTTCATGAAAAGAACTATGATGTATTTAATTGATGTTTTATTTATAGATAGATGAGTTGGTTGTTTAATATTTAAAAAAAAAAAACTGAAATGAGAATCTTTTACACAAATATCTTTGCCTTCAAGTGAGGGTATATCTTTAGGAAAAGTTCCTAGAATGAGAATTACTGGATAAAATAATATGTTCATTTGATATTTATTGCATTATTACCTTCTGAAGAGGTCATAGCCATTTCCACTTTTCCCACCAGTGTATAAATGTGCCTACTTCCCCATACTACCTGTCAGATCTTTTTCAATTTGATATATTAAGAAATGACAAATCACTTTAAAAATTTTGTATTCCCATTTGAATTGTCATAAGCATCTTTTAAATAATTTTATAAGCTATTTGTGTTTCTTTTTTTGGTGAACTGGTTGAAAGTGACCACTTTTAATTGTTATATTTTCCTTATTAATTATTTACATTGACTTTATTCATGGTACTTCTCTGCAGAAGAGTTTAATTTTAATATAGTCCTATTTTTTATTGATTTCTTTATTGTTTCTAGACTTTGGATATTTATTCTAAAGGCCTTTCCACTCCATTATCATTAAACAATTATTTCTCATGGGGAGAGAGTGGAGCTCAGTGGTTTGAGCACCTACTTCCCATGCACAAGGTCCCAGGTTCAATCCCTGGTACGTTCCAAAAAATAAATAAATAAATAAATATTTGTCATTTTCTTTTGGTATTTGTCTTAGTTTACCTGACTGCCATGAGGAATACCACACAATAGATTGGCTTAAACAATGGAAATTTATTGACTCATGGTTTCCAGGCTAGGAGAAGTCCAAAATCCAGGTGTCAGCAAGGCAATGCTTTTTTCCCAAAGTCCGTGACATTCTCATATTGGCAGCCCACAATCCACGGGGTTCCTTGACTCTCCTCACAATGTGACATCCTCTCCTTTCTCTTTTGGGTTCTGTTGACTTCCGACTTGTCTCCTCCTTGTGGATTTCTTTGACTTTGTTTGAATTTCTTCTGCTTATAAAGGACTCCAGTAAACCGGATTAAGATTAAGTACAAGCCTAAAGAGGGGTACATAATTCAAACTACCACAGTACCTTTTTTATTTTTTATGTACTTACTTATATTAATTTTAAATTGTGAGTATTAGAAGCAAAGTCTTAGATTTTTTTCCAAAGGGCTAGCCAGTGTCCTCATATAATTTTAAAAATAATAATCCATCCATTCCCCCAAATGATTTGGAATACCATTTTTATCATACAGCAAATTTATTTAAGTCTATTTTTAAATTTCATTTTGTTCCATTCAAATGGCTACTCCAGTTACAGTGCAAATCTTTACAAACTACTTTAGCTTTCATAATACCTTTAATATCAAGCAATATTAAACCATGTTATTATTATTTTTCACATTTTGGGTATTACATTTGTATTTTCTATAAACACTTTGTATTTTATATTTTCTATAAACACTTTAGAATCAGTTTACCTAGTTTCATGACAGCAGTACATTAAATTTATAGATTTGGGAGCAATTAAGAGCATTATGTTTAGAGTCTTCCTATTTAGAACTAAGCATGTCTTTACAACATTCAAATCAATTTTATGTCTTAAGTAAAGTTTTAGATTTTCTTTCATTCAGATTATGTACAATTATATTAAAATATAAATAAAATTGATATTTTCATTACTTTTTCTGAATACTGTTGGCTTATATAAACACTCTATATTTTAAAAAGTAATTCTCTTACCAGACATTTTATTGAATTTTCACATTTCTAATAATTTTTACTTGATCCTGTTTGATTTTCCAGGTACATTTATGTCATCTGTACAGAAAGAAAAACTTGCCTTTTCTTTTCCAATTTTTTTGTGTAAATTTTGCAATCAGAAAAAGAACAATAAATGTGTTTCTAACTTGAATAAATACATAAAACTAAAATAAACTTCTCTTCATTTGATTATTATGCAACACATTGTCTATTAATGAACATAGGAATATTGGGAATGAAAAATTCTATAAATGATATTAATGCTATTTCTTAATTTCTTTTTACTTTGTCAAATATATATTGTAAGAGAAGTCAAATAAATTTGATTTCATAACCCAAACAGAAATAACCACTGTATTTTACCACTTCTTGTTAAACTTATGTGTATACCCTATATCATTCCAAGTTCAGTTTTTCACACTTTCTTTTACATCTAATAGACTTTTTTCACATTGAATATAAATACACAGTTGTCTTTAATGTAATTTTTTACATCAGGAAGGTAGGTTAGAGATAATCTTGTCCAAACTCTTCTTCGTTTTTAGATGTAAGTACTGATTCCCAGAGAAGATAGGACACACATCACAAAGAGGAAATTAAAGCCCAAGAGAGAAGTAGAGAATATGAGATCAGATCATTGTCGGTATGCTTTGTTTTGTTTGAGAAATCATGGAAAATGGCAGAAGTTCTAAAAGGTCCAGGAAAGCATATGCACCCATTTTTTTTTTTTTTTTTTTTTTTTAGAAAAAGAAGGAAAAGATAACTCTAAAGGTGATGATGTTGTGGTAAGTTTGAGGTCAATCACCTTAAAAAATGTGAAAACTTGGAGCCATCAGAGGTTCACCTAAAACATGTTCTATCAACTAAATTCAGTTACTTTTTTTTTTTTTTTTTTTTTTTAAGATTTTATTTATTTATTCATTTATCCCCCCCTTGCTGCTTGTGCTCGCTGGGTCAGCTAACCACGCCGTGCGGGCGGGCTTGCCTTCACCAGGAGGCCCCGGGAACCGAACCCGGGGCCTCCCATATGGTAAACGGGAGCCCTACTGATTGAGCCACAGCCGCTTCCCCAGTTACTTTTATTTATTAATTTTAATTATTTTGAAATTCAATGGGAAAAACTTGTAATATTTATCCCCCTAATTTCCCTCCCAAGATTTTTCAGATTACATGCATATATTTCACAAAACTGTAATCAGAGTTTGTATACAATTTTTTTGATTTGATATCATCTAAAACACATTTTTACTTATTTATATAAATCAAGTCGCTTATGCTGAATGGTCATTGATACTCAGAAAGTGGATCTATGGAATTGGATAAAGACATGGGTGATAAAAATAAATGAGTTAAATGCATAAACTCAGGCAAAAGGCTACAGGTCTCCTGGGCCTTGTGGTGAAGGAAACAAAACAGGGAGAGGAAACAGAGCAAGCTGGGCAATGCTTTGCCTGCTCCTAGACCTCAGATGAGGTCAAAAGAACACAGTGGTTTAGCATAGAGGAGTAGAGTCTCAATAAAGGCAGGGGCTGCATATGTTCCATCTGGTTGTCTAGTCATGGTAATTAATTTATAACGATAAAAACTGTATGTAACTGAGTAAACGGTACAAGGAACCTGAGTGTGTGCTTACAGCCCCAGTGGCCGGGATCCCACCCACTGAGAACAGCACCTGGGACCTGGTGGGCTCTCGGTAAATATTTGTTAAATGAACAACTAATGGGGTAACTAGACTGGTCGGTGAGGAAAGACCAAAGACACTATGCATATTGATTTTGATAAAGCAGTACATAAAATCTGTGTTCTAGGCTTGTGGATAAGATGCATAATATAGGTAATAGTTCTAGTATGTTTCATATTACCTGGTTGACCAAATCTACCCAAACTCTGGATCAGTAATTCAAGGTACATGGCATAGAGCTCTGTCCTTGGTTTTTGTTATTTTCAATAACAGTCTGAAATTGTATTTCTCAAATGTGATTCCTTTTAAAGAAAAAAAGTTTAGCAGAGCCTCAGTGTTTGGTTTGAATTATTTTTTATTATAATATGACCTAAAATAGGTACACACAAGATTAAATGTTGCTTTAACTATATATAGTTTTTATATAATTATAAAACTAAGATTTAAAAATAAACTGTAAACCCCACAAATGTCACACTGGCTGACCCGAAATCATATACATTGTCCTGACTGCAAAGGGGCAGGTGCTCTTGAGCTCAGCACATTTATACTGTGAAGTGCCTGATAATGTTTGTACAGTCATCATTCTGCAGCCTGCCACAGCCTTGGCTTAGCACATACACATCGTTTACATGCTAATTTACCTAGATTTCTTTTCTCATTAGTGAATGCCATTTGTCCCAAGCACAATCTTAAACAAAATTTCTAACTCATGCACCAAAATGTCACATCCCTCTCAAGACAACATGATGTTTCTTTTTTTTTATTGCCATTGAAAGGAAAACAGAAAATTTAAAATACCTGGAGAGAAGGCATTTATATGATAATGACTGAGCACTGACTACACACTGGGCAGTTGCTAGATGCCTTAGATACAGTGATAAGCTAGACAGACCAAACCTCTGCCCTCAGGAAGAATGGAAGAATGAGATCCACATTTGCATATGACACCAAACTGGGAGGAAAAAGCAACACATGAGAATAGGACCTGTATTATAAATGATCCTTATAATTTTTCTCCTTATAATATTTTGAAATTCCTAAATTATTACATGTTTTTCATTTTAAAAATGCAAGCAATATAAAAGTCCTTGAACTAATAATAATTGATAACTACTCCTCTCTCAACACCCCATAACCCCACTTCCCAGTGGTCGCAACTGTGTTAACTTGAAGCATGCACATCTTTTTTTTTTTTTTTTTAAAGATTTTATTTATTTATTCATTTATCCCCCCCTTGCTGCTTGCGCTCTCTGGGTCAGCTAACCACGCCGTGCAGGCGGGCTTGCCTTCACCAGGAGGCCCTGGGAACCGAACCCGGGGCCTCCCATATGGTAAACGGGAGCCCCACTGATTGAGCCACAGCCGCTTCCCATGCACATCTTTAAATGAGATGAAAAAACTAATTCTGAAAGAAGTTCATTCAGTGACAACTTTTCTTTATTCAGTCTTTGGGTTCCTCCAATGGGTGGCAATTTCTAAGACGCGTCCTTATGTGAGAGATTCCTCCTGGATTGAAGCTAAACGGGATCACAGATGCGGGACTTATCACACCCCTTTAATTTTAAAGATTTGTTCCCTTGTTCTGAGTGTTGTAAGAAGGATTAGGACACTGTATGTAAAACTCCTAGCACACTGTAGGCACATAATAAACAGCAATTGCTATTATTCTCATTTAAAATGATGCTTGTTCTTGAACCATTCCTGGTTTTTCCAGTTGTAGTACCCTATGTTTCGATTATGAAGTGATGGCAGTTCTTTTTTCCAACAACCTGGAAAGAAAATGCCCTTTAATGTAGCTGCCCATCGGGGATTATAGGTTTTCATAGTCTTTGGAACACTTTCTCAGCCGCCCTTCCATTTAATATAATAACCCCCTTGTCCTCATGGAGGAGATGGCAAAGGAGAAGTAATTTGAAGTGAGACAGGGTGTTAGTGTCAGGACCATATTTCTTTTCCAACTCTAAAATCTAATTTCCTCAGTTCTGTGTTGAACAGTTTTGTGTTTACGGCCCAAGTCCCTGGCTTCCAGGCCCCTCACATATACATCACTTAGGTAATACTTGGAAAGTGCTTTGAAGGAAATGGGCTGAGAAGTGCTAAGTAGAATTACACGATATGAGTTGACAGTGGGGAGCCACACAAAGAGATAAAATCTTCTGTCTGTGCTACATTTCATTTTCCCTGGTAGAGTTTATGGAACCCTCATGTGTTACACTGGAAATAAAGCAGGAATTCACATTTTTATGAGTAATATGTATGCTGAATATTGAAAAGAATAACAAAGTAATGGAAGAGAACATTTGCACTCAGTTGAGTATAATAAAAATAGTTGGTTAGAAATTAAAGGTCAGCCATTTTCCTTTATGTAATATTTTTAATAAATAACAAAAGAAGATGAAGATAAGAAAAGGTAAACTGTGGAGGGAACAAAGTGGGGAAATTTTCTTACTTGGGGAAAGTGGTCTGAGAGAATTGAAAGTTTCTTTTTTTTTTTTTTTTTTAAAGATTTTTTATTTATTCATTTATCCCCCCCTTGCTGCCCGTACTCGCCGGGTCAGCCAACCACGCCGTGCGGGCGGCCCGCCCCCACCAGGAGGCCCCGGGAACCGAACCCGGGGCCCCCCACATGGCAAACGGGAGCCCCACTGACTAAGCCACAGCCGCTTCCCTGAAAGTTTCTTGATCCATGGGGAAAGCTTACATAAGAATATTCATCCATCCATCCATTCTCATTTCTTCATTGATTAAATAAACTTTTATCAAATATAGAGGCCCACTTTAGAGGGCCAAGCACTGTGTTAGATATTGGGAGCGTACAAAGACTGAGGCATACTTTCAGTTCTCTCACAGTATTGAGGAACTGGGATATGCTGTAATGGAGGTAAGACAAATTTGAACTTCCAGAGCATGAGATGGGAATCCACAGGGAAATTCACGTTATCTGAACTATCTTCAGGGTGACTAAGTATTTGTCATGTGGAGATGGAGAGGAAGGGATATCCCGGCAGTGGAACAGCAATTGCGAAGCACAGGGGTATGAAAGACATGGCTATGAGGGAATCACATGTAGTTTAATATCCTGGAACACAAGATGGGCCCAACTTGGGTCTAGAGATGAGAATGGAGAGAAAAACTGATTCAGTTTTGTAGAATGTTGGAGGTCTCACTAAATGCATGTGTCCTTCCCTCTTTCATGGAGAGAATATATGCTGACGTATTTGTTCTGTTTGAAGTGTCTGAACTAAGGACTGAGTGGCAAGGTATAAGACCAGTGGATTTGGGCAATTCTGCTGTACAGGGCCTAGGAAGACCAGTGAAGGGTGAAAGGAGTGATGTGATCAGATTGTACTCTGGAAATTCATGTTCTAAAATAAAAACATATATAATAAATTGGAGTGAAACTCCAGCTGCTGAAGTTTGGAGGCCAATAACTAGGGTAGGCTTCTCCATATGCCTCTGCAAGGGAATATTGCAGCTTTGAGGCCTTGCCAGCCAATAATTTCTGTGGATTCCAGCAAGAGTGTCTCCATGGAATGGAGAAGATATAGGACTGAAGGTGCACATCCCCTGACACTCAGAGAATGGGTGCTCTGGCCTGCTGGGAACAGAACTTCTAAAACAGGAACTATGTCTGGAAGGCTGTGGTTTAAAGTCATTTTTTCTGGCTGTAAGTAGAGTCTCCGGAACCAGAGGGAGCACACAGCTCTTCTTAAAATTGAACGCATTTATGCCTGAGTTAGACACTGAATTCTATTTGGGCAAGAGATGTGCTTATTGGTACAAAGCAAAAAACACCACCATGAGTCCTGGCAGCAAACCTAACAAAATCAGAGTAATCTGGGGAAAAAGTAACTCGTACCCATGGAAATAGCAGTATGGTTTGCGCCAAATTGCAAATCAACTTTCCTGCTAAGGCCATTGAACACTGAATCCATGTGATGCTGTAGCCCTCAAGGATCGAAACTTATTGAAAAGTAAATAAAATTGTGGATTAAAACCCTGCAGGGAGCAGGAAAAATTTAAGAACAAGCTGGTTTTGCAAACATTTGTAATAATTCTGGCAAGCAGAGATGATTTTCAGAACCAGAGCAGTGGACGTGGGCATTGGGAGAAGAACATGGAACTCAGGGATATCTACAAGATGGGCTCATCCTGTATATATAAGGAAGAACCTCAGGTTCCTGGTTTAGCAAATTGAGAAGAGAGTGGTGCCATTAACCAAAATGGAGCTTCCAAAGGAGAGGCAGGTATCTAGAGGATATGCCAGAGAGAAAAAATGATGTGTTGGTCAGAAGGAGAGGCACCTAAAGAGATGTCAACCCATTCCAATACAGGTGTCTGGGTTGCCAGACAAAACACAACTCACATGGGCTCTGATGAAAGACTTTTGACTCACACAGAAAAGAGACATAGCAAGGGAACGGACATCACTAGCAGATGCCAATTCCCAGATCCTGTGGGTCTCAGTCAGTGGGCGATGCAGGGAGTAATTCTAGGAGCAGCATCCCTCTCTTGTATTTGGGCACAGTAGTGGCGGAGCCCCACAAGGTTTGAGCTGAACATTATAAAGGACTTGTAAATGTCTTTTAGGGGATCAGGATGGAGAAAGATAGAGCTTTGGGAGCACGGGAGCCTGGAGAGGCCAGCTCACAAAGCCCAAGTGAAGTGCATAGCCTAAACAAGCGCAAGGACCTTTCCTGGGAAATAGCAATTGTAAAGAAATAATCAATTGCCTGGGCAGAGGCCAAAAAAGGGAGTAAAATGCAAACAGAGAAGTTGGACTTAGAGAGTGGCCTCACAGGAGCCGCGACACATGGGGATTTTGAGAAGGAAGGAGGATTTGGCCAGGCCAAAATCCCTCAAGAAAAGTCAATGATGGTGGATGAGGACATCAGTGACCTTAAGACATTTGCACTGGAGGAAGGGTAAGGACTGAAGACCCAGGGAACTGGCTCAAATAGTGAATGAAAGTTGATCATACAGAAAAGAAAATATGACAATGCCTTTTGCTGCCCAGTGGTCCTCCTTTCTTCTGCTTTCAGCAAACTTATTGACTTGGAGAACAGCTCTCCACTACACTCTGAGCACGCAGTTTGGCAAATGCTGCAGTCTTAGCAACCACCGCAGAGGGGGTGCATGGCCAGAGCAAGGCCTATTGGAGCCCTTTCCCCCATTTGTTAACTTGGACCTAAGGAAAGCGGTTTTTCCTCTGTGGTGACAACACTGGAAAGATGTCACCCTGGGAGACGCCCACAGCTATGTTTCCAGCTTGGTGGGTAAATACAGTCTGAGTGAATGGAAGCCCACAGAGGAAGGTGGAGATGAGCGATAGAGACAGAGTCCTAAGAAGACCCTGATTTTAGTCCCCTGGGAACCCGAGTTGCCGGGAGCCGTCCTGCCTGAAGCCTGGCTGCTCAGCTCTTGTGGGTTTCATGTCAGTTCTCTGAGAGGCCCAGGGTCCATCCAATCAACCCTCTTTGCTTAAACTCATTCAGGGTGCTTTTTCTATCACTTGCTATGAAAAAAAGTCTTAATGGGAGTGGTAACTTGAAGGAAAGGCAGGTTAGGGAGATAGATGATAGATGATTAAATAGATAGCAATAGATATATAGACATGCATGTTGAAATCAATATCTATATCCAGAAAGATTTAGATATGGATCATTGTAAATATCTATCTATTGTCTGTTTATATATCATCTATCTATCATTTCCAGGAGGTAAGCTTCGTTTCAAAGTATAGGGAAATGAGCCAGGAAATGGAAAGGCTAAACATTTAACAAGAGAGGACAGCTAATGGAGCTTCCAGGGAAAGTGGAATGAGAGGGACTGTGAATCCAGGTGGAGGAAACAGTCCCTCTGATCAAAAACCAAGGACATAAGCGTTAAATTTAGTAGGGAAGGAACTTGAAGAAACTCATCCCTGTGCCACTTTTTTTTTCCTTCCTGGCAAAGTGGGAGGCAAGGTCATTTCTCAAACATAAGGGAAGGTTTTAAGGTAAGGGAATCTGAGGTGAGCAGACATATTTCAAACCATGGCCACAAACCATGAGAACAAGAGCTGGCTAGGAACAGGAATCCAAGCCTCAGTTTCCTCCCTGTGATTAGCATATCCTGGCAACAGGCATTATTGCTTGTGAAAGTTGTCATTCCATGACGTTATGTGGGAAGTGTTATTATGCATACATTTTCAACAAGATGAAGTGTACTTACCTAGCCAATTCTCAATTATCTAGAGCAGGAGATGGAAATTTTTCAGTATAGGCCCAGATAGAAAATACAGTATTTATACCAGGCTGCCCAGGGCTCTGCTGTTGTAGCCTGAACACAACCACAGACAATATGTAAATGAATGGGATAGGTGGTATCCAATAAAACTCCCTTTTACAAAAGCAGCTGGTCCTTGGGCCATAGTTTACCAATCCCTGACCTAGGGATTCAGGGGATAATGATCACAAAAAAATAAAAATAAAAATTTAGCTCTAAATTTGTGATTGCTTTATAGGCAGGGAGTTTTCTGAGCCTTCTCTGCATCCCTAGAACTTGGTCTTGCAGATGGTGAATCATCGATGCTCAATACTCACTCACTGAATTGAACCATGGTTTTTCTCCAGCAAACTCCTGGAGAAGGTTGAGCCTGTAGTGAGTTAAACGGGGAGGGAGGGAGGGAAAGGGGGTAACAAACATTATTTCCATCAGAGGAAAATGGTTTCAATAACACCAAGGCTCCATCCAAAACATAAAAGTTCCAACCATCTACAATGAGTATCTTATGTCCAGGCACCATGTAATGAGCCTCTAAAAAGCTATCATGTCCAAAGCCGTCACAGAGCTGCTTTGTTTTCAGTATGTGTGTGTGTGTGTGTGTGTCCTCCTTAAAACAATAGAAAATCTTTTAACAGAGTTTTCAACTGTCCTGCTATGCTGCAAATGTAAGGCTTCCAGGTGTAAAATAAGAGAGCAAAGTTGCCTGTGACCTGCAGGTCCCCGTTATACACATTCTCTTGCCAAGAGGTTACCTGAGGTGGGTGAGATGAGGGGAGTGGCTCAATTTTTTAAAGTACAAATCTTGGCACCTGTCAAACTCAGGGTTGGCATTTATGTTCATCCATTGATGCCCAAGCTTCTTGGTTCTCTTTAAGGTCTACCTAACTGCAGAGTTTTATCAAACCCATTTCTGTAAAGGATCCCTCTTTCTGAAATCTGGACATCCTAGTGAGGAAGGGAGAATCATGTAGGGTCCCTAATTAACAGGGGGGATTTAGAGCTGATAAGCAGCTTTTACCCTTCCTCTCAGAAAGCCAAACCCTGGGTGGCGAGCTGGGAAACTCTCAAATCCATTTCCAAAATCAAAACCCGCTCATATTTTATAAGGTTAAATGTTGAAAGTGGAGGTTCGATTGTTGGCTCCATAAGAATGGAAAAGGAAGAAAAGGGACAAAAACGTGGCTTTTCAGGGTACTGCTTTTATCTAAAGCAGGTACATTGTACAACTCCAAGCTGAGAAACAAAGGGAGCCTTGTCTCCCTCCCTCCACCAGCCATTTCTAATGCTGTGATGGGAGGAAAAGGAGTCGGGGAAATGTTTTTGTGTGCTGTGGAAAAGAAAGAGCAATTCATGAAAGCTGCAAACGGGGGGCTTGCTCTGCGAAGCGCCTGCTGGCCTGGCTTGACCAGTGCTCATGTTTCACTGTAAGGAAAGGAGGCTGCTGGAAGCTGGAACCTGAGGGATTCTAAGTTTCTCCTTGTTTGCCAATCAACCAAGGACAGGAGGGACAATGCAGAGTCTCCCTGATCAGAGCAGGATTCAGGAGGCACCTGCCCAGGACCGGGGGGCAGGACGCCCACCAGGGTGGTATAGCATTAGGAGCCTGGCTCCATTGCTAACGGCTCACACTTGGAATAGCACACTCTCCAGTGAGGGAGCCACAAGCCAAAGGCAGCTACTGAGTACTTGAAATGTGCCTAGTCCAAATTAAGTTTTGCTGAAGGCTGAAAAGATACCCCACATTTCAAAGACCAAGGACCAAAACAAGAATGTAAACTATTTCGTTAATAATTTTTTTAACTGATTACAAACTGAAATGAGAACATTCTGGATATATTGATTGAAATAAAATACATTCTTAATTTTACCTGCTTCTTTTAACTTTAAAAACATGACTGCTAGATAAAATTACGCATGTGGCTTGCATTTTTGGATCATTGTATTTGCTTTGGGCTGTGCTACTTTAAGAACACAGAACAGTTGTGACATTCTCAACTAATTTTCTTGGTAGTTTTTGGATAAGCGAGAGATTAAGATTGAAAAGAAGATCCTAGTGAAGACTGTATTCTGTCCCTGAAGTTGTCTTTCCTAGTTTAAGGTAGCTAGTTCCTAGCCCACATACGAGAGCATGGCTGCCTCTACTCCCTTCTCACTGTGTCTGGTTCGCATTGCATTCCTGGCCCCCAGCCTGCTGTGGAGAGGCTGCTCCATTTGTCCAAGGAATGGATGTTGCTGGATGGGAGAATGATTGTGATTGTTTTGAAGGATTTTCCCCCTAATTCGTCTCCACCTATCCATCACTCCTAATTCATGGAGAAATTTAAAAGTGAATCTGTGGTAACAATTGCTTATGATGACCACAAGAAGAGTCCTGGGAAATATCTGTATAGGAAAAACTGAAAACACAGGTAGGACAGGGTGCTGACTTTCTCAGGGGTGGCTTTGTTGTAGAAGGGAGAGAGAATGGTGCAAAGGGTCAGGCTGGGAGTCCAAAGCCCTAACTTTAGTCCTCTTTCACCCTCACTAACCACATGACTGTGAGCAAGTGTCTCAATGCTGTGAGACCTTATTTTTCTTTTCTGCTAAACAAGAATGTTAATCCTTGCTCTGATTTCCTCTTAGGGTGAGGATCAAATAAGAAAACATATTTCAAAACCGGTGCTGGTGTTTGGAATATGAGCAAATTAATGTTATTTAATGTTGAGATTGTTTGGAATGAAAATCAAAAGGTCTCAGTGTTTCCCTCTGAAGTAAAGAAACGGTTCCCGGGAAGCGGCTGTGGCTCAATCAGTAGGGCTCCCGTTTACCATATGGGAGGCCCCGGGTTCGGTTCCTGGGGCCTCCTGGTGAAGGCAAGCCCGCCTGCATGGCGTGGTTAGCTGACCCAGCGAGCACAAGCAGCAAGGGGGGGATAAATGAATAAATAAATAAAATCTTAAAAAAAAAAAAAAAGAAAAGAAACGGTTCCCAGGATCAGGACAGATTGCAGGGCAAGGGATCTGGACACCAACCCAACTCTGTCAGTCAGAAAAGAGCACAGCAGACGACAACCCACAGGGTCTGCTCCTCTCCTCAGCCACTGACGGGCTGGAGCAGTGATCAAGAGTATGTTCACTTCACAAATGCTAGTGCTGAAAGAGTCTAGAGATCATCTGTGCCACATCCTTATTTGCAGATGAGAAACATGAGATGCAGGGAGGTTAAAAGAATTGTCTTGTGTCACTTGGCAGGTGGATGCCCGGCCCCATCTGGAATGTATTCCTCCAACGCAGCATGCGCCCAGTCCATGGAGCCGCACTGCTGCCCTGACATCATGCAGGACCTCCCACTGCTCATCTTGTAAGAGGGAGAGGGAGAAGGAATCTGAAGACCATACCAGGATGTACGGAAGGGCCCATGAAAGGAAATATCTGATCTGTAAAATAAACTGGGTCATCTGCAAACTGCTAGCAAGGATCTCACCAACTGTAGAGAGGTAAACTCAAAGCCAAACAATGAAGAAAATGCGTTTTTATGAAAGTATGAAAAATGGTTCTTTTTTTGTTTTGAGATAGCTTTGTGTTTAAAAAAGAAAGAAATTGTATCAATGTTGGCTGAGTGCTCAGTAAGTGGCTGGCATACTCCTGAGTGCATTAAGCTGAGTGTGCATTATCTGATAAATTGGCCTAGCTGCACAATAAAAAAAGTTAAATTAACTTTATTGGCCCCTCCCCCACTGGCTTTTAAATCTTGAATAGGGCTTAAAAGCTATCTGTAAATTGTCCAGATTTGTTAATCACAGTAGCTGCAAGGAGCTGACTCCTCCAGTGCAGGGGGGATTCCAAAGAGAAGGGAGTGTTTAGCGCTAGACAGGGTCAGACTTTCAGGTCACCCAGCAACAACAAAGAGTGTCTCTTTCATCTCCCTGAGCCTGCACTCTCCCTCTATGACTTCTTGCAAACCCCTCTCACTGTCCTAAGGCTGGGAACTGCTTAGGTTTTGCCATCTGCCTTACAGCTTTTGTCTGATGTTCCCAGATAATTTTTTCTGGGATTGGCGGGGGTGGGGTGGGATGAAGTAGGGGATACATATATGGATCCAGTTTCTGGAATGTCTTTCTTTCTCTCACTCTCTTCTTCCAAAAAGAAAAAAAAAAGTGGTTTAAGAATAAATGAGAGTAAGTCTCAGACTGTTAGAGCTGGAAATACCTGTATTTACGGTAAAGCTGTTATGGAGGAGAAACTTTTAGATTGGGAAACGTGGACTAGAGGAAACTTTCTGGATGGGAAACGAGTGATGTCATGCAGCAGAGCAGCAAAGACTGGGGGCTTCTAGAAAAATTGGTCCAGAGAGCCGAAAAAAATAGCTGACCGAACAAGGTGTGAGGCTATTTGGGGCTGCCAATCAAAGAACACTGGAAACCTGCAGTCGTTATCAGAGAAATCCTGGTGTCAACTCCAGAGGGCCGTGGAATCTGTGATTTGAAGGATGTGAACGACTGAATTGGTTTCCTTTTAAAACTGAGGGATAAAGACAGCCCAAATAGAATGGCACTTTTCTTTAATAATCAAAAGAGTTCTTAGATATAGAAATGAGTATAAATACCCGAATCACCAGTAAACTACATGACTGCTAACAAAGTCACTATTGGGGCAATGAGATTGTGAGCTTCAAATGGCTGCCTGAGCCTGTGGGGTTCCAGTAGGGCTGGAGAGGGTAGGAGGTGAAGAACAAGAGGGCCCAGTAGTGGAAAGGGCAGGGAGGGACATTTTGATGAAGAAATCCTAGGCACCTCGGTGGAGGCAGGAAAAAGCATTGAAAGGCACAGTGAAACCTACTTAAGGCACTTCGGCTCACAGAATGATAGACCTGGAAGGGACCTGGAAGATCTCGTGGGATGATGGTTTCAGCTGCTCATGTCTGGGATATGTGCTGGCCTGGCTGCATCAGAATTCCTGGGGAATGAAAATGATAGAAATTTTGATTTTGTAGAATGAGTGGCAGAATTGTTATTTTCAGGGAGTGGGTGTAGCTCAGTGGTTTGACTGCCTGCTTCCCATGTATGAGGCCCCAGGTTCAATCCCTGGTACCTCCTAAAAAGAAGAAGAAGAAGAAAAAAAAGAACCATTATTTTCAATAAGTTCCTAGGAAGTGCAAAGAGCTTGAAACCCATTTATTTGGTCCACCTTCCAGTGCCTTTAATTTATAAATGGTGAGGCTGATGTTTAGTGACTTGCCCAAGGACACAAAACTAGTTAGTAGCAAAGGAGGAACTAGAACCTGATCTTGTCATTCTAACCAGTAATCTTTCCTAGGCCCCACAATGCCATATCAGTTAGCTATTGTTGAGTAACAAACCACCCCAAAACCTGGTCACTTAAAACATTCATTAATTTTTATATAGCTTACAGTTCTGTGGGTTGGCATTTTATGCAGGTGTCAGCTGGGTGTTTTTTCCTAGTTGAACTGGACTCCCTCATGTGTGTGTAGCCAGCGGCATGATAGCTAAGCAACTGTTTCTCAGGGTTGACAATCAGCTGGTCACACGTCTCCCATCCTCCAGCAGGCTAGCCTGAGCAGAAGTACACAAGGCCTCTTGATGCCTAGTCCAAACCATACATCATCACTTCTGCCAAATTCTAGTGGCCAAAGCAAATAATAAAGCCAGCCAAGATTCACGGGATTGGTGAATAGACTCCACTTTTTGAGGGTAGAGGCTGCAAGTCACATTGCAAGGGATGTGCATCCAAGGAGGGAAATAATTGGGACCAGCTTTGCAATCAATCTATCACAGGGGCTGTGTCCACTCCTTTTAGATCACCCCTGCCCATCCCACTGTTGCCAGGTTTTCTCTAGGTTCTTGGCTATGTTACAAAAAAGAATTTAAATACATGTCAGTTTAGTTAGGCCAGTAGTTTATTAAGAAAATGAGAGAAGAGAAATGGGAGAAAGTAACAGATTATGGGTCCCAGGTATACTTGAGGGCTGGTCCAGGCAGAGAGAAGAAAGAGGGCGAAAAAGGCTGATTTACAGATTACAAATCCCCACTACAGATTACAAATTCCCAGGTGTACTTGCGTGCTGGTCCAGGCAAAGAGAGAAAGGGCAAAAACAGGCCAGTTTAGTCTCAGCGCCTGCATTTTAAACCATTAACTACCTTGCCCCTTGTTAATGTCCGGGGGAGGAGTTCCAGCTGTTTGCTGTTTTGATTGGTTACCCCACCCATCAATTCCCCTGGGGGGCCCCAATGGCAAGGGCCCTTGAGAATATCCTGGGCTTTTCCTTGATCCTGGAGGAAATCCTGTTCTAAAGGAGGGTTCTCAAGAGGTTTTTCCACCAGCCTGGCGGCGGGGGCGGGGGGGGGGGGGTTCTCCATGGCCACGTGTTTCACAGCGGTGTTTTTCTGCCAGGTCCCAGATTCGTCTTTTCATTCCCTAAACTAGCCTGCTTCACCACACTACACTTCAGCCAAATTGCAATCCTTACTTCCTAAATATCCGTTCAGAAACCTACATTTTTGGACTTATTTCCTTTACCTAAAATGCCTTTTTCATCCCTTCATGCCTTGATCCTTATAATGTATTTTAATGTCTAACTGTGACTCTGAATTAAAAGGGACAGATTAAAGAAACATTCTGCTCTGCTCCCCCATAAATATCTAGTAAAAAAGTATTATAGACTGCAAAAACTTCAACAACTTCTGACACCAACTGCAAATATTGCAGTAGCTCAATCCAATTCAATTCTGACTCTACCTACCTAGGCCAGTCTCCCCAGGTTAAGGGCCATACCCTACAAGACTGCTCGTTGGGTTCCATTCACAAGTTTTAGGCCCCACTTCTGACCAACTGGCTACAAATTCAGGGGTTCTCACCATCCCCTCAGGTTCAATAATTCACTAGAACAACTCACAGAACTCACTGAAAGAATTATAGTTACTTTTATAGCTTTATTACCATAAACGGATACAAATAGGGCAGAAAACAAAAGATTCACATAGGGTGAAGCCTGGGAGGTTCTCAAAGGCACGCCTCCATGCCCTCTCCACATGGAGTCAGCACACTTCACCCTGCAGGTCCAGAGGTGTATGTTATCAATCACAGATGCTCACCTGAACATCACATATCCTACAGGGTTTCATTACATATGCATGGTTGGTGGAATCAACACCCACTTGGTTGAACTCAATCTCTTGCCCCCTTCCCACCCCTATCAGAGGTCGGGGAGATGCTGATATGATATGCTGATATCAGAGATCAAAGCCCCAACCTCCTAATCACATGGCTGGTCTTTCTGACATGGCAGCCCCCACCCTAAGATTACAGGTGAGGCTGGCCCCACCCTGAGACATCTGGCTAGCATATGAAATAGCAGGTGTGGTCCTGGGCCCACTATGTATTACAGAAGACACTTCTATCATGGGAAATTCCAAGGATGTAGATGTTCCCCTCCCCAGGAGCCTGAATAAACTCCAGACCTCTTTTTGGAGTCCAAATTCCTTACCATTCAGATAAGAAAATGATTTTTTATAATGATGCATAATCCCACAAGGGCAAAGAGGAGAAATGGCAGGGGATAAAATATTTCAACAAAACTTTGTAATGCGGAAAGCAGATATATAGTGCCCAACTTAGCAAACCAGAAAAGGCTAAGTTACTGTGGGGGCGGGGGGGGGGTGGAGAGCCAAGTGGCAAAGTGAATCTCATCACAGAACCCAGAAGGACTTGGGAATTAGGGGTGCTGGCTGTCTCAGAAGGCACGGGTGTAGAAGGTTTTGAAAACAGAAGGATTTGTTGAACAATCTATGAGAAGCAATTGATCCTGCATCCCCTCACCCTCCCCACAGAGCCAGGTGCATACCCTTTTCCACCCAGAAGCCTGGAGGTCTGCTCCTGGAGAGGTTAACCCTGAGGAACCCTGGACTTGGAGAGAGCAGGCATGGATCATGGCAAAGGTACTACTCTGAAAACAGGGGGATTAAGGAAAAGTCTACACACAGAAAGGTGCCAGCTGCATGCCCAACTTGGTCCTGAGAAAGGTGGCAGCCAGACTTATACATCCCAAGCAAGAGACTGTAGGATTCCTCTTTAGGGGAACTGATCAGCCCAAGAGAGACTTGGAAGGATTGACATTTGCGAGCTACCGAATAAAATGTCAGGATACCTGTCTGATTCCCCCACGGTGAAGCCTCCTGTCAACAGGCCTACCCTGTCTATACAGAGCTTCCAAGCAGCTTGTAGTGCCTTGCCTTCAAGAGGTACAATCTTCCAAGTGTCATAAGACAGTTGAATAAAGCCCCTGCTGTGAAAGTTGGCAACAAAACCAGCCATCCAATAAATGAAAGGAGGTAGGTGGTAATAAGAAAACAAAATCCATATTTTCCATAGAAATAAGTCAATATACAATACTTAACTTTGAAAAAAAAAATCCAGAAATAGCATTATTGGCATGTTGTTTAGAAATATATTGGTAGCATAACTAAAACTGGAAAGTGCTGGAAACAATTATCTCTAAGGAGTGAAACTCAGAGGAGGGGAGAACAGGGGTCAGCTGAGTTTACAAAAAGCCTTGCAAAACTATCAGGCAAATTCTATATGTGTGCATTACTTAACTAGAAAAAAACATTTTTTTTTCCAAAAGCAAACCTACTTAAATGTCCTCTCTTCTTCAAAGACTATTCTGTCTCCCAGGTAATCCCGATTCTACTGAAGCAGGCTTCATATAGGGAATCAATAGATGGACCTGGAACCTGGCAAGAGGTCCACGTGGACATCAATACCCCAATATGGCTGCTGGAAGATCCTCACGAGATTTCCGCCACCCAGAATGAGATTCCCAGGAGAAGCTCCGGATAGTCTACCAGGACATTATCATTGGCCCTATCCCAGGGATTGATGGGTGGGGTAGTCAATCAAAACAGCAAACACCTGGGACTCCTCCCATGCCATTAGCAAAAGGGTGGAATAATTAACAGTTTAAAAAGCAGGCACAAAGGTCAAATCGCCCCTGCTCCTGCTCCTGCTCCTGCTCTCGGCTCTCACGGTTTCAACACGCAAGTAAAACCTGGGCATTTATTATCTATAATGGGAAATTGTAGTCTATAAGTCAGCCCTCTTTATTACTCTTCAGCCCCTTACCCTCTACCGGGGACCTGTGATCTGTTATTTTCTTCCATTTCCCTTCCCTCCATATCTTAATAAATTACTGGCCTAACTAACCTGACGTGCTCTGAAATTCATTTCTGCAGCGTAAGTCAAGAACCTAGATTAAATCCAGTAACACTTCTTTATGTGTTTTCACATGATTGTGTTCATAGGCGCAGTTTAGTGAAACACTCATGGGTGAATACATTGAGGAGAGAGCACACACACCACAGCCTTTACCCATGCTCATCTTTGTCTGCCTTAATTGTCTCTCTTTCCCACTAGGCTTTAGGTTTTTGAGGTCACAACTAAATCATAATCATTTTTGTATTGGAAGCACCTGGCACAGTGCTGGGCACTATGCGATAATCTAATAAACCATTCTCTTATTATTGGAATTTTACATTTAAAAAAAATAAGTGATACAGTGATATCTTGTGCATATAGATATTTTTCTTTTTAGATTTCTTTCCTATATATAAACTCTCAAGAGTGTGATTATAGGACCAAGAATTGGCAAATTGCTTTCAACCACATTCAAATATTTTATACAGCTAAGAGCAATGCAACAGTATGTTAGTCAAAAATTGTTATTGGAATTTTTTCTTATTTAATTTTATTAAATTTTTTATATTTTTCTCATACTAGCTCCATTTTTATCTCATTTCAGTCCCATGTTCTCATGTCTTCTGCCCATTTGCCAATTATATACTTGAGGTTTTTCTCATTAAGGTATATAAATTATTTATATAATATATTGATCATTTATTAATGTTAGAGTATCTACAGTGTATAAATATAGTCAAATATTTTTCCAGTTTTCCATTTCATTTTGTTTTTGCTACTTTTTTAATCAAATAGAAATTTTTTCATTTAAAAAATAGACAATCTGTCAGTTTTTTACTTGTGAATTCTTATGACAGTTCATTTGTTTTTTGGGTTCCTGGATAATTAGACACAAGCATCATTTGTACTGCTTATAGCCGCGATAAATGCCCATCATATTCAGTATACTATTTAAACAGCATTCTGAAGCTAGGTATGTTTGAAGCTGTATGTATCCCAGAAAAACACATTCTTAAAGTTAATCCATTCCTGTGGGTATGGACCTATTGTAAGTAGGATCTTTGGATGAGGCTACATCAGTTAAAGTATGACTTGCCTCATTCCTGATGGATCTTAATCCTGTTACTGGATTTCTGTATAAATAGAATGAATACAGAGAGAGAGAGAAAGCTACAGAAGCAAGAACCTGAAAGCAACAAAACCTGGAAGAGAAGGGAGAGACCTGTAGATACCACCATGTGCCTTGCCATGTGGCAGAGGAGCCAAGGATCGATGGCAGCAGGCTTCAGGAAGAAAGCATCACCTTGATAATGCCTTTATTTGGACATTTTCATGGCCTCAACACTGTAAGTAAATAAATTTGCATTGTTTAAGCCACCCCAAATCATGGTATCTAGGGAAACAAGTTCATCCAAACACACAAACACCTCAAGCCAATTCTAGAGTTCTGATTTAGAAGTTATTCTAACTGAAACTATGAAAAATTTTTAAAAGGAGCATGAGTGATGCTAGAGAGACTCATAAAAATACATGCTACAAAGTTGCCAATTTTTCAGTACATTTCATTTTTAAAAAAATTCTACTCCTTTCCTGGTTTTAGGCCCAGAAAATAAAAATGTGAGACTGATCCTTGAATTTAAATTTAACATTTATATTTAAAATCCTATGGATTTTGCATGCTTGGGAATCAAATTCCTGAATGTTCTAATAAGAATTTGAAGCGTTCTCAGACAGGAACTGAGAAGAAGGGAAATGGAACAATTCCCCTAGGTCATGTCTTCCCCTCTTTTCTTTTGCTTCCTGGTCCTGGAATCTTCATCATTACAGATTTGGAATGAGATAAAGAAAAGACATGGGATGAAGGTGAAAACATACCTAAGAGAAGAAGGGGCTGAGGATTTTTATGATGGAGCAAGGAAGTATCAAGCATGGACTAAATGTATGGGAGAGTCACTCAACTTGCCAATTAAATTTACCCAACGCTTCCACTTCAACCCCCATTTCCACCCTCCACTCCTACCATCACAATTGTTGGGAAGAGTCTAAAAGTTCATAGTGGTTAAGCAGAAAGGGAGAAGATGAAACTTCTATCGAGAAATTAGAACTTCAGTAATGTGAGCCATATGGGCTTGAGCTTTTTAATCCAACAACCAATGGTTCAAATCCTATCTTAGGCATTTAATGACTTGCTAGGTACTGTAAACATGCTGTCTTACTGCCATACCTCTGCTCAGGCTGTCCTGTCTACCTGGAATGACCTCCCCACTGCCCCAATCCCTTCCCTTAGCTAAAGGCTGCTCATCCTTTAAGACAAGGCTACTCAGAGTGTGAGCTGCAGACTTGTGCTGGTCTGTAAACTTTTTAAAATTTTAAACTAGTGAAATGAGGTAAGTCTAAAAGTTGAAAGTAAGCATTTAGAAACATTTTGTGGTACTATGTTAAAGTAATTTTATGTCCGTGGACTCTAATAAAATTGTTTTTGTTGTTGTTGTTTTGTTTTGTTTTCTACTTACTATACTAGTAATTCATTTTATTGTACTTCACATGGTAGATTGAAAATTTATAAAGATTAAGATTAGCCCTTTTAGCATAGTTTGAGAAGCTTTATCAACACTCATCTCAAATATCACCTCCTCCAGGAAACCTTACCATTTTCTCCCAGGTGGGGTAGGTGCTTTTCTTCCACACTTCCAAATGCCTAAGTGCATCTCTAACCATTTACAGTTACTGTGTATCTGTTTCCCCAATTAAATTGTGAGCTTCTTGAGGTGAATACGGGCTCAGGTGCCAGGTCTGCTATAACAAAGTACCACAGGCTCATTGGCTCAACCAACATAAATTTATTAACTCACAGTTCTGGAAGATAGAAATCGAAAATCAAGGTGTTGACAGGGCCATTCCATGTGTCTCCCCTGGCTCCTGGTGAGTGGCGGGCAATCCATGCTGTTCCTTGGCTGGAAGCATAACTCAATCTCTGCCTCCATCATATGACCATCTTTTTCTTTGTCTCTCTTATTCACTGTGTCCAACTTTCTTCTGCTTATAAGGACACCAGTTATATTGGATGAGAGCCCATCAAATCCAGTTGGCCTCATGTTAACTCATAACATCTTCAAAGATCCTATTTACAAATAAGCTCACATTCACAGGGTTAGGTGTTCAGAACATGTTTTTTGGGGGCAGGGGGAGGTTGTGAGGATACTATTCAATCCATAGCAAGGTCTATATATTAAATCTTGTGCACATTTGCTGAATAGGATTAAGTAAATGACCCTGCTTGGGTATGTACAACCCATATTTGATTCAGTAACACCCCTTCTAAGTTTCCATTATTAACCAAATCTTACTAACAATCTTTCTTTAAATATACTTATACAATAAGTGTGGTTATTGGCAAATTTTGCTATCCTTGGAGCCATTCTGATGATATTCTTTAGCAAGGAGTTATAAATCCCTTCTCTGTTTTAATTATGTGTTGATTTCACAGCTTAACTCTCTGAGGTAATTTTATTTTCCTAATTTTGACATTCTAGAGGGCACCTCACTTTGCCCTCCTGTACTGCTCACATAGGATAATGCCCACATTTCCTAGTAATATGAGGAATATATCATGTAATGTATGAGAAGTACATGGCATATATAATGATTTAAGAAAATATTTCTCTCAGGAGATGGCAAATATTAGACAGGTGTGCTGTAAATTTTCCCTCCTGTGTCCATGGCAGGCATTGCTAAACAAACACTTTTTCCTCCAGAGATGAAAAATGGCCTCAGATCCCTATTCTTCACAACCACTGCCAATTGATGAGAAATGGAAATGTGAACCTTATTTGGCATCCTTATTACAAACTATGCATCCTATGGAGTGATTCTGGGCTATTGCTGAAGTGTGTGACAATCACAGTTCCAGCCCTGCTTTAGCAAGTATAGGATAAAAAGTCTGGTAAGCAGCATTAAGACAATGTGTTAGTCAGTGTTCTCTAGGGAAACAGCACTGACAGGGGTTATCTGTAAATAGTATGGATTTTATAAAATTGTCTCTTGCATCCATAGGTATGCACAAGTCCAAATTCCATAGGGCAGGCTGCAAGCCAGAACTCCAATAAAGGGCCTCCATGACTTCCCCAAGAGACGCTGTCTGTCTGAAGTAGAGATGGGAATTCTCTCTCTGAATGATAAAATCATTTCCCTTTTTAATGCCTTCAACTGATTGGATGAAACATCACTCATTGCCAACAGCCATCTATACAATCAATTCACTGATGATTAAAGTTCATGAAATGCCCTTGTATTACAATTAGCCCAATGCTTGCTTAAACAACTAGGTACCATTACCTGACTGAGTTGACACATTAGCCTAACCATCACAATCCAACCCTTATATAAATGTATTTCCACCTAACAATATTCAACGGTCTTATGTACAACTGGAAATGCACAAAATCCCTCCAGAATAGGGTGTAAGTCCTTGGGCAGCATTCACTCAAACCTGACATCCTTAAATACAATGAACGAACTAATACAACTTATGTCATATGATAAGGAGAAAGGTTAGGGAAGAAAAGAAAAATATTTGTTTTGTGTACATATAAAAACATAGTCATAACAAAACAAGAAATATTTATGATCATTACAGTCCTCATTTCTGTAATTGGTCACGTGGTTGAAGTTCATATTTATCACTACCTTCTTCCACTACCCATTCCATGTTCCCTTTACCTTCAGCAAGCACCTCAGCTGGCCATGGTTCTTTGCCTTGTGAGATGACCCATACTTTCATTCCTGAAGATTCTGGGTCATTATTAGTCCTGTCTGGATTGTGTTGTTGCAATTTTCCATTTACTTTAATCATAGGACACGGTAGTATTAAGAGACACCCTAGGGTATCTCCTGTCAAACTCTTCTTTATCTTCATCATGTAGGTGCAGTCCTATTTTCTCTTGAGAGTTAGGATCAATCACCCCAGCCAGTACAGTAATTCCCTTATTTGCCTGTTGATTCAGAGGCACAGGGAGCCCAAAGTGGCCAGGTGGCAGCCTTAACTTCTAGTTCAATGGAATCATTGTGTTTCCTGGTAGAAGCACTCCTTTTGGAACTAAGACCTGAACACCAGTAGAGCTTAAGGTTGCAGGGACAGGAAACAAAAATTTTCCTAGTGGATCAGTAGTTGTAATAGTGAGTGGTACCACTCCCATTTCCACCCCTTGATTCCTGGACCCATGAATCCTGGCTTTGGGAAAAACATCACCATAGAGTAGATGCTGATTTAGAGCATACAGAGCCTCCTGGAGAACATTGTGTCAGCCCTGCAAGATATTGCCTCCTAGTTGGCACCATAATTGAGTCTTCAAAAGACCATTCCACCATTCTATCAATCCAGCTGCTTCAGGATTATTGGGAACATGGTAAGAACAATGAATTCCATGAGCATGTGCCCATTCTTGCACATCATTTGCTGTGAAATGACTTCCTTGAACAGAAGCAACATTGTGTGGAATACCATGGCAGTGGATAAGACATTCAGTAAGTCCACAGATGGTAGTTGTGGAAAAAGCATTGTGTGCAGGGTAGGCAAATGCTTCTACTGGAAGTATGTATCTACTTCGGTTAGACCAAATTCTTGACCTTTCCATGAAGGAAGTGGTCCAATGTAATCAACCTGCCACCAGGTAGCATGTTGATCACCTTGTGGAATGGTGCCATATTGAGGGCTGAGTGTAGGTCTCTGCTGCTGGCAGATTGGGCACTCAGCAGTGGCTGTAGCCAAGTCAGCCTTGGTAAGGGGAAGTCCATAGTGCTGAGACCATGCATAACCCTATCACCATGGCCACTTTGTTCATAAGCCCATTGCTTAATGACAGAAATGGCTGGGGAAAGAGGCTGTCATAAGGTGACAAAGAAGGTCATCTTATCTACTTGATTATTAAAATCTACCTCTGTTGAAGTCATCCTCTGGTGAGCATTCATGTGGGACCCAAATATTTTCATGTTTTTTCCCTACTTGGAAAAGTCTATCCACATACCTCTTCCCCAGAACTCTTTGTTACCAATTTTCCAATCATGTTCCTTCCAAGTCCCTGACCATTCAGCCAAACCATTGGTAACAGCCAATGAATCAGTATACAAATGCACCTCTGGGCATTTCTACTTCCAAACAAAATGAACAATTCAGTGTACTGCTCCAAGTTCTGCCCAGTGGGAGGATTTTCCCTCACCACTGTCCTTCAGGGATGTCCCAGAAAGGGGCTGCAGTGCTGCATCTGTCCACTTTTGGATGGTACATGCATATACTTCAGAACCATCTGTAAACCAGGCCTGAGTTTTCTCTTCTTCAGTCAACTGATTGTAAGGGACTCCCCAAGAGGCCAAAGCTGTGGGCTGGAAAAGAAAAGGTAATGTGGCAGCATAGTGACCATGGGCATTTGGGCTACTTTCTCATGTAACTTACTTGTGCTTTCAGGGCCCACTCAAGCCCTATCTTGTATATAGCTCTTCTACTTTATTATGGAGTGCTGCTGTGCATGCCCAACTTTATGGTTTGGTGGGTCAGATAATACCCAGCTCATGATAGGCAGCTCAGGTCTCATGGTAACTTGTTGGCCTATGGTTAAGCATTCAGTTTCTAATAAGGCCCAGTAGCAAGCCAAAAGCAGTTTCTCAAAAGGAGAGTAGGTTATCTGTAGAGGATGGCAGGGCTTTGCTCCAAAATCCTAAGGGTCTGCATTGTGATTCTCCTATAAGGGCCTGCCAAAGGCTCCAGATGGCATCTCTATTTGCCACTGACACTTCCAGCACCATTGGATCTGCTGTATCATATGGCCCAAGTGGCAGTGCCACTCACACAGCCGCCTGGATCTGTTGCAGAGCCTCCTCTTGTTCCAGTCCCCAATCAAAACTAGCAGCTTTTCTGGTCACTTGTTAAATGGACTGGAGTAGCACACCCAAATGAGGAATATGTTGTCTCCAAAATCTAAGCAGACCAACTAAGCATTGTGCCTCTTTTTTGGTCGTAGGAAGGGCCAGATGCAACAGCTTATCCTTCACTTTAGAAGGGATATCTTGACATGCCCCCACACCACTGAACACCTAGAAATTTCACCAAGGTGGAAGGTCCTTGTATTTTTGTTGAATTTATCTTCCATCCTCTCTCACACAAATGCCTTACCAATAAGTCTAGAGTAATTGCTACTTCTTGCCCACTAGGTCCAATCAGCATTATATCATCAATATGAAAGACCAGGATAAGGTCTTGTGGGAGGGAGAGACGATCAAGGTCCCTGTAGACTATATTATGACATAGGCCTGAAGAGCTGATATACCCCTGATACAAGACAGTGAAGGTAAACTGCTGGCCTTGTTGGCTGAAAGCAGACTATTTCTGGTAGTCCTTACTAATGGCAATTGGGAAAAAAGTGTTGCCAGATCAATAGCTGCATACCAGGTACCAGGGAATGTGTTGATTTGCTCAAGCAATAATACTACATCTGGAGCAGCAGCTGTAATTGGAGTCACCACCTGGTTAAGTTTACTATAATTTACTGTCATCCTCCAAAATCCATCTGTTTTATATATATATATAAATCAATTCATTTTGGGGGGGGGGAATGAACTTTATTTATTTATTTTTAATATATATTTTAAAAGATGCTTAGATTACATAAATGTTACACAAAAATTCCCCACCTCCCACACCTCCCATAACATCCCACAAAAACATCTTTCATTAGTGTGGCACATCACCTGCAATGGATATACACATCCTGGGGCTTTGCCACTAAGCATGGACCATAGTTCACATTGTAGACCACACTCTCTCCCACACAGTTCTGCATGGTATATGCTGATGTAAAACGGCCTATATCTGTCATTGTAATGTCACTCGGGATAATTTCCAAGTCCTGAAAAAGCCCCTGTATTACAACTGCTTTTCCCTTCCCTGCCCCAAAAGTGTCCAGTGGCCACTGGCTCCACCTCACTGTTGTAATTTCTTCCATTACTTGAATCACAATATGTCTACAACAGAATACCAGTGAGTCCACACTAGTCCATAGCTCTTCCTCCAATCCTGAGGATTTGGGATGCTGATGTCCACTCCACCTCCAAGTGAGAGGGGACTTACATCCCATGGGTATGATGAATGGGATTATCCTACCTATAGCTGCAGACTCTCTCCATTCATTGGGATGGCCATTGTCCATCATCATCTCCTCATCAGGTGACTTGGGTGAGTCCATTGAGCTGTAGAGTAGGAGGTGCACCTCCACTGAGATTCCAGGCACAGCTGGCACATGGGCAGGACAAAGGCTCCAGTCTCTGGAAGCACACCAAGAAACTCCAGCATCACATACAGGTTTGAACAGAAGGGACTGATGGATCATGTGCAGGGAGGACTTATTTGAATCCAACTCTGTCACTCTCAGGAGCACAGATTCCAAAGTATAGCCCACTGATAAGGCATCAATCTCTGGAGCTATCCCCCCTTATATAGGACCTGAGTGACTCCAGAGCCCTCAGGAGCCCCTCTATGTGGGGTGATATCCACTTTGGTGTTCTATGAGATCCTACTGAGGTGTGCATAAGCGTTACCTCCGGGATGACCTCCCGACTCTCTTTGAAGTCTCTTAACTACATGAACTCATTTGTCTTTACCTTTTCCCCCTTTTATTCAAGGTCTTTTTCCAGTGGTATTGCCTGTTGGCACTTGGTGTTAATCCCTCATTGCCAGGGAGGCTCATCCCTGGGAATCATGTTCCACGCTGGGGGGGAGGTAATGCATTCATATGCTGAGTTTGGCTTAAAGAGAGGCCACATTTGAGCAACAAGGAGGCTCTCAAGTGGCAACCTTTAGGCACCCCCTAACAGTAGGCTAAGTTTCAATTACAAGAGCAAAGACTTGTAAGGCTAGTCATCAATATCAAGAACCCATTAATGGACCATCCTCCTTTGCCAGATAATGCCCCTACACTCAGGGAACCGTTGCTGCTCCCTTGGAGAATGTGGCAGAGCACTCCAGGCTGGGAATTCAGTATTCCCTCATTTATTGAGTGATTGTCCACCCACTGTAACCATGCCCTACCCCTTGACATTTGGACAATTTTATATATCTTTCATGTATATTCAGATGAACTTCCTCCCATGAATCCCCCACCCCAGACACCCCCCACCAATGTTCCTCTGCAGTCCCTGTTGTAACCCTTCTGTGATCTAAACCTTCCTTGAAGATGAAGCCCATATAATAACCAAATTCAATTAATAAGAAAATGAAATAATAATGACAAGCTTAAATGCAAAAGATAAAATACATGGAAACTCAGGGGAAAAAACTAAAAATATATAATTAAAGGATTGGAACATTCAAAGAATGGGGAAAATTTTTTTTTTAATTATTTTTTTTTTCCTTTTATCATTGCATTATCGGGTGTCCATTCTGTACCATGGCACCTTCCCTCTCTCAATCCTCAGTGTCTCCCAAATTTTCATTTAATTTTCAAAGAAGTTTTAGGTTGCAGCAAAGTCACACACAGAATACTAGAGACTCTCATATATCCAACCTCCTCCACCTTTCCTCACCCCATATTAAAACCTTTTTGTATGTGGGTGGTAGCATTGTTATAACTATTATACAGATAGTGAAACATAGCTACTAAACATTGTCAATGGTTTACAGTATAGTTTACAATTTAGATGGTACAGTTTAATAATTTTTGATGATATTTACCATGTCCTGTGTCCATTACTGTAAGGTAATGAAAAACATTTCCCCTGACCACTAAACACCCCGTTTGATCTTTTCTGTTCCTTCCTCTCCATCCCCCTGGGGCACATGACACCCCCCTGTCTTGACTCATTGGATGACAAGATTCATAGTTACATGCAACAAGAGGTCTTGACATGCTGATTAACCTCCCCTGTTAGGATCCACCCTTGCTCCTAAGAGACACCACCTGTCTGTTTCTGGGTGAATCAGTCCTCCCAAAGATGGGGGTCCATCTCCTTTCCATTCACCATATGGGTCTCCACTCCCCGATACAACACATTATGACAGGATGAACACTCACACACTCTCAGAAGCCTACTCCAGATGTGCCCTGTCTTGAATGCCCCCCCCCCAACCTACACCCTAACCCAGTGACACTACCTTGTCTTATTGTCATAAGAGCATTCCCACTCCTGGACTTTCAACCTCATACCCACAAACCCCATGTTTACCTAGTCCATCTCCCATCTCTCCATCCATTATCCTGGGTATTCTAACCCTCCCTTCTTAATCTACCCACCTGTCAACCCTGCATCACCATACCCAGTAATATCACTACACACCTGTCCTATCCTTCAATATGCAACTATACTCTATCACTTTAACATAGATTATGTCCATATGGGTGATGGCTCACAACCTACTCTTCTCTTTCTCTCTCTTGTTAACCTATCTTTCAGACAATGGTTCTCAGAGACTGCTCACTTTCCTCAATTCAAATCAGTGAGGTCATGTACTGTTCATCCTTCAATGCCTGGGTTGCTTCACTCAACATAAGGTCTTCAAGATTCATCCATGTTATTCCGTGTGTTAGCACTTTATTCCTTCTTACAGCTGAGTAACATTCCATTGTATGTATGTACTACATTTTGTTTATCCATTCATCTGTTGATGGGCATCGGGGCTGATTCCAACTTTTGGCAATTGTGAACAATGCCACTATGAACATTGAGGTGCATATACCTGTTCGTGTCTTTGCTTTCAATTCTTCTGGGTATATACCCAGCAGTGGAATTGCTGGATCATACGGAAGATCTATTGTTAGTTTTCTGAGGAATTGCCAAACTGTCCTCCACAGTGGCTGGACCATTCCACAATCCCACCAGCAGTGGATGAGGGTTCCTATTCCTCCACATCCTCTCCAACACTTATACTCTGCTGTCTTTTTTAATAGCTGCCATTCTGATGGGTGTAAAATGGTATCTCAATGTAGTTTTGATTTGCATTTCCCTAATAGCTAGCGATGTCAAGCATTTTTTCATGTGCTTTTTAGCCATTTGTATTTCTGCCTTGGAAAAGTGTCTTTTCAGGTCACCTGCCCATTTGTTAAATGGGTTGTTTGTCTTTTTATTTTCGAGGTGTAGGATTTCTTTATATATGCAGGATATTAGGCTCCATTCAGACATATGGTTGCCAAATATTTGCTCCCATTGGGAAGGCTGCCTTTTTATTTTCTTAATAATGTCCTTTGAGGTGCAGAAATTTTTAATTTTGAGGAGATCCCATTTATCTATTTTTTCTCTTGCTGCTCGTGCTTTGGGTGTGAAGTTCATGAAACCATTTCCTATTACAAGGTCCTGTAGATGCTTCCCTACATTATCTTCCAAGGTCTTTATGGTTTTGGCTCTTATATTTAGATCTTTGATCCATCTTGAGTTGATTTTTGTATATGATGTGAGATGGTATTCTTCTCTCATTCTTTTGGATATGGATATCCAGTTCTCCAAGCACCACTTGTTAAGGAGGCCATTCTCCCAACTGAGTGGGCTTGGTGTCCTTGTTGAATATCAGATGACTGTATATGTGAGGATCTATATCAGAACTCTCAATTCAGTTCCATTGGCCAGTAGGTCTATCCTTATGCCAATACCACGCAGTTTTGATCACTGTAGCTTTATAGTATGTTTTAAAGTCAGGTAATGCGATACCTCCAACTTCATTTTTCTTTTTTAATATGTCCTTGGCAATTCAGGGCCTCCTACCTTTCCAAATAAATTTTGTAGTTAGTTTTTCCAATCCCTTAAAAAACATAGTGTTGATTTTTATTGGGATTGCATTAAATCTGTAGATTAGTTTGGGTAGGATAGACATCTTGATGAAGTTTAGTCTTCCTATCCATGAACAGGGAATATTCTTCCATTTATTTAAGTCTTCTTTGATTTCCTTTTACAGTGTTGTATAGTTTTCTGTATATAAGTCCTTTACATCTTTAGTTAAATTTATTCCTAGGTATTTGATTCTTTTAGTTACTATTGTAAATGATATTTTTTTCCTGATTTCCTCCTCAGATTGCTCATTATTGGTGTACAGAAATGCTACTGATTTTTGAGCATTGATCTTACAGCCTGTGACATTACTGAAATTCTTTATAAGTTCTAGAAGCTTTGTTGTAGATTTCGCAGAGCTTTCTATGTATAGGATCATGTCATCTGCAAATAATGGAATTTTTACTTCTTCTTTTCCAATTTGGATGCCTTTTATATATTTTTCTTGCCTCAGTGCTCAAGCAAGTACTTCTAAGACAATGTTAAATAAGAGTGGTGATAGTGGGTGTGGTTAGGCTAATGTGTCAACTTGGCCAGGTAATTGTGTCCAGGTGTTTATTCCAGCAAGCACTGGGTTAATTGTAATACAAGAGCATTTATGGACTTCGATCACCAGTGAGTTTACTGCATGGATGGCTGATTACATCTGCATCAATCAGGGTGATTACATCATCAATGGGTGACGCTTTTATCCAATCAGTTGAATGCCTTAAAAGGGGAAGTGATTTGAACATTCAGAGAGAATTTCCCAGTTCATCGTTGGACAGCCAACTTCTCCCAGAAACTCATCAAAGACCTTTCATCAGACTTTCATCAGAGCCCCTGGTTTGCAGCCTGCCTGCGGAACCAGGACTTGTGCATCCTCACAGTCGCATGAGAGACTCTTTTAAAATCTCATATTATTGACAGATATCTCCTGATGATTCTGTTTCCCGAGAGAACCCTGACTAATACAGCTTGGTACTGAGAGTGGGGTGGTTTTTGAGGAACAGAGTCTGAAACATGGGATGTCTGAGGTGGTTCTGGGTGTTTTGTAATTGGCTCTCTACTCTAATTGGACTCAGGGGTACTAATGACTCCCTTTCCAATAATGAAGAGGTTGCTAACAATGCATGGCGTGAGCTGGCAATAGAGATATGCAAAATAGCATCACTGGATTCCCCTACTTCCATCCTTATAAGAAGCAAGGATCTGAGTGAGAGTGTTTTCAACACCTTAACAGAATTTTGTGGAGTCAAAAAGCATAATGATGTTGGATGGCTCCTCCTACATACTCTGGATACAGTTACAAAACAAAGAGATGAACTAAAGTCTTCAAATTTGAAATTTAAATGCCACATGAAGGATATGAAACTTTCTACGTGTGCCTTGAAAGAAAATCTTGTCTCCTGTAGCCACAGACTTGAGATACCTGAGAATCAAACCCAGACTCTCATTGTACGAGTAGCAGAATTACAGAGGAAACTAAAATCTCAACCTCGCAGGGTTTCTGCAATTAAAGTGAAGGCATTGATTGGAAAAGAGTGGAACCCCGAGAATATGGGATGATGATAATATTGGTGGGGACATTGGAACTCTAAATTCTGCTGAGACTTTACCAGATAAACCTGTGATGGCCTGCCCTGTGGAGACTACACCTTGTCAACCTTGTATCATCCAGCCTCCAGCCTGCCCCAGGGAGTCCGGACCTCCTTCCAGCGCTGAGCCTCCAGCCTGCCCAAGAGAGTCTGGACCTCCTCCCAGCCACGAGGCAGATACCAGCCAAACTCGAGCATGCACTGCAAAACTTCCAGTCTGCCGTGAGGAATCTGTCTTCCAAGCCCGGCCTGAAGTGGTTAATCCTGTCTCACCAGAAGAAAATGCAAAGGAATGCCCTGAGGTCAGTAGCCTGCAAGACATCACTAATCCTTCTCCTTACCAATCCCCACCAACCCTCTTGTGTTCGAGACCCATTACTAGACTAAAATCACAACAAGCCCCCAAAGGTGAAATACAAAGTGTGACCCACGAGGAAGTACACTATACTCTGAAAGAACTGCATGAGTTTTCCAACTTATATAGACAGAAATCAGGGGAATATGTGTGGGAATGGATACTAAGGGTATGGGATATTGGTGGAAGGAATATAAAGTTGGATAAGGCTGAATTTATTGATATGGGCCCACTAAGCAAGAATTCTGGATTCAACTTTGTAGCTTGAGGGGTTAGAAAGGGCTCTAATAGTATGTTTGGGTGGCTGACTGAAGCATGGATCAAACTATGGCCTAGCATGTCTAATGTTGAGATGCCTGATTTGCCCTGGTATACAGTAGACAAGGATATTCAAAGGCTTAGAGAGATTGGAATGCTAGAATGGATTTACCATTTGAGACCTGCCCACCCACCCCAGGAACATCCAGAGGACACATCTTTAACCAGGACCACAAGGAATAAATTTGTAAGATTAATTCCATCTTCGCTGAAGAGTTCTGTGGTTGCTCTTCTCTGCAGTCCAGATATTACTGTCGGGCGGGGGGGTGGGGTGGGCTGTAATGGAATTGGAATCCTTAAACATTTGGGGATGATCAGATCTCGGTTCTGTAAAAGTCAAGTATTAGCAGTTAATCGCCAAAGGCTAGGTGGGCATGGCTACCACAATGAAAGACAGATTCAAAACAGCACACAGAATAGTCTGAGTTGCACTGAATTATAGCATTGGCTAATAGATCATGGGGTACCTAGAAGTGAAATACATGGGCAGTCTACTAAATTTCTTCTGGATCTGTATAAGCAGAAGAGTTCTAGGTCGAGTGAACAAAATCCTAACTCAAATTACAGACACAGAGAATCACGGCCCCTTAATCAATTCCCAGACTTCAGACAGTTTACAGACACAGAGCCCCCTGAATGAGGAAAAGCCCTGGTCCCCTTGGGGAAGGATCCTATTAAACTGCCAAAAATTTATACTGTTAATCTTCCTCCCACCTTTCCCCAGGGAAAAAAAAAAAAGGCTTTCCCTACAGCCTTTTGCCAGAGTAACTGTGTATTGGGGAAAAGGAAATGATCAGACATTTCAGGGATTATTAGACATGGGCTCAGAGGTGACATTAATTCCAGGAGACCCAAAACATCACTGTGGTCCACCAGTCTGAGTAGCAGCTTATGGAGCTCAGGTGATTCATGGAGTTCTAGCTCAGGTCCATCTCACAGTGGACCCATTCTGTGGTTATTGCCCCAGTTCCAGAATGCATAATTGGAATAGACATACTCTGGTAACTGGCAGAATCCCCACATTGGATCCCTGACTTGTGGAGTGAGGGCTATTATGGTTGGAAAGGCCAAGTGGAAGCCTCTAGAACTGCCCCTGCCTAGCAAAATAGTAAATCAAAGGAATACCGGGTTCCTAGAGGGATTGCAGAGATTAGTGCCACCATCAAGGATTTGAAGGATGCAGGGGTGATGATTCCCACCACATCCCCACTCAACTCTCCTATTTGGCCTGTGCAGAAAACAGATGGATCTTGGAGGATGACAGTAGATTATTGTAAACTTAACCAGGTGGTGACTCCAATTGCAGCTGCTGTCCCAGATGTGGTATCATTGCTTGAGCAAATCAACACCTTCCCTGGTACCTGGTATGCAGCTGTTGATCTGGCAACTGCTTTTTTCTCAATTGCCATTAGTAAGGACCATCAGAAACAGTTTGCTTTCAGCTGGAAAGGCCAGCAGTATACTTTCACTGTCCTGCCTCAGGGATATATCAACTCTCCAGCCCTATGTCATAATATTGTCCACAGGGACCTTGATTGTCTTTCCCTCTCCCGAGACATCACACTGGTCCATTATATTAATGATATCATATTGGTAGAACCTACTGAGCAAGAAGTAGCAAAGACTCTAGATTTATTTGTAAGGCATTTGCGTGAGAGAGGATGGGAGATAAATCCAACAACAATACAGGGTTCTTCCACCTCAGTGAAATTTCTAGGTGCCCAGTGGTGTGGGGCCTGTTGAGATATCCCTTCTAAAGTAAAGGGTAAGCTGTTGCACCTGGCCCCTTCTATGACCAAAAAAGAGGCACCGTGCTTATTTGGCCTCTTTGGATTTTGGAGAAAACACATTCCTCACTTGGGTGTGCTACTCCAAGTGACCAGAAAAGCTGCTAATTTTCATTGAGGACTAGAACAAGAGGAAGCCCTGTGACAGGTCCAGGCTGCTGAGCAAGCTGCACTACTACTTGGACCATATGATCCAGCAAATCCAATGGTGCTGGAAGTTTCAGTGTCAAATAGAGATACTGTCTGGAACCTTTGGCAGGCCCTTATAGGGGAATCACAATGCAGACCCTTAGGATTTCAGAGCAAAGCCTTGCCATCCTCTGCAGATAACTACTCCCCTTTTGAGAAGCAGCTTTTGGCATGCTACTGGGCCTTAGTAGACACTGAACGCTTAATCATGGGCCATCAAGTTACCATGAGACCTGAGTTGCCGATCATGAGCTGGGTATTGTCTGACCCACCAAACCATAAAGTTGGGTGTGCACAGCAGCACTCCATAATAAAGTGGAAGTGGTACATACAAGATAGGGCTCGAGCAGGTCCTGAAGGTACAAGTAAGTTACATGAGGAAGTAGCCCAAATGTCCATGGTCACCACCCCTGCCATGTTACCTTCTCTTTTCCAGCCTACAGCTTTGGCCTCTTGGGGAGTCCCTTTCAATCAGTTGACTGAGGATTAGAAAACTCAGGCCTGGTTTACAGATGGTTCTGCACGATATGCAGGTACCACCCAAAAGTGGACAGCTGCAGCACTGCAGCCCTTTCTGGGACATCCTTGAAGGATAGCGGTGAGGGCAAATCCTCCCTGTGGGCAGAGCTTCGAGCAGTGCATCTAGTTGTTCATTTTGCTTGGAAGAAGAAACGGCCAGAGGTGCGTTTGTACACTGATTCATGGGCTATTGCCAATGATTTGGCTGGATATTCAGGGACTTGGAAGGAAAATGATTGGAAAATTGGTGACAAGGAGGTTTGGGAAAGAGCTATGTGGATAGAACTTTCTGAGTGGGCAAAAAACATGAATGTATTTGTGTCCCACGTAAATGATCACCAGAGGGTGACTTCAGCAGACGGAGAGTTTAATAATCAAGTGGATAAGATGACCCGCTCTGTGACTACTGCTCAGCCTCTTTCCTCAGCCACTCCTGTCATTGTCCAATGGGCTCATGAACAAAGTGGCCATGGAGGTAGGGATGGAGGTTATGCATGGGCTCAGCAACATAGACTTTCCCTCACCAAGGGTGACTTGGCTACAGCCACTGCTGAATGCCCAATCTGCCAGCAGCAGAGACCCACAATCAGCCGCAGATATGGCACCATTCCTCGAGGTGACCAGCCTGCTACCTGGTGGCAGGTTGACTACATTGGGCCACTTCCACTGTGGAAGGGGCAGTGATTTGTTTTAACTGGATTAGACATATACTCTGGCTATGGGTTTGCATTTCTGGCATGCAATGCTTCTTCCAAAACTACCATCCGTGGACTTAACCAAATGTCTTATCTACTGCCATGGCATTCCACACAGCATTGCTTCTGATCAAGGAACCCATTTCACAGCAAATGATGTGTGGGAATGGGCACATGCCCATGGAATTCACTGGTCTTACCATGTTCCCCATCACCCTGAAGCAGCTGGATTAATAGAACGGTGGAATGGCCTTTTGAAGACTCAATTATGGCGCCAATTAGTTGGCAATACCTTGCAGGGCTGGAGCAATGTTCTCCAGGAGGCTGTGTATGCTCTGAATCAGTGTCCTCTCTATGGTGCTGTTTCTCCCATAACCAGGATCCATGGGTCCAGGAATCAAGGAGTGTAAATGGGAGCAGCACCACTCACTATTACCCCTAGTGACCCACTAGGAAAATTTTTGCTTCCTGTCCCTGCAGCCTTAAGCTCTGCTGGTCTACAGGTTTTAGTCCCAAAAGGAGGAGTGCTGCCACCAGGGCACATAACAATGATTCCATTGAACTGGAAGTTAAAACTGCCACCTGGCCACTTTGGGCTCCTCCTACCTGTGAATCAACAGGCAAAGAAGGGAATGGTTGGGGTGATTGATCCTGACTATCAAGGGGAAATAGGACTACATCTACATAATGGGGGTAAAGAAGAGTTTGCCTGGAATGCAGGAGATCCTCTAGGGCATCTCCTAGTTCTGCCATGCCCAGTGGAAAATTGCAACAAACCAATTCAAGCAGGACTAATTCTTTGGGAATGAAAGTTTGGGTCACCCCACCAGGCAAAGAACCATGGCCAGCTGAAGTGCTTGCTGAAGGTAATGGGAACATGGAATGGGTAGCCTAAGAAGATAGTAATAAATAAGAACTTTGACCACATGACCAGTTATAGAAACGAGGACTGTAATAGTCATGAACCCTTCTTCCTTCTTTGGCTATGAGTATGATTGTATATGTACACAAAACAAATTTCTTGTTTTCTTCCCCAACCTTTTCCCCTATCATATGAAAAGTTGTATTAATTTCACAGCATAATATTTCAGGATATCAAGTTTAAGAGTGAATATTACCCCAAAACTTGCACCCTATTCTGTGGGGAATTAATGCATTTCTGTTTGTATGCAGGGGAGTTGAACATTGTTAGGCAGGAATATATATGTATGCTTGTCTGTTATTGTTTTTACTTAGAGACTAAGTATGGTTTAGGGTAATGTGTATGGTTGCTGAGTTGACAAGGGGTGGACTGTGATGGTTAGGCTAATTGTCAACTGGACCAGGTAATTGTGTCCAGGTGTTAGATCCAGCAAGCACTGGGCTAATTATAATACAAGAGCCTTTATGGACTTCAGTCACCAGTGAGTTTACTGCATGGATGGCTAATTACATCTGCATCAATCAGGGAGATTACACCATCAATGGGTGACACTTTTATCCAATCAGTTGAATGCCTTAAAAGGGGAAGTAATTTGAACATTCAGAGAGAATTTCCCAGCTCGTTGTTGGACAGCCAACTTCTCTCAGAAACTCACCAAGGACCTTTCATCAGACTTTCATTGGAGCCCCTGGTTTGCAGCCTGCCTGCGGAACCAGGACTTGTGCATCCTCACAGTCGCATGAGAGACTCTTAAAATCTCATATTGACAGATATCTCCTGTTGATTCTGTTTCCCGAGAGAACCACGACTAATACAGTGGGCATCCTTGTCTTGTTCCCAATCTCAGAGGGAAGGCTTTTAGGATTTCATCATTGAAGATGATGTTAGCTTTGGGTTTTTCATATATACCCTTTATCATATTCAGAAAGTTTCCTTCTATTCCTGTCTTTTGTAGAGTTTTTATCAGGAAAGAGTGCTGTATTTTGTCGAATGCTTTTTCTGCATCTATAGAGATGATTATGTGATTTTTTTCTTTCAATCTGTTTATGTGGTGTATTACATTGATTGATTTTCTTATATTGAACCATCCTTGCATACCCGGGATGAAACCCAGTTGGTCATGGTGTATAATCCTTTTGATATGTTGTTGAATGTGATTAGTAAGTATTTTGTTGAGGATTTTAGCATCTCGGTTCATTAGAGAAATTGGTCTGTAATTTTTCTTTCTTGTGGTATCTTTGTTTAGTTTTGGTCTTAGGGTAATGTTGGCATCATAGAATGAGTTAGGTAATATTCCTTCTACTTCTAATTTTTGGTAGAGCTTAAGCAGGATTGGTGTTAGCACTTTCCAGAATGTTTGGTAGAATTCAGCTGTGAAACCATCTGGTCCTGGGCTCTACTTAGTTGGGAGGTTTTTGATGACTGAGTCTCTCTCTTTACTTGTAATTGAACTGTTGAGTTCATCAATTTCTTCTTCCATCAGTATAGGCTGTTTGTGAGTTTCTAGAAATTTGTCCATTTCCTCTAAATTATCATTCTTGTTGGCATATAATTTTTCAAAGTATCCTCTTATGATACTCTTTATTTCTGTGGGGTCAGTAGTGATAACCCCTTGCTCATTCCTTATTTTGTATATTTGCACCTGTTCTCTCTTTTTCTTTGTTCTTCAGGCTAAGGGTTTGTCAATTTTATTGATCTTCTCGAAGAATCAGCTTTTGGTTTTATTTTTTCTAGTGCTTTCTTATTCTCTATTTCATTTAGTTCTGCTCTAATCTTTGTTATTTCCTTCTTTGTACTTCCTTTAGGTTTAGTTTGTTGTTGTTTTTCCAATTCCTCCAAGTGTGCACTTAAGTATTCAATTTTAGCTCTTTCTTCTTTTTTTAATATAGGTATTTATGGCTATGAACTTCCCTCTCAGGACAGCTTTGGCTGCATCCCATAGGTTTTGATATGTTGTGTTGTCATTTTCATTAGTTTCAAGGTAGTTACTGATTTCTTTTGAGATTTCCTCCTTGACCCACTGTTTGTCTAAGAGTGTGTTGTTTAACTTCCATATCTTTGTGCCTAATCTGTTTCTCTGGCCCTTAGTGATTTCCAATTTCATTCCATTGTGATCAGAGAAATTACTTTGTATAATCTCAATCTTTCTGAATTCATTGAGAGTTGTTCTGTGGCCTAGCATGTGATCTATCTTGGAGTATGATCCATGTGCACTTGAGAAGAATGTAAATCCTGCTGTATTTGGGTGTAGTGTTCTGTATATGTCTATTAGGTCCAGGTCCTCTAATGTATTGTGCAGAGTCTTTGTTTCTTTATTGATTCTCTGTCTAGATGTTCTGTCTAATGGTGATAATGGTGTATTAAAGTCCCCCAGCATAATTGTAGAGGCATTTATTTCTCCACTTAGTTTTTCCAGAGTTTGCCTCATGTATTTTGAGGCACCCCAATTAGATGCATAAATGTTTATGATTGCTCTCTCTTCTTGAAAGATTGCCCCTTTTACTAATATATAGTGTCCATCTTTGTCTCTTACAATAGTTTTGCATTTAAAGTCTATTTTGTCTGATATTAGGATAGCTACTATTGCCCTTTTTTTTTTGGCTGTTTCCTTGTAAAATTGTTTTCCAGCCATTCACTTTCAGCCTCCTTGAATGCCTGGGTCAAAGGTGGGTTTCTTGTAGACAGCATATAGATGGATCATATTTCCTTATCCATTCTGCCAATCTGTGTCTCTTGAGTGGTGAATTTAATCCATTAGCATTCAGTGTTATTACTCGCAAAATTTCTTACTTCAGCCATATTTTCTTTGGGTTAATGTATGTCATATGTTATTTTTATTTCTCTTTTTGTCTTTTCAGTTGTTTTTACACTCTCCTCCAACTCTCTCTCCCTTGTTTTTTCCTTTCAACTTGTAAACTTCCTTTAGTATTTCTTGAAGTGCAGGTTTCTTATTGGCATACTCTCTTAATTTCTGTTTATCTGTGAATATTTTGAACTCTTCATCATTTTTGAATGCCAGTTTTGCTGGATAGAGAATTCGTGGCTGGAAGTTTTTTTCTTTTAGTACTTTGACTATGTCATACCACTGTCTTTTTGCCTCCATGGTTTCAGATGAGAAATCAGCACTTAATCTTATTGTGCTTCCCTTGTATGTGATGGTTCTCTTTTCTCTTGCTGCCTTGAGTATTTTCTCTTTGTCTTGAGCATTGGAAATTTTGACAAGTATATGTCTTGGAGTTGGCCTGTTGGGATTTATACTGTTTGGGGTGCACTGAGTTTCCTGGACTTGTACATCCATCTCTCTCAATAGGGTTAGGAAGTTTTCAGCCATTATTTCCTTCAACAGTCCTTCTTTTCCCTTTCCCTTCTCTTCTCCTTTTCGGATGCCTTTAATACGTATGTTTGTTCATTTTGTGTTGTTGGTTAAATCCCTGAGTCCCTGCTGGATTTTTTATTTTTATCTATCTGTTTTACTATCTGTTTGATTTCAGATGTATTGTCTTCTCCATCACTAATTCTTTCTACTGCCTGTTCAAATCTGCTGTTATGTGAATCCAGCGTCTTTTTGATTTCTTGCATTGTGCAATTGATCACCATCATATCCCTTATCTTTTTATATATGTTTACAATTTCTTCAGTATGTTCTCCCAGTGTCTTCTTAATATCCTTAATCTCTTCCTTCACATCATTAAGTTGGTCCATGATATTTGTTTGGAAAGCTTTGATTAGTTATTCAATGTTCTGCATCTCTTCCTGGTTTTTAGTTTGTTCATTGGACTGGTCCGTGTCTTCCTGTTTCTCAGTGTGGTTTGTAATTTTTTGTTGCCCTCTAGTCATCATTTTATCTTGATGGGTTTATTCTGTTGATTAGCTTCTCTCTCTGCTCTAGAGTTTTATTTAGCTGGTGGTTCCGTGTGTTTGTTAAGTTTTCTCTTTGACACTTATTATTCTTATTTTATTTCCTTGCTTCTTTCTATGTTCCTTTGAAGGCAAAGGATTAGGGCCAGAGGAATCGAAAGATGTGAGAAAGGAAGAAGGATTATAGTAATATTGAAAAAAGTTAGAAGAGGGGCCATGTAAGACTTAGTAAAATGAATATTTGACTCATGTAGGCAATGTAGAGTAATAGGAAAAAAAGTGGAGTACCTACAATGGACTGGGAAACCAAATAGAAGAAAATATATGTAATGATTTAGAAGGCTAGAATGATAAGGAGAGAGAGAAAGAGTAAAGAAAGGGCTGAAAGGAAAAAGTTAATATTAATAAACAATGAAGAAAACAGAATAGATAGAAAAGAAATTGACACCCTTGAAGTTGTGGGCTAATGAAACAACATGGTATGTGAGAACCACAACAGAAAGCAGAAGGCTGAAAGATGAAGGAAGTAAAAGAGATAGTGTTGGGAGATAAAATCAATATAGACAGAGAATGGGAAATCACTGAAGAAGAAGCACAGCAAAGAAGAGACAAGCTAGCAGCACCTAATTTAAAATTAAAAAATTAAAATTAAAAAAAAAGAAAGAAAGAAAAAAGAAGAAGGGGGAGGAAAGAGGAAAGAAAAGCAAGAGACAACAAATAAACAAAGAAAAACCAACCAACCACACAAGTAAGCAGTCAAACAAAGCTAAGGAAGAACAGTGTTCCTTCTTGGGCCCTTGTGGAACCTCTCAGCTGCTTGTGTTCATCAATCAATTGCCCTGCAAGGTTCTATCTGCAGGTTTTGAGGCAGATTTTAGCTATTAAAATAAATTTTAAAAGAAAAATTCTTTTTTTATTTTTTAAAGTGATGGTCTTTTTTTTTTTTTTTTGGTGAAATAAGGGACCCAAAATATGTCCTCCTCTAGACCACCCCCTTCACTGAGGGGACCCTAACTAGGCTCGTGTACACTAATCAAGCACTTCCCACTTCATGGCCTCCCCAGGGGAGCTGAGGCTCTGATGCAAGTCAGTGCAGAACGATAAAATTGGCTGACTCCGCCCACTGTGGAGCCAAGCCTGAGTATCACGGGTCTGTTGGGTAAATTAGGCTTCCTCAGTAGATTCACCTCTCCCCTCAGCCTGGCGCTGCTTCAAGTCAGCTTATCTGCTCCCCAACGCTATGAGGGGGTCCAGGCAGCCAAATCTACAGAAAGGAAACCCCTCTCCACCTTCTGTCAGAAACCTCCCACTCTTGGAGAATGCTCCCTCTCACCGGATTGCCGGAGGGGATTGGGGCATATCCCTGGGGAGCTAGGTAAATCAGCCTTCCTCAGCAGATTCGCCACTCCCCTCAACCTGGTCCTGCTTCAAGCCAGCTATTTTGTTCCCCAAAGCTGCAAGGGGTTCCAGGCAGCAAAATCCACAGAAAGGAAAGCCCTCTCGACCCTCCACCAGAATCCTCCAGAAGTCGCGGCTCAAACCAGCCTTTTTTCCTGAGGGTGGGGCTCAGCCGTCTGTGTTTACCACCTGAGTAATCTGCACCGTCCAGCTCCCTCCAGAGCAATGTTCCTAAGGTTCTTGCTCCATGCGCCCTCAGCACAGACCCATCTCCAATCAGCTGTCCTCAGAGAGCAATCAGCGAGTGCCCTCCTAAACTGACGCCATCTTCCCCCAATGATCCATCTGTTTTCTGCACAGGCCAAGGGGATGTCATGGGAATCATCATGCCTGCGTCCTTCAGATCCTTTATGATGGCACTGATCTCTGCAATCCCTCCAGGAATCCAGTATTTCTTTTGATTTACTATTTTGCTAGGTACAGGCAGTTCTAGTGGCTTCTACTTGGCCTTTGCTACCACAATAGACCTCAGTATACAAGTCAGGGATCCAATGTAGGGATTTTGCTAGTTACTGAGGATGTCTATTCCAATTATACATTCTGGAATGGGGAAATAACCACAGAATGGATCTGGGGAGCCACTGGATCACTGTGAGACAGACCTGAGCTAAAACCCCATTGATCACCTGACCTCCACAAACCCCTTCTCTGGTGGACCACAGTGATGTTTTGAGTCTCCTGGAATTAATGTCACTTCTGAGCCAGTGCCTAATAATCCCCCAAATATCTGATCATTTCCTTTTCCCCAATGCACAGTTAACCTTGTAAAAGGCGTAGTCTTTGGGGAAAGCTGGGAGGAAGATTAACAGTATAAATTTTTGGTAGTATAACAGGATCCTTCCCCAAGGGGACCTGGCCTTTCCCTCATTCAAGGGCTCTGGGTTTGTAAATTGTCTCAAGTCTAGGAATTGATTAAGGGGACATGACTCTGTTTTTGTAATTCAAGTTAGGGTTTTGTTCACTTGGCCTAAAACACTTCTGTTATACAGACCAAGTAGGAATTTAGTAGACTGCCCATCTATTTTAGTTCTAGGCACACCATGATCTATTAGCCAATTTATGTGACTGACTCTTTTGATTGCTGCTTTGAGTCTGCCTTTCATTGTGGTAGCCATGCCCACCTTGTCATTGGCAATTAAGTGCTGCTACTTGGCTTTTGCCAGCCCAGGATCCTATCTAGTGTTTAAGGATTCTAATTCCATGACAGCACTTTCCACAGTAATATCTGGCCTACAGACAAGAGCAATCACAGAGCTCTTCAGGGAAGATGAAATTAGTCTCACAAATTTATTCCTCACAGTCCTGGTTAAAGGTGTGTCCTCTGGACATTCCTGGGGTGGGTGGCAGTTCTTAAATGGTGAATCCATTCTAGAATTCCAGTCTCTCTAAGCCTTAGCATTCCTTCATCTACAGTTTACCAGGGTAAATCAAGCATCTTGACCTCAGGCATTGTAGGCCACCTTTTGGTACATGTTTCAGCCAGCCACCTGAACAAACTGTTAGAGCCCTTTCTAACCCCTCAAACTACAACAGTGAATCCAGAATCTCTGCTTAGTGGGCCCATATCAATAAATTCACCTTATCCAACTTTAGATTCCTCCCACCATTATCCCATACCCTTAATACCCATTCTCACATATATTCCCCCAATTTCTGTCTATATAAATTGGAAAACTCATAGTTTTTTTTTTTGTTTGTTTGTTTGTTTGTTTTAGATTAGAGCATACTTCTTTACAGATCACACGTTTTACTTCACCTTTGAGGGCTTGTTGTGAGTTTAGTCTAGTTATAGGTCTGGAAGAGATGAGGGGTGGTGGGGTGGGTAAGGACTAGCATTAGAAGTGTTTTGCAAGCAAATTATCTCAGGGCATTCCCTTGCAGTTTCATCTGGTGAGACAGCATTAATCTCTTCAGGCAGGGGTCAGATGGAAGACTCCTCAGGGCAAGGTGAAGGTTGAATGATGGTTTCTTTAGGGCTGGGAGGAGGTGGAGATTCCTTGGGGAAAGCTGGAGATTGGGTAGTGCAGGCTTGAGTTTGGGTGGTACCCTCCTCAGTGCACGGAGGAGGTCTGGACTCTTTGGGGCAGGCTGGATGTTGGGTGATGCAAGCTTGACATTGGGTGGTCTCCACAGGACAGACCACTAAGGTTTATCTGGCAAAGTCTCAGCAGAACTTAGGGTTTCACTGTCCCCACCAATATCATCATCAACCCATATGTCTCCATCCCAATCCTCAGGGTTCAGGCAGGGTTTGGAAAACAGAATCCTCAGGGTAAGGTGGAGGTTGGACAGTGCATGCTAGAGTTTGGCTGGTGCCCACCTCAGGGCTGGATGGAGGTCCGGACTCCCTGGGACAGGCTGGAGGCTGGGTGATACAAAGTTGACAAGGTGTGATCTCCATGGGGCAGGCCATCACAGGTTTATCTGGTAAAGTCTCAGCAGAATTTAGGGTTCCAATGTCCCCACCGATATCATCATCCCATATGTCTCCATCCCAATCTTCAGGGTTCCGCTCCTGTCCAAATAATGACCTCATTTAACAGCAGACACCCTGCAAAGTTGAGATTTTAGTTTCCATTATAACTCTGCTACTAGTAAAATGAGACTCTGAGTCTGGTTTTCAAAGATCTCATTTCTGTGGCTGAATGAAACCAGATTTTCTTTCAGAGCACACAGAAACTTTCACATCATTCATGCAACACTTAAGTTGCAAATTTGAAGCCTTCAGCTCAGCCCTTTCTTTTGTAACTGTATCCAGGATATTTAGGAACAGCCAGCCAACATCATTGTAACTTTTAACTCCACACAACTCTGTTAAGGTGTTAAAAACACACTCACCCAGATCCTTGCCTCTTATAAGCATGGAAATAGTCATATCCAGTGGTGATATTTTGTGTATCTCTATTGCCAACTCATGCCATGGACTGTCAGTGGCCTCTTGATTATTGGAAAGAGAGTCATTAGTGCCCCTGAAGCTAATCAGACTAGAGAGCCAATTGCAAACATCCCAGAACCAATTCAGAAATCCCATTTTTAATATTCTGATCCTCAAGAACTACTCCTGGTACCAGCTGTATTAGTCAGGGTTTTCTAGGGAAACAGAACTGACAGGAAATATCTGTAAATAGTATGGGATTTTATAAAATTGTCTCGGGCAACCATGGGAATGCACAAGTCCAAATTTCATAAGGTAGGCTGCAAACCAGGGGCTCTGATAAAGGTTCTCCATGAGTTCCCAGGAGATGCTGGCTGTCTGAAGAAGAGATGGGAATTCTCTCTCTGAATGCTTAAATCACTTCCCCTTTTAAGGCCTTCAACTGGTTGGATGAGATGTCACTCATTGCTGATGGCAATCTCCTCAGTTGGTTGTAGATTTAATTAGCCATATATGCAATCAACTCACTGATGATTAAAGTCCACAAAATGCCCTTGTATTACAATTAGCCGAGTGCTTGCTTGACCAAATTGGACAACATCACCTGGCTGAGTTGGCACATTAGCCTAACCATCACAGATGGTATAGGACAATGAGACTATACTTCTCAGATTTCCCAAAGATGAAAGATTTATCACATTGTTGAAAGGGAGGTAAGTAGGCCTTTTGGATGGCAATGCTATCTATTTTTAAGGAATAGAATAAATGTAAACAGGCTACAACTAGATTAAGACTCAACCAGCCAGTGTGTTTTCCTCAGGAGAGATTAGGAAACACCAGTCTTCCTAACCTCCAGTCAGCTTTGCTTGACAAGGCCAGAAATCACTGGGTCAGTCCCTAGCACAAAGCATGGAGAGTGAATGTGTGCTTCACATATAAAATCAAGTGAAAAAGAATGCAAAATTGCATTCAATTGTGAATACCATATTGTAATAAATGTGCATAACAACAACAAAAAAGACTCGAAGTAAACACATCAAAATAAAGATTGTGTTCTCTTTCTCTTAGGATGAAGTTACAGGTAATGTTTTAAGTATTTATTTTAAAATTTTCGATAATGTGGTTATATGAGGTTAAAAATAAAATAAAAAACTAATGAAGTGACTCACATTATTCAATTTTTTTAATTAAAAAAAAAAAACAACAAACACTTCAGAATAGGGTAAATAGGGGCCGGATGGTTAGGCTAAGGTGTCAACTTAGCCAGGTAATGGTCCCAGCAAGCACTGGGCTAATAGTAATGCAATCACCAGTGGCTCATTACATCTACAATCAACTGAGGAAATTGCCTTCAGCAATGGGTGACTCCTCATCCAATCAATTGTAGGCCTAAAAGGAGAAGTGTTTTCCGCAGAGAGCATTCCCATATCTACTTCAGACAGCCAGCATCTCCTGGGGAACTCATGGAGAACCTTCATCGGAGTTCCTGGCTTGCAGCCTGCCCTACAGAATTTGGACTTGTGAATCCCCACGGTCGTGTGAGACAATTTATAAAATTTCATATTATTTAGAGATCTCCCCTGTTGGCTCTATTTCACTAGAGAACCCTGACTCATACAAGGGGTCTCTCAAGTCACAAGGGCCTGAAGTAGAGAGGTGGGCAAGCAAACAATGAGTGTTTTGTTGATTTCCTGCCCCTTGGATATGTACAAGAAGAGAGACAAAACCATCTAAAGGTAAGCACAGGTCAAAAATCTTTAAAAACTTAGATTCCCATATCCCCAAAGAGGGGTAGATTTTTTTTTTTTTTTTTTTTTTTTTCTTTTAGGAGGTCCTGGGGATTGAACCCAGGATCTCATACATGGGAAGCAGGTGCTCAACCACTGAGCTACATCTGCTCCCCAAAAGGGTAGATCTTGATACCTCAATAAGAAAACCAAAGGTTGCTTCTCTAATTGTACTGTTTTAACTTTCTTGTATAGGATGTGTGTTTCTGCATGTGTTTGAGTATCTTTTTGAGGTCAGAGGAAAGTATGGATGATCTGGAATCAGAGTCTCTTCTTTACATAACCTGCCTTTATTCCAGAAGAACATGATAGAGTTACCCCATCCATACAGCTGATGAACTAGATGTTTAAATACCCTCTTCGAATACTCCAATACTGACTTTTTCAAAGGATGCATTTTGATCTGACCATCACTGCAGCATGTTACAGGGACAGCAGCTTGTAAAAAAATTAATAAAGGTAAATAAAATGATGTTGTCATTTTGTTGTAATCTGTTGGAAGAGGTAAGATGAATGCTTGGAAGGGGAGCATTTAATAAGAGAACACTGAATTGTGTGTCCCTGGGAGGAAATGGTCTTGTTTATCTATAAGATAAGACTATGTGTAGCCAGGTGCATTACTAGCTGTTTCAAGAAACTAAATGTCTCAGTTGGAAATGACTTGAATATTTTTTCTCCCAGAGGTTATAGTTTTCTCTTCTCTAATTGTTAGTGGAATGTAGTATAGAAGCCAAAGTTGTGATATTTTCTTAAGTTGCAAGTTCATTTCTATCCCATGACACATTTTTCATCTACCCTCTTTAGAATAGCTGCCTTAGAAGTCTCCTCATGTTGCTTTCTAACAATTTTTATTTTTATTTTCTCAAAATTCTCTGAAAACACAGACTCCTATGTTAAAAGGTCTCATACCCCATTTGGTTCATATAGTATACCACTTGACATTGCAAAACAGGATTTAATTTCTCTTCATAGTTACTAACAGATTTCTTGGAGTTAGCTGCGGATTAACCCTGCCTGGTATAGCTCACTCACTTCTTAAACCTTTGTTGTCTAGCTCTACCACCAGTACCCCATCACCACCATACCACCACCCTGAAATCAAACTTGCTCTTAAGATCTTTTCTCTGATTTCAACTTCTTGTCTCTTTTGTCACATTTCCTATTTTTCATCATTCCCTTCTTCTAGAAACTTCCTTTTTGGTTTTCATGACATTTTACTTTCTTGGTTCTCTCCCTATCTCTCTCCTTACTCCTTTAAGAGTTACTCGTAACATACTTAGTCCCTAAACTTAGGAAAGACTAAAGGTTAGGCCTTGTCTCTCTTCTTTTTGTGGCTCCTTCTACGATGGCCTAATCTGCCATCACTTTCATTTTTTTTGTTTTAAGGAATATCTTACAAGTTTTATTTGCAAGTAATACATGAATAGTTTCATCTTGTTAAAAAGCAAACAAACAAACAAACAAAAAACAACCTTCATTTTAATGTATCCCCAAACTACATATTTGCTTGTATCACTTTGCATTCAAGGTGATGTACCTCAACTTTAACAACCTCCTGCCCCACAATGTTATCCTATCTGAAACTGAGATCATTATCACCCTACTAAATTAACTCTTCTTTCTGAATTCCCTGTTTTCATTCATGACAATACCACTTTTTTTTTAATGGTTCTAGGCTCAAACATAGAACTATATTTGAAACTTCCCTCCCTAGGCCCCCAACATCTAAACAGTTGTGAGGTTCTGTCAACTCTGCTTTGCGGTGTTTTCTGAATCCTCCCCCTCCACACTTTTGGTACTGGTTCTGTCCTCATGATATACCAAAAGCCACTGCAATGGCCTTCTCCCAGTCTCAGGGTTGCCTGCCACAATAATCTTTCTTAAAATGTAGCTTTGATCACGACACATTCCTTGCTCAGAAACATCCAATGGCTCCCCATTCTCTGACAATGTGAGAACAAACCTACAGGAAAAAGCAGCAGCTCTGGACTCTAAATCCCAATTACAATGTATAATATGAATATGTGTGTAATTATAAACATAATATACTATATATATATATAAGGCATCATCATTAGACCATTTTTGTCCTTGAATTTTCTGAGACAGCAGGGTGAAGTAAAAGAGTAGAGCCTTGGACTTTATAAAATACTAGGGCAATGAACTCTATGAGTCCCAGTTTCTTCATCTGGAAAATACAGGTAGTCATACCAACCACATGTATGTTTATTAATTAAGGTGATTATAGAGTTCTTAGTACAGTATTTGGCAGAAAGGAACTGCTTAATAAATGTTAGATCACTTTTCTTTATTTCCTCCCTTTCTTAAAAGTGCTTTGCATCTAGTATATACTTAACGAACATTTGTTGAAGAAAATTAAGACTACTAAGGGCATTTATTTTTTATTTTACTATTATTATTATTTTTTTGGTCACAGATGGATTGGTACATTGTCGGGCTATCAGACTGACTCCCTGAGAAGCTAGAAATAATTCCTTTAGAGATTTTTTTAAAAATAAAATTAATTCTTTATTAAAACTGGGCTCTATAAGAAAGTTTATTTTTTTAAAAAAAAGAGGAATGTAAATTATAGCAGGAATTAAAGGAAAAAATTTACTGAGATGCCAGGATAGCTCGAGAGGCTATTGCTATGCATTATTTAAACAAAACAAAACTCAAAGCAAATATATGGCCATTTTTTTCTTTCTTCTAAATAGGCTTACACTTATAATGGAACTTTGACTATTTGAGCAGAAAATTAACCAGTGACATTTATTGAGTACCTGTAATTGCAGTCAGTTCTCAGTATAATAATAAATTATAACAATTTATTGAGGGAATTGCTACATCCTAAGTATTTTATATGTGCTAATTAATCTAACCTCAAACCACCCCATGAGGTAGGGAATTTTATCATCCCCATATCAGAGATTATGAAAAAAGGCTCACAGGTTAAGTAGATTGGCAGAGATATGATTAGAATCTTGGTTTTAGAGACCTTTCTTGTAACTGTTACACACAAAGGATACACTTAGTGTCCCATTTTAGAAACCGCTAAGGCACTGGTTAGAAACCCTAGCGGCACATCTGAATCACTTATGGATTGATATGTGGACACAGATTCCCAAGCCCCACTGAGACCTACAAAATCAAACTCTCAAGGGTAAAGTCTGGCTGTGTCTATTTTTAGGAGGCATCACTGGATATTCTTTGGAGGGGGTGTAGAACACAGTGGTCCTTAGGTCTAGCCTGCTGACTCTAGGGCAGGAAGAGCCTATGGCTACAAGACATCACTGAAGGTGGGCTATTGTGGAACTGGCCATGCCTCTTAAACCTAGAACATCTTACCACACACCTATGTCCTCTCAAGGTACAACTGCCAGGGGCTCTACAGCACGTGTAAGAGGCTGAAGTCACTTTGCAAGGAGTGGGCGTCCACACCGGGCACTCTTACTGAGGCCATGTAAATCTTCCATTAGTGCTTGTGCCAGCCAAGAAGTCAATGCCAGCCCCCTGTGAAAGTCCCAGAATTCAGACACTGACAAATTGTGGATGCTGTAAGATGTGTTGCTAGGAGGGCTAGCAACCTCCTTGTCCTCCACTGTCTTTCCTGCTTGATGGCTGTGAGTGCTATTCTGCTGGTGGGGTTTTTGTTTTTTGTTTTTTGGCGGGGGGGAACTGGAAAGGGTACTCATTTCTATATTGTAGCAGCTGCTATAAAGAGACAAAGTTGAGGGTAACTGCCAACAGCTTCTCCTTTCTCTTCTTTTTGTTCACTCAATATGTCTGGACGAATGCACTAGGAGAAAGGATGGCCAGAATGGCCCTCCAAAGTTGCACTCTGTTTTAAAGCTGATGAAGGATGTGTTTTCCACAGCTTAGGAGAAACATTTATTATAAAGTGCCTGAGTAATTAAACAAAGAGTATTTGCAAACATCTGCCATCCAGTACTATTGCCTGTGTTCAAACAAAGTCTCAAAGTGTCTTTGGCAAACCAGGGTGAGGAAAACTGGGTGCCATTTGCTAAACGAACTCTTCCAGATTACAGTTTTGGGACCTGAGGGAATTAATTCAATTCTGCATGGGGAACTTAATTCCAAAAGAGGCAGTTATTCCATAAGAGAACAATCATAGAAAATAGGACCTAAAGTAAAGTTGGCAGCAAGTCAATGAGTGTTTTATTAACCTCTCCTAAACCCTATTTTTTTAATTTATGGCAGAATCACAGATTCATAGAGTTGAAAAGACTCCAAGGGAAAAAAGAGACTTCTGGCTAAAAATGGACTCTGTTTAACAGCACCAGTGCATCCCCTCCAATTCCTTATTGATACCCATGAAGCTGCAGCTGAAGATGAGAACTTTCAATAGTATCAATAAGACTGACAGACAAATGTCACAATCTGGGGGAAATTAGGATTAATGGTTAAAAATGCAGACTATACATCTGAATTTTGGCTCTACCATTTAATAGCTAAGTAGCATTAGCCAAGCTATTTAACTTTCTCACCTGTAAAATGCAGATAATAGTAACAATTCCATAGTCTTGTTCTAGGATCAGAGAAGACCATGCCTATAAAGCTCTCAGTACCATGAATGGCACATAATAAGTACTCAGGAAATTTTAGCTGCTAGTAGCATAGTCATGATTATTGTTACCATTGTATTAACAGAATTTTTCCCACTGTCCTGCAATTGCAGCTAAGGCACAAAGAATCAGGGTTCAGCTTGATACCTTTCCTTTACTTTGACTCCAGCACAAAATGACCCAGGTTTATAGAGAGTTGCTGGTTTCAGGGTTCTCCCACTCCCAGCCTCCCAATTAATATAAAGGAAGAAATGGCAGAGAAGTGTATCCTTTGAATGAATATTCTGGAAAAGAGGCTATATCCTTTCCATCCCCATCTCCATAGGGGAGGAGACCTGGTGCTTCTCCCTAACTCCTAAGAGAAATACTACCTAAGTTTGGGGGTTCCAAATATCTCCCCCCTCTTTCATTAACTGACAGACTAAACAGCATCTTTCCTCTGAAAGTTGGGGAGGCACCTGGCCAACTGAGCATCTAATATGTTTCTCGGGCTTGGAGAAATGAGTGAGAAAGAGATATGGGGGAGTTGAGGGAAGGGGTAGCTGAGAAGCTACTTTCATTTCCATCATTTTCATAGAAAGGATACAAAAGGAGTTTCCATGGGTTGAGGGGACACCACTTAGAGGTAACTGGACTTCGTTCATTTCACCTAGACCTCAACCAAGAGCCCCACTTATCATGTGAAAATATCCCTGCTACAAGAGGTTTGTGGGTAGACAGTCTTTCACTGGAGTCAAAGTAGAGGAAAGACATCAAGCTGAAGCCTGATCCTTCACATCAAGGAATCTGCAGAGGGGTTAGAAAGCAAGTGAGGGGAAATCTGCCCTTCAGAAGGCATCTACAGTGAGCAAGTGTCAGCCAGGAAGCAGCAACAACTAACATGGAAAGGACCTGCACCATATCATTTGGCCTCTCTCTCCTTCCCACTTAATTGCATGGAAGAGGAAGAAACTTTGAAGTCTCAGCTTACCGATTTGGGGGTAAGAGGGTAAGGAAGAAAGAGTTTTCAATTTTATATGAAATTGAAATTTTAAATGGAGCATGAGCAAGCCTTAAATACCCAAATAAATCTGTTTTATAACCAAAAGTGACTGGACAAAATGTCCTCAAGAGAGCCAGCCTCCAGTGGTGCAAATGGGATCTAATAGAGTACAATTATTTAGGAAAAAAAAAAAAAGTTTTGTTTTCACTCCAATGTGTTTGGACTATGCAATAAGGTATATGTTGTTGTTGTTATGATGATGAAGATGATGATGATGTATAAAGCTGATGAAACAAGGCTAATATAGAGAAATAGCTATAGAGGCTTTAATTCATAACTAATTCTGACTTTATTTAATGAAACAGAAAGCCTGAGACAAGGCATAAAGGGTTTCTTTTCACCATAAGTCCACTAACTCAAACGATGAAGGCTGTACTAATCAGAAAACTGGGCTACTGGCCCTCTCCATTCATTAGTAGTTACTCTATGAAAACAATTTTTCCTGTAGTAGTCCTCATCATCATCCTCTTTCAACCACTTAGGTAATACAAATGTAAATGGGGGGGGGGGGGAACCTGGCTCTGGCTCAGAAATTAGAGGACAAACTGGTGGTTCTATCTGAGACCTGCAGCCCATATTTGTAAAGCAGTTACCCTCAGGGGCAAATGAAAAGAGTCTTGGTAGCAATGCTCACTACTCACTTATTTCTCCATGCCTTCTCTTGGTACAGAATGCCAGAGAAACACATAGTAAGGGAAGTAAGGAGTCTCCTAGAAACCAAGAAGTGGAATGGAAATAAAATATACCACTTTGTCTTTTGCCTAAAGAAAGGTCATATCAAAGAGTCAAGTGAGGCCTGTGACCAGTTAAAACAGAGATACATCTTGAGAATGAATTCAAGAGTCCAAAATAATCTGAAAATAGGTTTTAAATAGTTTTAATGTTTAAAAAGCAATGTAGACTCCAGTAAACAACTAAAAACTAGACAAAATATATGAAACAACTATTCTCAGACACTGGCTGGCAGGCACTACAGTATTATAATCCCTGAGAAAAGGAAAACAAATGAGGTAAGCCCTAAAATCACCTTGGGTTTCTGCTTGTGGTTACTTATAGACTGCTGCACAAGGAGAGGAATCCCAAGCAGAGCATAACAGTCTTGCTGAACTGAGGAAACTTGGAATTCAGGGTGGTAGAGGTGGCTGGAATTTGCACAAAAGAAGGTATAATGTAGAGCAAGAACTCAAGATCTTCATGGAGATTTCGTGAGACTATTGCCGAATTCTGAGCCACACCTTTGAAACGCCATAAGACTGAACAAAAACGGACTTAAGAACTGTTAGCTGAATAATTCCCAGAGCTCACACAGTCTGACAATGTCTGCCTTTTGATTGGAGTGTTTATTCCATTCACATGAAAGTAATTATGGTTGGATTTATGTGTACTATTTGTTTTCTATGTCTTATGTCTTTTTCCTCCTTTGTTTACCTCCTACTGCCTGCTTTTGCATTCAATAAATATTTTTAGGGCACCATTTTAATTCCCTGATTGATTTTTAACTATATATTTGTTAGATTATTTTCTTTGTAATTGTTCTAGGGATTAGAATATGCATTGTAACTCAATACAATCTACTATGGATTAACATGAACATAATTATAGTAGAATACAAAAACTTTGTTCCAGTATATCTCCATTTCTTTCCCCTCCTTTGTGTTTTATTACCCACCCCCCCACACACATATATAAATATTATATATTCAAAATACATCTATGCTATAAATCCAACAGTACAGTGTTTTAATTATTGCTTTATAAAATCATAAGGATATAGAAATTATCTATATGAATCTAATAACAGAACCCTAAACAATGAAACAAAAACTGAAAAAAAAATGGATGGAGAAATAGACAATTAAACAATAATATTTGAAGTTCTTTGGAGATTTCAAAGCCCTGTTCTTAATAATTGCTAGAACAAGACAGAAAATCACTAAGGATATAGAAGCCTTGAACAACACATCAATTAATTTGTCCTAACGGACATTTATACCTAAATGTACCCTAAACAAGTAGATTACACATGGAATGTTCTCCAAGATACAGCATATCTTAGACAGTAAAAGAAGTCTTAACAAATTAAAAGGATTGAACTCATACAAAGTATTTTCTCCAACCACAATGGAATTAAATTATAAACCAACATCAAAAACAAATTTAAGAAAATTTCAAATGCTTAAAAATGAAACAATATACTTCTAACTAATCCATGGTCAAAGAAAAACATATGGAAATTAAAATAGTTTTAATTAACTGAAAACCAAAGTACAACATATCAAAATTGATGGGAGGCAGCTAAAGCAGTGTTTGGAGGGAAATGTATAGCTTTGAAAACCTATGTTAAAGAAAAAGGGATTCAAATCAATAATTTAAGCTTTCACCACAAGAAACTAGAAAAAGAAGAGCAAATTAAACCCAAACCAAGCAGAATGAGAGAAATAGAGTAGAAGCTAGAGTAGAAATCAATGAAATTCAAAAAAAAAAAAAGGGAAAAGTCAATGAAACAAAAGTATGTCTTTTCAAAAGATCAATAAAATTGATAAACCTTTACCTATACTAACAAGGGTAGGAAAAAAGGAAGACAGGTTACTAAAATTAGGGATGGAACAGCAAACATCACTACTCACCCTACAGAAATTAAAAGGATTATAAAGAAATACTATGAAAAACTTTATGCCAACAAATTAGACAACTTGAATGAAATGAGCACATTCCTAGAAAGACATAAATTAAAAAAAAAAAAAGGTTCAAGAAGAAATAGAAAATTTTAACAGACCTATAACAAGTCAACAAATTGAAATAGTAACTTAAAATCTTCCAGCAAAAAAGGTCCAGGTCCTGATGGCTTCATTGGTGAAATCTATCAAATGTTTAAAGAAGAAATAATACCAATCCTTCAAAACTCTTTCAGAAATTTGAAAAGGAGTTATCACTTTCCAACTCATTATATTAAGCCAATATTACTCTAATACCAAAAGTAAAGATATTACATGAAAACTATTGATCATTAACCTTCATGAACATGTGCACAAAGATGCTTAGCAAATTGAATCCAGCAGCATATAAACAGATTATGAACCACAACCAAAAGGGATTTTTTTCCCAGAAATATTGTTAATTTAACAACCAAAAATCAATCAATGTAACACTTTCATATTAATAGAATAAAGGATAAAAAGCACATAACCATCTCAATAGATTCAGGAAAAGCATTTAACACTGACTCATGATAAAACCTCTCAGCAAACTAAAAGTAGAAGGGGACCTCCTGAACGTGACAAAGGGTATTTATGAAAAACCTAAAGTATAAGCATACCTAATGATGAAAGATTGAATGTTTCCCCCTATAGTCAGAAACAAGGTACATTCTCCACTCCTATTCAACATTGTGCTTGAAGGAAGAAAGGAAAGGAGAGAGGGAGGAAGGGAGATAGGAAATATATCCAGACTGGAAAGAAAGAAGTAAAACTGTCTTTACATCCAGATGATGTGATCTTGTATGTAGAAAATCTAAGAAACATACACATACACCTATTAGGAATCAAAAACATTCAGCAAGGTAGCAGGATAAAAGAGCAATATATAAATATCATATGTATTTCTATATATGAGCAATAAATAATCTGAAATAAAATTAAGAAGAAAATTCATTTTACAATAGCACTGAAAAGAATAAAATACTTCAGGAATAAATATAACAAAAGAACAAGACTTGTACATTGAAAACTGTATAGGCTTATTAATCTTTTTCCCAGTCTCCTCCAAAGGGATCTACATTACCAGGGTGACTGTGCATTAGGGTAAAGGAAATTATCAGACACTTCAGGGATTATTAGACACTGGCTCTGAACTGACATTAACTTTAGGAGGTGCAAAACGTCACTGTGGTCCACCAGAGCAGGAGCTTATGAAGGTCAGGTGATTAATGGAGTTTTAGTTCAGGTCCATCTCACAGTGGATCCAGTGGGTTCGTGAACCTATTCTGTGGTTATTTCCCTAGTTCTGGAATCCATAAATTGGAAAAGACATACTCAGCAACTGGCAGAATCCCCACATTGGTTCCCTGATTTGTAAATGAAGGCTACTATGGTAGAAAAGTCCAAGTAGAAGCCACTAGAACTGCCTCTACCTAGCAAAATAGTAAATCAAAAGCATTGCCTGATTCCTGGAAGGATTGCAGAGATAAGAGCATGCACCATCAAGGACTTAAAGGATGCAGGCATGGTGATGCCCACCACATCCCCATTCAACTCTCCTATTTGGCCTATTCAGAAAAAAAAAATGGGGGAGTGGATGTGGTTCAGGTGGTTGAGAACCTGCCTACCACATGGTCAGTCCTGGGTTCAGTTCCTGGTGCCTCCTGAAGAAAACAAAAACAAACAACAAGCAAAACAAATGAATAAACCAACTCAGGGAAGCCAATGTGGCTCAGTGGTTGAGCGCCAGCTTCTTATATGAGGTCCTGGGTTCAATCACAGGCCCCCGACACCTTGAAAAAAAAAAAAAAAAGATGGATCTTGGAGGATGACAGTGGATTATCATAAATGTAACCAGGTGGTGACTTCAATTGCAGCTGCTGTTCCAAAGTAGTATCATTCCTTAAGTAAATCAACACATCCCTTGTTACCTGGTATGCAGCTATTGATTTGGCAAATGCTTTTTTTCTTGATATCTGTTAGTAAAGATCACCAGAAACAGTTTGCCTACAGCTGGCAAGGCCAGCAATACACCTTCACTGTCCTACCTAAAGGTATATCAATTCTGCAGCCCTAAATCATAATCCAGTCTGCAGGAAACGATTGCCTTTCCCTTTCACAAGACATCACACTGGTCCATTATATTGATGACATTATACTGATTAGACCTAGTGAGCAAGAAGTAGCAATTACTCTAGACCTATTGGTAAGGCATTTGTGTGTCAGAGGGTGGGAGGTAAACCCAACAAAAATTCAGAAGTCTTACACCTAAATGAAATTTCTAGGCATCCAGTGGTGTGGGTCATGTTGAAATATCCCTTGTAAGGTGAAGGATATGCTGTTTCATCTGGCTCCTCCTACAACCAAAAAAGAGGAACAATGCCTAACCTGGCCTCTTGGACTTTGGAGGCAACATATTCCTCATTTGGGTGTGCTATTCCAGCCCATTTACTGAGTGACCCTGAAAGCTATTAGTTTTGAGTACAGACTAGAAAAAGAGGAGGCTCTGCAACAGGTCCAGGCTGCCATGCAAGTTGCTCTGCCACTTGGGTCATATAATGCAACATATCTAATGCTACTAGAAGTTGCAGTGGCAAATAGAGTTGCTGTTTTGAGCCTTTGGCAAGTTCCTATAATAGAATTGCAGCTAAGACCCTTAGGATTTTGGAGCAAAGCCCTGCTATCCTCTGAAGACAACTACTTTTCTTTTAAGAAACAGCTTTTGTTCTGCTACCAGGCCTTAGTAGACACCAAATGCTTAACCATGGGTTACCATGTTACCACAAAACCTGAGTTGTCCATCATGAACTGGGTGTTGTTTGACCCTCCAAGCCATAAAGTTGGGCATGCACAGAGACACTCCATCATGAAACAGAAGAGATATATTCAAGATTAGGCTCAGACAGGCAGGCCCTAAAGGCACAAGTTACACGAGGACATGGCCCAAATGACCAAGGCCCCCACACCTTCTCTTTCCCAGCCCACAGCTCTGGCCTCTTGGGGAGTTCCCTATGATCAATTGACTTAGGAAGAGAAAACTTGGGCCTGGTTTACAGACAATTCTGCATGATACAGAGGTACCACCTGAAAGTAGACAGCTGCAGCACTACAGCCCCTCTCTGGGACATCTCTGAAGGACAGTGGTGAAGGAAAATCCTCCTAGTGGGCAGAACTTTGGGCAGTGAACTTGGGTCTTCATTTTGCTTAGAAGGAGAATTGGCTAGAGATGCATTTGGATACCGATTCATGGGCTGTAGCCAATGGTTTGGCTGGATAGTAGAGACTTGGAAGAAACATGATGGAAAAATTGGTGACAAAGAGGTCTGGGGGAAAAGTATGTGGATAGACCTTTCTGAATAGGTGAAAAACATGAAGATATTTTTATGCTTACCGAAAGATGACTTCAGCAGAGAAGGATTTTAATGATCAAGTGGAAGGATGACTCATTCTTAGAAACCAGTCATCCTCTTTCCCCAGCCACTCCTGTCATTGCCTAATGGGCTCATGAATGATGCAGTCCTGGTGTAGGGATAGAGGTTATTCACGGTCTCAGCAACATGGACCTCCACTCACAAGACTGATATGGCTACAGCCACTGTGCTGATTGCGTGATCTAACAGCAGCAGAGACCAGCACTTAGTCCCCAACATGGCACAATTCCCCAAGGTGATCAACCTGCTACCTAGTGGTAAGTTAATTACATTGAACCATTTCCATTATGGAAGGGACAGCATTTTGTTCTTACTGGAATAGACATATACTTCAGATATGGATTTGTTTTCCTTGCACACAAAGCTTCTGCCAAAACCACAATCTGTGGATTTACTAGTCCCTTATGCACCATCATGGTATTCCACACAGCATTGCTTCTGATCAAGAAACCCACTTCAGAGCAAATGAAGTGTGGGGAGTGGGCACATTCTCATGGAATTCATTGGTCTTACCATGTTCCCCATCGTTCTGAAGCAGCTGGACTCATAGAACGGCAGAATGGTTTTTTGAAGACAAAATTACAGTCCTAACTGGGTAGCAATACCTTGCAGGGCTGGGGCTCAATATTCTCCAGGAGGCTGTGTATATGCTAAATCAGCATCCACTCTCTGGCACTTTTTCTCCCATAGCCAGGATTCATGGGTCCGGGAATCAAGGGGTGGAAATTGGAGTGGCACCACTATTACTCCTAGTGATCCGCTAGAAAAATGTTTATTTCCTGTCCCTGCAACCTTATGCTCTGCTGGTCTTTAAGTCTTAATTCCAAAGGAGGAGTGCTTTCACGAGGAAACACAATGATTCTGTTGAATTGGAAGTTGAGACTGCCATCTGGTCACTTTGGGCTCCTCATGCCTCTAAATCAACAGACAAAGAAGGGAGTTACTGTACTAGCTGGGGTGATTGGTCCTAATTATCAAGAAATAGGACTGCTATAACATAAGAGAGGTAAAGAAGAGTATGCCTAAAATACAGGAGATCCCTTAGGACTACATGCCCTGTGATTAAAGTCAATGGAAAACTTCAACAACACAATCCAGGCAGGAATTCTAATGGTCTAGACCCTTCAGGAATAGGGGTTTGGGTCACCTCATCAGGTAAAGAACCACCACCATCTGAAGTGCTTGCTGAGGATAAAGGGAATATGAAAACGGTAGTGGAAGAAGGTAGTTATAAATATGAGCTATGACCATGTATCCAGTTACAGAAATGAGGACTGTGATGGTTATGAGTATTTTCTCCTTGTTTTGTTAAGAATATGTCTGTTTATATACATAAAGCAAATATCCGTTTTCTTCCTTGTCTTATCCCTTTATCATGTAACATAAATTATATGAACTTTATGCCATAGTATTTAAGTTATTAGATATTAAATTTAAGGGTGAATGTTATCCAAGGACTTGCACCCTCTTCCGGGGAAAGAGTTAATGTGTTTCTGGTTGTATGCAGGACAGTTGAATTTTGTTAAGTGAAAGATGACTGTTAACTGCTTTTATTTAGAGGTTAAGTATGGTTTAAGGAGATGTGAATGGGTACCTAGTTGACAAAGGTTAGAATGTGATGGTTAAGGTCATGTGTCAACTTGGCTAAATTATGGTGTCCAGTTGTTTGGTCAATCACTGGACTGATTGTTACCGTGGGAATATGCCATGGATTTATATCATCAGTCAGTTTCTTGCATCTAAGGTTGATTTCATCTACAATCAACAAAGGAGACTGCCTTCAGCAATAAGAGAACTCTCATCCAATCAGTTGAAGGTCTTAAAGGAAGAACTGATGATCTCAGCAGTCAGAAAGAAGAATTTCTTTCTCTACTTCAGCCAGCCATGCACTCCTGGAGAATTCATTGAAATTTTCATCAGAATTCCCAACCTGAGGCCTGTCCTATGGAATCTGGACTTGTCAATCCCCATGGTTGTGTGAGCCAACACAAGACATACATACATACACACACAGACACACACACACATCTTGTCAGCTCTGTTTCCCTGGAGAACCCCAAAAAAGTACTCTCCATATTGTGGGTTCTTTTCCATGTTGAGACTATCTGAGATGCTTTTGAACATTCAAGAGAACTGCAAGTCAGACACCAAGTTGTAACAAGCGTAAATGACCCAGAAAGCTTTGATATCAGTTATTTATGGTTGCCATTAAAATATTAAGCTGTTCAATAGAATGAAGATATTTGTCCTACAGTTACACAACTTTCACAATTTATAGAACACATTTCATTAACCTCATGGTCATTACTTATTCATAAAGTATTACCCATCTATAGTTTCAGTGTGGAACTATAAAACCTTCACATCATATTAGGTCTTCAATCATTCAGTTTTTGCCAAGAATCATCACACGTTAGACCTAGGAAACACTTTTAGTTAGAAAAATATTAAATTTCAGTATTAAGAAGAAATATGATCCAGAATATGCCACAGTTGAATTTATTACTAAAGACACACTTAAGTGAAAATCTATAGCAGTGTTCAAATATTTTGATATATGTTTATTAGAATTATTCTGGCTCTTTTATATGCAAAACACATTGCTATTTGGGTATTTGATCTTTAAGAAGAGGGGCTTTTTTGTTTGAAGAAGAGGGCTAATTTGAAAAAATAGTATGCAACCAGAGGATAAGCAAAGAATGTGCTTTGACTGATACAAATATTTTTTTAAGTAAGTCTAGATTTTTAATTTTTTTCCCCCAAACTAACACACATCCTCTATTCTTCCCCAGTCCTGTTTGCTCAGCTGGATGTCCACAGGGTCCAATTTTCCCTCCAATTGCCCTTGCACACTAATGAAATTGCTACTCATACGGGTAATTGGTCAGCCTACAGCAGCATTTGTATCCATTTGTATCTGGCAGCTTCTCAAGTGATTTGGAGTCTTATAATACTATCATGAATTTTTTGTTTTTGTCTCTTCATAACAAAGCTAAACAGATACAAATCTTTAAGGATGATACGTTTTAAGTGTTCAAAACAGGAACATACAAATACAAATTCTCATTTTAAGCAACTGATCTTTCTTTCCACTTATCAAATACTGTGTAAATGAAATGGAGTCTCAAATGCACTCAGTTCTGCCCTATCTTCCCCCATTGCTTTCCTTCTCAGAGCAAAATTAACTAGATTCAATCAAACCTTAGAGGTTAAAAGAGCGTGATAGGACACTTTTTTTTTTAATTTAAAAAAAAAGCAGTTTTATTAAGATATATTCACATACCATACAATCTATCCAAAGTGTACAATTGATGGCTTTTAGTATAATCACAGTGTTGTGCATTCATCACCACAAAAAAAATTTTAGAACAATTTCATTATTCCAAAAAGAAAACCCCCATCCCCCTAGCAGTCATCTCTCAATTCCTCCAGCCTTCCCCAGCCCTACATAGCCACTAATCTAATGCCATCTTTATAAATTGATTTATATATATATAAGTGGAATAATACAATATATAGTACTTTGTGTCTGGTTTCTTTCACTTAGCGCTTTTTTTTGTTGTTTTTTTGTCTGATATTAACATCTTGTAACATTAACACACATTTGTTCACTTTCAAAGAAAAACACTCTTATATATGCAATATTACTCATATTCATACTTCACAGGAGGTTTTACTATGCTGTACAGTCCCATGTTACAGTTTTTAGCTTTCCTTCCAGTAATATATGACCTTAGACTTTCCCTTTCAATCACTGTCATACCAGTATAATAGCACCGCCAGTTACAAACACTATGTTGTGCTTTCACCTTTTCTATTCATTTCAAAAGATTAACAAACAACCTGTTTACCAATTCTGCACAGGTTAACCCTCAGCATAGCATTCTCTATCCTCATTCTATTCTCTGGTGACCTATATTCTAGTTGTTAACTCCAGGAGTTCATACAATATAATTAGTTCATAATAGCGCAATCATATAGTATTTGTTCTTTTGTGTCTGGCTTGCTTCACTCAACATAATGTCCTCCAGGCTCATCTATGTTGTCAAGTGCTTCATGACTTCCTTTCTTCTTACAGCTGCATAATATTCCATCACATGTATACACCACAGTTTATCCATTCATCGGTTGATGGACAACTATGTTGTTTCCAACTTTTGGCAATTGTAGATAAAGCTGCTATGACCATCAGTGTGTAGATGTCTGTTCGTGTCATTGCTCTCAGTTCATACCTAGTAATGGTATTGCTGGGTCACATGGAAAATCTATGTTCAACTTATTTAGGAATTGCCAAACAGTCCTCCACAGTGGCTTTACCATTCTACATTCCCACAAACAGTGAATAAGCATTCCTGTCTCTCCACATCCTTTCCAACACTTGTAGTTTTCTGACTTTTAAATAGTGGCTATTCTAATAGGTGTGAAATGCTATCTCGCTGTACCCTTGATTTGCATTTCCCTAATCACTAGTGGTGATGAATTTTTTTTTTTCCCATTTATATTTCTTGTTTGGACAAATGTCTATTTAAGTATTTTGCCCATTTAATCAGGTAGTTTGTCTTTTTATTGTTGAGTTATAGCATCTCTTTATATATCATGGGTATTAAACCCTTATCAGATATGGGATTTCCAAATATTTTCTCCTATTGAGTCAAGTTGCCTTTTTACCCTTTTGACAAAGTCCTTTGAGGTGCAAAAGTGTTTAATTTTGAGGCAGTCCTATTTATCTATTTTTTCTTTTGTTGTTCATGTTTTGGGTGAAAGATCCAAGAAACCACCACTTATCACAAGATCTTTAAGATGTTTCCCTACATTTTCTTCTGGTAGTTTTATGGTCCTGGCTTTTATATTTAGGTCTTTGATCCATTTTGATTTGATTCTTTTAGAGGGAGTGAGATAAGGGTTCTCTTTCATTAGTTTGGATATTGATATCCAGTTCTCCCAGCACCATTTGTTGAAGAGACTGTTTTGTCATTTACACGGACTTGGTAGGTTTGTCAAAAACCAGTTGGCCATAGAGGTGAGGGTTCATTTTTGGACTCTCAATTCTATTCTACTGGTCAATATGTCTATCTTTATGCCCAAACCATGCTGTTTTGACCATGGTAGCTTTGTAATATGTTTCAATGTCAGGCATTGAAAGTTCTCCCATATCACTCTTCGTTTATAGAATGCTTTTGGTTATTCAGGTGCACTTTCCCTTCCAAATAAATCTGGTAATTGCCTTTTCTATTTCTGCAAAGTAGGCTGTTGGAATTTTGATTGGTATTGCATTGAATCTATAAATCAGTTTGGGTAGGATTGACATTTTCACAATATTTAGTCTTCCAATCCACAGACACAGAATGTCTTTCCATTTGTTAAGGTCTTCTTTGATTTCTTTCAGCAGTGTTTTGTAGTCTTCTGAATATAGGTCCTGTTCATCTTTGGTTAAATTGATTCCTAGGTATTTGAGTCTTTTTGTTGCTGTTGTAAATGGATTTTTTCCCTGATTTCCTCCTCAGATTGTTCAATACTAGTGTACAGAAACATTACTGCTTTTTACGTGTTGCTCTTGCATCTTACAAGTTTGCTGAACTCATTTATTAGTTCAAGTAGCTTTGTAATAGACATTGCAGAATTTTCTAAATATAGAATCATGTCATCCACAAATAGTGAGAGTTTTACTTCCTCTTTTCCTATTTTGATGTCTTTTTTTTTTTTTTTTTTTTTCCTTGTCTAATTGCTCTAGTTAGAACTTCTAGCATAATATTGAATAACAGTGGTGACAGTGGGCATCCTTGTCTTGTTCCTGATCTTTGAAAGAAAGCTTTCATTCTTTCCCCATTGAGTACAAAGTTGGCTGTGGGTTTTTCATATATGCCCTTTATCATGAGGAACTTTCCTCCTATTCCTATCCTTTGAAGTGTTTTTATCAAGAAAGGATGCTGGATTTTGTTGACTACCTTTTCTTCATCAATCAAGATGATCATGTGTTTTTTTCTTCCTTCAATTTGTTAATATGGAATATTATGTTAATTGATTTTCTTCTGTTGAAAAATCCTTACATACCAGGAATAACACACACTTGGTCATGGTGTATTAATTCTTTTAATATGCTGTTGGATTTTATTTGCAAGTATTTTGTTGAGGATTTTTGCATCTATATTCATTAGAGATCTTGGTCTGTAATTTTCTTTTCCTGTATTATCTTTATCTGGCTTTGGTATTAGGGTGATGTTGGCTTCATAGAATGTGTTGGGTAACTTTACCTCCTCTTCAATTTTTCGGAAGAGTTTAAACAGCAAACTTTTTTTGGTGTTAATTCTTCTCGAAATGCTTGGCAGAATTCATCTGTGAAGCCACCTGGTCCTGGACTTTTTGTTGTTTGGAGATTTTTGATGATTGATTGGTTTGTTGACTCAATATAGGTTGTATGTGAGTTTCTAGGAATTTGTCCATTTCATCTAGGTTGTCTAGTTAGTTGGCATACAGTTTCTCATATCCTCTTATGATCTTTTTTATTTCCGTGGGGTCAATCCTAACCCCTCCCCCTTTTCATTTCTGATTTTATTTCTTTGCATCTTCTCTCTTTTTTTTCTTTGTTAGTCAAGCTAAGGATTTGTATTGATCTTCTCAAAGAAACAGCTTTTGGTTTTGTTGATTTTCTCTGTTTTGTTGTTGTTGTTCTCAATTTCATTTATTTCTGCTCTAGTCGTTATTTCCTTTTTTCCTGCTTGCTTTGGGAATGGTTTGCTTTCCTTTTCCTAGTTTCTCCAGTTGTTCAGTTAGATCTTTGATTTTAGCTTTTTCTTCTTTTTTAATAAAGGCGTTTGTGGCTATAAGTTTCCCTTTCAGCACTGCCTTTGCTGTATCCCATAAGTTTTGAAAAGTTGTGTTCTCATTTTCCTTTGTCTCAATATATTTACTAATTTCACTTACAATTTCTTCTTTGACCCACTGATTGTTTAGGAGTGTATGTTCAGTTCCCCACATTTGCAAATTTTCCCTTTGCCGCCTATTATTGATTTCCAGTTTCATTCCATTATGATATGAGAAGATGCTTTGTGTAATTTCAGCCTTTTTATATTTATTGAGAGCTGTGTTGTGGCCCAACATGTGGTCTATCCTAGAGAAAGCTCCATGAGCACTTGAGAAGAATGTATAACCTGCTCATTTGGGATGCAACATTATGTGTATGTCTGTTAGGTCTAGCTTGTTTATCATATTGTTCAATTTCTCTGTTTCTTTGTTGATCTTCTGTCTAGTTGTTCTAATAATGTGAGTGGTGTGTTGAAGTCTTCAACTATTATTGTATAGATGTCTATTTCTCCTTCAGTTTTGCCAGAGTTTGTCGCATGTATTTTGGGGCACCCTGGTTAGGTGCATAGATATCATGACAGTAATTTCTTCCTGGTAGATTGTCCCTTTTATTAACATACAATGGCCTTCTTTATCGCTAATGTTTTTCCATTTAAAGTCTGTTTTGTCTGATAATAGTATAGCTATCCCTGCTCTTTTTTGGTTACTATTTGCATGGAGTATCTTTTTCCAACCTTTCACTTTCAGCCAGTTTGTATCACTGGGTCTAAGGTGAGTCTCTTGTAGGCACCATATGGATGGCTCATGTTTTTTTATCCATTCTGTCAGCCTATATCTTTTTTTTTTTTAAACAAGTCTTTGATTTTTATTTCTCAAAAAAGTTTCATATTTTTTAATTTAGCTTTCTGACTCTGTGCTTGTGCCTTCAACACTTTCACAACGATTTTCTGCTCCTCAATCAGGAAAGCACACTTGATCCTATCATGGACATATTTAGCACACATGGAACCACCATAGGCTCTGCTGACATGTTTTTTTGTTTTAGATAACCTCATAAGAATTTTAGGTCTCACAGCACAAACCCCTCAAAGTCGGCCTGGACATACACCACATGCAGATTTTGGAGCTTCCCCAACCTTCTTGGTATAAAGGTAAACAATTCTATTACCAGGGGTCTGGGATAGCCTAGTTTTGTTAGAAGCAGTATTGTAGGATAGCCTATGACGATACGTCAAACGCTTGACCATTTTGAATGCCTCTAGATGCCATCCCCAGAAGAGGAAAAGAGCCTATATCTTTTGATAGGGGGGTTTAGTCCATTCACATTCAATGATATTACTGTAAATGCATTATTTACTCGAACCATTTTATTCTTTGTTTCTCATACGTCATCTTATTTTCATCTTTTTACTCTTCTAGTTATCCTTTCTACTATTCTTGCCTTCTACACTCTCCTCCAAGTCTTTCTCTCTTGTCCTTTTCTTTCAAGCTGTAAGGCTCCCTTTAATACTTCCTGCAAAAGTGGATTCTTCTTTACAAACTCTCTTAGTTTCTGTTTATTTGTGAATATTTTAAACTCATCTTCATGTTTGAAGGACAATTTTGCCAGATAAAGAATTCTCGGCTGGCAATTTTTCTCTGTCAGTATCCTGATTATATCATACCACTGTCTTCTTACCTCCATGGTTTCTGATGAGAAATCTGCACTAGGTCTTACTGGGCATTCCTTGTCTATGATGGTTTGCTTTTCCTTTGCTGCACTCAGATTTTATCTTTGACATTTGACATTCTGAGTAGTATATGTCTTGGAGTAGGTCTATTCAGATTTGTTTTGATTGGAGTATGCTGCACTTCTTGAACATATAAATTCATTTCTTTCATGAGAGTTGGGAAATTTTCAGCCATTATTTCCTCAAATACTCTTTCTGCCCCTTTCCCCTTCTCTTCTCCTTCTGGAACTCCCACAACATGTATGTTGTTGCACTTCATGTTACCATTCAACTCCCTGAGCCCCTGCTCAATTTTCTTCCATTCTTTAATTTCAGCTGTTTTGTCTTCTGTATCACTTATTCTTTTTTCTATCATTTCAAGTCTGCCTCTAATATGTTTTTGATTTCACCTTTTGTGTTTTTATTTCCTATAAGCTCTGTTACTTTTCTATCTATTCAGGTTTTCAAATTCTTCTTTGTGCTCACTCAGTATCTTCTCAATGTCCTTTATCTCTTTAGCCATATTGTCTTTCAACACATTAATTTGATTTTGGAAATTTGTATGCATCTCGTTGATTAGTTGTGTCAAATCCTGCATCTCATCTGGGGCTTTGATATAGTCCTTTGATTGAGTCTTTCTTTTTTTTTTCTTTTGGTATAGCTTGTAATTTTTTGCGGCTGTATAGGCATCTGATTATGATGTTGAGTTTACTCTGATGCTCAATTTCTCTCTTTCGTAGGGATTTAGTGATGGGAGGGTTGTGTTACTGTCTTTCTTTGATTCTTGGTTCAACCTGTTCTAGGTGTTTAGGATTGTCCCGGTTTGTTGCTTAAATCTAGGCCACGGACCCAGTAATGAGTTGCAGACCTGCTTCCAAGGACCTTGGGGAGGGAGGCTGTAGAATTCAGAAAAAGCCTCTCTTATTTACTTTTAGTTTCCTCTCATGCACTTCCTTGGACCATCAGCAGATGATGCTCTTTCACAGCCCTCTCAGTTAAAAGCCTGGTCGGAGTATGTTTCCTGCAACACTGATCGATTGGATCAATGTGATAGAGGACTCTGCCTGGAAGCTATTCAGAGCCTTGCAATTCAAACTTTCTCAGAGGCTATTCTCCAACCTTTACTGGCAGCCCGCTCCCTTTTCAAAGGTAGGAAATAATTCCACTGCCCTCTACATCCTCAATAACCAGTCCCAGTCAGGAGACAGGGGGATTGAGAGGGTCAGATCTCTTTAGTCCCATGCTGGGATCCAAGGCAAAGAATGGTGCATCTCCCCTTAGCCTGGAAGTGCTCATGGGAAACAGGCCAAATTTGTTGGCCAAAAGCTGTATCAGCCTTGGGTTGCATCCCTCTCTCTCCAGTTTCCTGGGGAGGTGGATCCCTGTGGCCCCCTCTGTCCATAGCTGCCAGCCCAAGACTGGAGAATTCAAAAGTGTTTGCTCATAGGGTGGGGGAAGGCCTCCAGTAGGTGCAGCTGCAGCTTCTACTCACGGTCTTTCCATTGAATATTTTTTTCCTGTGCCCCTCTCTTCTCTAGGTGGTGTCCAGCCTTCCCCTCGTGTCCTAAATCTTAGAACATTTTTTTTCCAGGTGATTTCTGCCTGGCCTTTAGCTATTTTTCTGGGAGAGAAGAGAGTCCTTGTCTCTCTAATCTGCCATCTTCCTGGAAGACTCAGGACACTTTCACTTAATAATGCCCTTGAGGAAGCAGCAAAAATTATTGATTTTATTAAATCTTGATCCTTGAGCACACTTTTAACATTGTTTTACAAAACAGGAAGTACACATTAAGTACTTCAGCTACATTCCAAAATATACAATTTTTAATGGCTTATTTTAGTTTTTTTTAGGAGGTACCAGGGATTGAACCCAGGACCTTATACATGGAAAGCTGGTACTCAACCATTGAACTACATCCACTCCCCAATGAGAGTTGTTTTTTTTGTTTTTGTTTTTAGGAGGTACTGAGGATTGAACCTGGTACCTTGTACATGGGAAGATGTAGCTCAACCACTTGAGCTACATCTGCTCCCCAGATGCTTTATTCTTGAGGAAAAAAACATGTCTGACTCTTTGTGTTGCAAGCTGAACCAACAACTTTTTAAAAAGAACACTATTTTTCACTTGAAAAAATGTCTGACAGACAATTCTGGATTCAAACTTGGGTATTTGGCAGACATTGTCTTAAAAATGAATGAGGTGATCTTGTCACTTCAAACTAAATAACTCACAGTATGCGTTGCCAATAATAAAATGTAATCTTTCAAGTGATTAGAATTTTGTAAAATGTATTTCTGCCATTGTAAACTTAACAGCTTTCCAACTTGTGAGCTTACTTTCTGACAAGATCATTGATATTAAAAATGAATATTACATAATGAATGTGTCAGCACTTGAAAGATTTGCATTAACTCCAATAGTTTCCAAATGACCAATGAATAATGTCATGAAATCATGCATGGGAAAGAGAACTTTTCAACATATAAAAGAGACTAATGGATTTTAATTTAACAGAGTATGAAAAGTTCCTTGGTATTTTTTCAGATTTCACATTGCAACTAAACTTTAAGAAATTATTACTTGTTGAGTTTTTTGTAATCTCAAAGAAGAATATCCACAATTATCTGAATAGACTATTAAAATCCCAACTATATATCTGCAAGTAACCAGATTTCTCCATATACTTCACCCATGATAACACAATACAACCAAATAAATGCAGAAGCAGAATGAGGACCCAACTTTCTTTTATGAAGCCAGAAATTAAAAGCTTTGTAAAAATATAAATACATGGGCCTAATTATTTTTTGTTTTGGAAAACAATTTATTATATTATTAAAATGGGTTCAATTTTATTATGTTTAAGTGAATTAATAAACATTTAAAAGTTGTTTTAATTTCTAATACAGTAAATATTGCTGAAGATAACTTATATAAGCAATAATTTTTAAGAGAGTACAAGAAAAAGTTTGAGAACTACTATGATTTATCACCACTAAGAAAGCACAATTATTGTAAATGCTGCTTAGAATCAGAGCAAAGGATACCGAAATAATAAGATTAAAGTTATTCTTGAAAGTTTTTCAGAATATAACAGATTTGCTTTGATTTACCTATGTGGTAAAATTTATGGTTTTAGTTGCAGTGCTACCAAGTCATTTAATTTATCTGTTAATCCAGAATATTTATTAAAACTAATTTTCTGGTAAAAAAATTTTTTTAAAGAATTCTGAAAATAAAGTAAGCCTCTATCCTCCAATATCATGGTGGTTTCTACTCCTTCACTGTTTCTAAGACACACTGATTTCTCTTTTCAAAATGGGTGATACTTGTGATGACTCATACTCACTAATAGACACTTCTGCTTTGTAACTACTTGCACATACAAGTAAAGAAGTTAATTGAGGCTTAGGAAATATGTCAACAAAAAGCTATCTACTCTTAGAATATAAATTAATAAGAGCAAATATTCCTAGATCTAAAATATACCTCGCTTTATACCTAAAGTCTGTGTTTTATTGTAGGTAAATCATTCCTCAAAGAAAAAATACTTTCATAAAACAGTGTCTGGCACAATAAATACATGCTAAATAAATCAGGTGATTGGATCTAGTCGTCTGGGTCCTCTCTAAGACAAATATGAATAGGAATATTGTGTTTGCCAATTTCAACCCCAGTACATATACTTAGCTCTTTTTGAATTCTTAATGAATTCTATGACTGTGGTAGAACAATATTCTAAAGGTAGTCATCCAAATCATATAAAACTAGAGTGCCTTTCATACTGGTAGTGCTGAAAATGCAGAATTTAGGTTGATTTTAATAATGAGGTAAGATGCAAAAAATTGTGTATTTTTAAAAAATATTTATTTAAAAATAAGATTTCTAAAAATACAATACATTTCAAGAGAAGTAAAAATTCCACAATTTTAAATTAAAACAATCTGCAAAGAAAAATAGATATATTACATAAATAAAATTAAATGACTAAAATAAATTTTTAAAAAACATTGTTCATAAGGTAGATACATGGTTTGTTTTTCATTTTAAGAACCAGTGGTAGACTTTTTACTTAAGTATATCTCAGATAACATGGTTCCCACTTGTCATTTTCACCCATTTTCTCTCTTTTCTCAATCCATTCTTATATCTCTCAATTACTGTTTGCCTTTTACCACTAACTAGAAATGTTAGTGAAGACTTTATTAAATGTTCATACCAGAGCAAACAAGGTAAAATAGCGTACAAAACAGCAAAATAGCATTCAGATTTAAATATACTACGCACTGAATGCAAAAATACCCAGCAAATTTTAAAACGGGAACTTCATATATCACTTGGAACATACTCCTATTAAAGTAAAAGGAAAATCGTTCACTTTAGGGATATAATACAATACACAATTTGGGGTTGGCACAAAATTTTAGGGGCTTTAAAATAACAAAGATTTTTACCAAATCATTAAAACTTTCCAGTCAGATTCAAAGAAAAAAAAAAAAAAGACTAATTGCTGTAAAAGGAGGATTCATCAGAGCACTGTACTCCCTACAGCCTACCTTTGCTCCCCTCATGTTAGATTTGCAACTCACTTGTCTGTACATCCCTGACTGGGATACAATTCTTCCTATTATATCACATAATTGCTTTATTATACCTATGCTAAAATAGAATTTGTTTCTTCTTAATATTCATCTCTGGGGGATAGGGAATAGTGGTGAATCCTCCACTACCCAATAACTTCAACAAATAACTGCATCCAGCCACATTAATTTAAAGAATACACAAACAAGCTAACAACTCAGACGAATACAGTGGAAACACAATCTATGAAATATTGTTGACAGACTAGCGAGAGATGCAACGTTGCTTTGTCCCAATTTTGCTTTCAAACAAATTTTGATTTACTCTCATGACATGTATATCTGGATTTTTATGTATTATTATTATTCAAATGATCCTAAGTCACTTTTCACATAAGTTTCAGACTTGATTCACTTTTTTTTCCATTCAGAATTCACTGCAAAACCACATATTCTATCTACATTCAAGGAGAGATTGATTTCAGCTGATTGAAAATAATGCAAAACATTCTCATATGTGATTGTCTACTTTTCAACACATACTCACTGTTATCTTCTTGCCAGAATGATTAACCATTTTGACTGCAGTTTTAAGGACACTAAACGAGTGTTCTGAGAGTTTCAAGGGAAACAAATAGGGAACCAGTACAGTATACATGTTTTAAAATGAATCACTAAGCAAAGTTAGTTTTTAAAATAAATCTTACTCTGACTTTTCATGAAAGTGAGTAACAACATCCAAGACCACCTCCTTTTTATAAAAAGTTCAATCTTCTATTAGCAGTTTTGCTTAAATCAAGGTACATTTGTATTTCCTCTTGGGAAAGAGTGTGAACATACATTTATGTATATGTGTTTCGTGGGTGTGTGGTGTTATTAATTTTATCTTTATTTGCAAAATAGACAAACGGCAATATAATTTTTAATGCCTCTAAGAATCACACACACATACACACCCAGATGCAGAATTCTTGCTTAGTAATCAGAATGAGACCTTAACTTTTCATTTTAGCATTTTGTCTTAGCATTCATTGAAAGAGCCCAATAAGCTATATAGTTCACTTACAGAAATAAAAGTAAAGTTCTTATGCAGAAATAAAACAAAATTTTAAAATCTTGTGGAAAGTGCTTCAATGGTTTTTTTAACTCCACCCTATTAAATTACCTTTTGAAGTACCCAAGCTGTATTAAACTATCAAATGAAAAACCATACTAATCTACCTAACTCAAAAAAAGTACCCAAACAAAATATTTAAAACCAGTTAAATTGAGGCAGCAGGGTGCAAAAACTAAATCTGCTCATCAAAACTGTTCTTGGTAACATTAAATTCTACTTTATAAATGGAAGAATGTGAGAAAAAATTCTCAGTCAACCAAAAAAGAAAATTAAATCTTTGGTACAGGAATCTAAAATGTGACTCAATGCTAAAGTGAGTAGCACCAGGATCTGTTTTAGTTGTTGAGGTTGTGAAACACTAACTCCAGGCACCATTAGGTTAAACTATCACCCAGTGCATACTGGTTAGAACAACAGAGCTAGCAATATGCAGACAAGCTTTCCCTTTAGTTAACAGCTACAAACAATTAAACCCTGTACTTAGTCAAACAGACAAGCAACACACACAAAAAAAACACACCTGTCATTGCTGTTTTGTCTGCACCTTTGTTCATATATAAAGCTATCAATACCAAAAAAGACAGAGTGTTGAATATCTATGGTAAGCACTACATGTTACAGGTATTCAATACACCAATGGAGACCTTCAAGGTATCAAGAACTCCAAAGTATTCCAAATTTAAAGTAAAATCACCATTTATATACATGAAGTTCATTTGTCCTCTGGTGACAAAATTTCCTATAACACTTAGTATCCTTTCTTAGAAACAGGAGACTCCTAGAAAAGATCCTAGTTTTCTCAACTAAACTTTGGGCAACCTAGTCACTTCTCCTCTATATTAAATAGTTCACCTGTACATTATTCATGTTAACATACTTATATTATTCTGATATTTAAAATTTAAAATAATTTCTCAAAGGCATGTGACTGGCTGGAGAGAAACAGCAATATAAATTCCTTAGATAAAATATCTCAAATGTTTACATGCAATTTCAAGACAAGGTTAAAATGATTATTATGTAGTAGGGGGATTTTCTGATGTCACAGAAACACTATCCAGTCAACTGTGTTGCTAAGATGTTTATTATTCATGCTCCATCTAATAAGCCTTCTTTCCCTCTTGATAAGCTACCCTACTGTCTTCACTCAACGTTTTGGCTACCCACTGCTCACTTGTGCCTGTCCTCTATGGTGAAGCAAGGGAAAAAGGACATTTTGATAGTTATAAAAATATAATAGAAAAGACCACTAATACCAGTGACTTAAGAATTTTAAATACTACTGTTTTTTTCAGTTTCAAATTAGCACTAGCAGGCAGTATTGCAACATTTTAGAACAGAAAATATGTAGCAATTTTGTTGCTAAAAATTGCATAATGATAATGAAAGGAAGTCAGAGAAAACAGGCACTTTTCTGAAGTTAAACCATCATCATGCCAAAGGTAGCAAAAATTCAGAATATTGATTAATATATAGAATAACAACATTGGTTCAAAATACTTTCAAGCAAGTTGGGTCTATTACGTTCTCACATGCTACTGTAGAATATCCTAGAATCAACTGAGAATGGCTGAATAAGGAGCATAATGAAAAGTGTGATTTATAGATAAATTCAGAAAATGGCCCCTAGAATACATGGGAAGAAATGTGGACTTTAAATAATACATTCATTCATTAGCTAATCATAAGGTTAATAAGACCACCAAGTAGAACATTCTAAATATACATGACTCACTAACTAAACTTGCCAATACATAATATATTTTTAAAAGCAATAGTAGCAGAGTTAGGTGAAAATCCAATACTTATATCTATTATATATTACTCGATGTTTGTAAGGGTAAACTTTACCAAATAAATTCTATATATTCTATATATCATATATATTCACATGTATATTAGAGATGTCAAACTTAAGGAAATAACTATAGGTTAGTAAATTTGAGCTAGGTAGTCTAATCATACATGAAGCACAAGGAAAGTAGTCTAGAGAAGAATCTAGGTAGAAACTAGCAGCTATGTTAATGCATATTAATACCATTGTAAACCAGTGCAGGACACAATGTGATTTTATAGCAATATATGTGCAAACATTTGAACTGACCCATGATCTACTACATATAAAAACGTGTAGCCATAGTCAAAATTAGTTCACACCTCCTGGTTGGAAGTATTGTCCAAACTAAGTCTTCAAGATTCACATTCAGAATTAATTTACCCTATTGGATGAAATATCTCTTCACCAACTATTTACTTGTGTGAAAGTGACTTGAAAAAATCTGATCCTTGAAAAACAATACATCATACTAAACTTTACAGCTTATGCTCTCTACTTCTATTACTATGAAAAGTAAACTATGCTTTTTTCTATTAGAAAAGGTCAATATGATAATTACAAATTTACATATTTATCTCTTATGTTAACTACAAATGTTTTTTAATACAATTCTTAAGCAAAATAGTATATTTCTTATTATGGAACATCAGCTCACTTAATATTTTTAAACTAAGCCTGGGTTACAAACTACCAAGAGCTCTTTAACTGAATGCCTACTGTTTAGGGGATTCTGAAATCAAGTAAATTTTGCCTAAAATCTTGAGTCCATAAATATTTGTGTTTGCAGAAAAGAACAAGAACAAAGATAATCACTTGTTTGGGAGGAATAACTTGCAGTATCTAGGTAAAAACTTTTCTTACCCAGAAGCTCAAAAAATGACTTCATTGATGTAAAAATCTTTTAACAAACACCTTGCTTAAAATTAAACAGAATGTTAAAAAGAAATACTTCAGTCCAACTTATATATTATATAAGTAATCTCATTGCTCATAATTATTTTCTAATGCTCAATAGCTTCAGTTGTTTTCATGGTCATCCAGAAGACATAATAAATTGGCTACAAAAGCACAGATATAACTCTCACTGGGAAAGTTAAAAAATAACAAAAAGAGGAAAAGGAAAAGTAGAGTAAGAATGATCAATTCTCTTACTAGTTATTTTAAGACAACAGTGCCATTAAAAAGAAATTATTCCAAAACTGAGATTAAAAAAAAACAAAATGTATTTTTTAGACACGCAATAAAACACAGATTTTTGTTGCCTTGGTAACTACAATAAATTTCTGTGTTTTGTAATAAATTAGTGATTTAAAGTAAAGACTTTTCTGATACTGAGGAATTGATTTTCCAAAATAACATTTAAAATAAAATTCATGAAATGGTTTATATTAGTGTATCCTAATCTGATATAAATTTGTGAATGATAGTAAAATATATCATTAAGAATATACATAAATTAAGTCAAGTAGTCATCACATGCTTACAAACTAGAAACTGACATCATACCCAGGAACACATTTATGTTCATAAAATTGACATATAGTTCTAAGTTTGTACCTCCGACACTTTTAGATTTTGGCCGTACAGTTTGCTTAGGGGGCATTAAATCTCTTTAGAGCCAGTATAATTACATCAGTTAGCCAAAAGAGGGCGCAGAGAGAACAGCAGTTTATGCACTCCCTAAGGAAACTGCTGGTTCGTTTCTCATTAGTCTAACAACAAAAATTATAAAACCCATGATAGGGTTAGATGTGTTACCTTGGAAATACTGAAAGTTACAGCGTAAGTATATATAGATGTACATTCATATAGATTCTTATATAAATATATTGATATGTAACATTTCTGCCATTCAAACCAAATAAACATAGTCCTTGCCTAGTTTGTTAGTTTGTATTCCAGTAATTTAGAGGAATCAGGCTTAGAGGGATCGGTACCAGGGAGGGTAAAGAGAAAGAAGGAAGGGAGAGAATGTACCCTAAAGGTGGTAAATCTAAGGGTTAAAACCACAAGCCCTCAGAGTGGAGAAGGGACCATCTCTGGTTCTCATTCCTGAGGCAGAGGTTGGCCCTGAGTTCCTGCCTGGTACCTTTCAAGGTACCCACTGCTACTATATAAACAAGTCCACAAAGCTCTTTAGGAGATCTTCACTTGGTCCTGCTGTTTTCTCAAAGTCCTCATTTGAAAGGAATGTATACAACATAAGGCATCCAACTGATATGTATCTACATTATCTATACATTACTTCCTCATAACTTTTAGTCCTGTCACCAGGCCAAATCTGGTCACTATGTTAGCTTGCCTGAAAAATAATTTGTTTAATCAAGCCTTTTAAATATATTTCTTATATAAAATTAACTATGCATCTTATCAGTACCAATACTTTCACCTGCCACTTTCACATTTTTAAAAGCATTATAGTCAGAAAATGAAAAACATGGTGCTCATATGTCTAACAAGACCTTATTCTATTATTTTAGAATATTTTAGAAGATATTTACAATTTCTGAAACAACTAAGCACAGTATAGTTAACTGGCTGAACTTGCTACCTTTTGTTTCATGATTTTCCAGGTCTGATTCCTTACAATCAAAACTAACTAAAAGAAAATATTAATATGCTCGAAAACAGTAGCCTCCTTCAATCTTCTCTTCAAGTGAAATAATGTGAAAAAGATACATAGATTTTGCAGTATTCTAATGGAAAAAGAAAAAAGCTGAATTTTCTCAAAGTATACTAATGTCTTTTCTCACAAATGTTCTATGCTTTCCAAGAGACCACCATGACTAACAGTTTACATTTACATTAGGTTAATGTTAAATACAGATCATTATAGTTTCTTATTTCAAGTTCATTTCCTAACATTAGCTACTAACAAAGAGTCTCTCAATCCAAATTATAACTGGCCAATTAAAATTTAATGTCACTCTTGATGATTATAGGTATATAAAAATTGTTTAATTACTGTAAACAGTAATTTCCTATAAATAAAATTTCAACACAATTTGGGCAATATCTGTTATATATAAACCTTCGATGTGCAATTTTTGATCTACTAATACGTAAGTAAAAGTAAAAAATAGATATACTTTTTCAAAAGCACAATATTCCTTTTTATACTGTACATTATATATTATCTAGCTATACTAGCATTTTAAAAACATATGTATTCTAATGTAACTGCACTAGAAAAGGTATATGTGGAATTATTGCAAATTCTCTACCCTTTTTGCCTATCAAAATCTTAGGGTAAAATAGGAAAACAAGTCCACTAGTCACAAACTTCTCCTTGAAGCACATATTTTAACAACAATCAATAATAATAACAGTAAAAAGGAAAAAAATGGGAAAGTTAATACAGAAAAAATTTTAATCTTTCCTTTAAAATAAGGTAGGTAGTTGGTGTTTTATTTTAGTGATGTTTTAATTTTGTTTTTGGTGAAGAGAAAAAGGAGAAAATATTAGCTCCTTCTAAGAAACATCGCCCTTTGTTTGTTGTTCACTCCAATGCTGCATTTTAAAAATCTTGCAGCACATATTAAAGGAAGTATTAAGGACTTTAAATTGTATTAGAAGGGGGAAATTTACATATAAGAAGGTGTAAAACCTCAAGAATAAATTCAGATTTGGCTAGTGCTGATTAAAAGTAAAAATTTTAAGGAAACATCTGAAATTTCCCATAAATTAAAATCTAACCTTATCAGTACTAAAATAAATTATGTACAATTACTTCATCCCAATCACTGCCTTTTGAGTTTAATAACAAAAGCATTTATAGAAATCCCTGTGGAAAGCTAATTTGAAAGTAAACATGCTTTAAAACTTAAAGATAGAGCTTGTATTAGTCCCACAAGATCACTGCTAAAATAAAGCCCGGGGCACATTATGATGCCTAAGATTGGTGGGTGGATTTTAATTGACTTGAAGACTGTCATAGTTCTATTATCATAAAACCTGTAACGCATTTCCAGCATGGAGGATCCATCTGTGCCCACCATCCATCTGTTTAGACGTGATTGGCAAAGTGGTAGGGAACTCGCAGTGGTTGCCTCTGCCTGAAAGGAATGAACCACAGGATCTTCCAACGAGTGCCAAAAACTTCTGAGAAGGTCTGCTGCCATGGCTTTCGGGGCCTCGATCTACAGAAGACAGCATTATTAGTGAAAGACAGCACTCCCATGGTGCACTTCAGTGAGCTAAAACAATGCAGGTTGGCTGGGGATCCATTACTGGACTCTGATGAATTGCGCCCCAGCATCACAAATACTGCTTTTCTTTCATTAAGGCATGCAGCTGAGTTTTAACTCTGGAGAGCAGATATTGTATCTGTGTCGTCAATCAACCTAGGGCAACTTTTGAAGCAGAGGAGAATCTTAGGATTAACAGAATGTGTGTCAACAACACAGTAGCAAATTTCTTTTGATGTACTTTTAGGACAAATAACTTACGTTGGTTAGACAAGGAACAAGAAAGAGCAGTATTTACTTTGTTTGAAAACTATCATGGCTAGAAGACCCCTACTATAAGACCGGACTATGCTTGTCTAGCTCAGGCCTCAGGCAAGGCACCAAGAAAAAGCCATGTGGCCAGTCATTTTGATCTTTAAATAAGAACACTATAGGCTTCACTTTTATACTTACATTTCTTCACAGCAGTTTGACATCTTTTCAATAGATGTTGTATCCTATTAAAAATTTTAAAAAATTTACTCAAAGATAACAAAGATTGTAATTCTTTATTCTCTATGCATTGTATGCTTTTAATTCTATTCAGAGGATATTATGAATATTTAAACATTACATGCGGATACTGAGTATTTTTATTATCTATATACATCACTGGAATTCCTTTGGAAAAACAGAATAAAAATTATGCTGTACCAAAAAAATGTATTCAAATATAAAACCTTATAAAAATTGTGGGAGTTTCACTTCATTAAAACATAACCTTTTATTAAACTTGCTTTTTGATAATTCTTTTACAAGTCTAGTATCTATTTTCAATTCAATTGTCAGTGAATATGCATTAAAAAACTAAATGCCAAAATGACATTTGAAAGACACTACTGAACAGAAAACTGCCAAGAGTGAAAGAGAGTGCTACTGGTTTCAGATTTCTGTAAACAAACATAACAAATTCAACAACGAGGTCTATTAATTTACCATAATACAACACCAAAAAATTTAAGAATTAGAGATAACTGCTTAATGTCTTTTCTTCCCATCAGAAAAGTCACTCTTCTCATTATAATGCAATTGCTCATTAAGTGTTTATCTATAAGGCTCTAACAAAAATTTTTAAGAAAAACAATTCAACAAACAGAAAATACCTTCTATACATGCTAGATTAATTCATGCTAACAGAGAATCTATCATTAGATTGATAAACTGATAACACCCCAAAAATCGAAACACAAACACAATCTTATTTTTAGATATTTATTTATATTTTAAATATACTTTAATATAAAAGATACATTTTTGTAAATATACAAAAAAGTTAGGGGTTTTCCTTCTCCTATCCCTTTACTTTACCTTAATTCCTTGCTCACATATGGAGAGAAGGTAGGCCATATAGTTATCAAATAGTATTATTCATGCAAATACCTGTAACTGCCATTTAAACCCCAAGAATTTCTTTGGCTATGGAATTGTTTTCCAACGATATTAATAAGAAGCATCATTACTTAAAACAAAACAAAACAAAAGAAAAAAACCCTCTTTAGAGAAGTTACATTAATAGCTCATAATATACTTAAATGCTCATGTATAATTAGTTGAATAACTACAGTGAACCGACATAAAGGGAAAAAGAAATCTTTTATTTATTGATTGATTTATTGATGTACTGGGACCAGAGATTGAACCCAGGACCTAATATGCAGGAGGCCAGCACTCAACCACTGAGCCACATTGGCTCCCCTGAGATGGCTCCCTTGTCTTTTTGCTCTTTGTTTTGTTTTGTTTTTTTTTATTTATTTATTCATTTATCCCCCCCTTGCTGCTTGTGCTCACTGGGTCAGCTAACCATGCCGTGCGGGCGGGCTTGCCTTCACCAGGAGGCCCCGGGAACCGAACCCGGGGCCTCCCATATGGTAAATGGGAGTCCTACTGATTGAGCCACAGTCGCTTCCCTTTTGCTCTTTGTTTTGCTCATTGTTTGCTCATTGTTTGTTTGTTTTCTTTAGGAGGCACTGGGAACTGAACGCAGGTCCTCTCAAGTGGGATGCAGGTGCTCAACTGCTTGAGCCACATCTGCTCCCCTAAATCTAATTTTTAGATGACTGGTGACCAACAACAGAGCTTCATTTCCAAATTTTCCAGGAATTTATGAAGAGTTGTAGATTAGCTACATATTCTATATTCATTAGTTTTCCTATCATGCTTTGAAATTCATGGCATTCAATGACAATTCTATTTATAACCAACCTTTCTCTGTTATGTTGCATAATCCCTCAAAATACTGTTTTACTTTGTAAAAACAGTCTGCAAGTACATAAGAACACTGATTAGGGGCTTAGAAAAAGCCTGGGTCTCAATTTCTATAACTGCTAAATGAAGTAAATGAAGCAATTTTAATAGTTTCTTAGACTGTGGGTGACAGGTTGATCTAAAACAATTAAGACACTCTGTGTAAAGGAATAGCAGGGGGAAATGGCGTAGAAGTGCTATTTGGAAAGGTGTATGAATGACCTGAAATTGCAGCTGTGAATAACACTTAAAAACTGGAAACTATTTCAGGATGAGAAAGTCAAATGCAAGGTCACACTTTTGCAACCAGTTAACATTATGGAATATTTTTACTATGCAGAAATGTATACCTTGAGTTTAACCCTGAGAAATTTATTTGTGGTATTAAAAGAATCAATTTTAAACATTCTAATAAAGACTTCAGATTTAGATTTCATATGGAAAAAGATTTTATTTTCAAGGCTAAATAGAAACGGCAAGTGCTCTGAAACTCAGCTACCCAGAATACTGTTATTATATAAGAAAAATGTATCATTTGTATTGGAGCAGCCAAAAATGTCACAAAGTTTTTGTACTGAAACTTATACAACATACTTAAGAGAAACACAAGTTATCACACTGTCACATTCACATGCAGAATAGAAAAAGCACGTTAGAAGAGGGAGAGAAGTTATTACAGGCAGGAACACTGAAAACCACAAGTTATTCCCAAGCACTAAATTAGATTTAATATACTTTTGGTTTTGTTTTATAAGGCAGGAAAAGATGGGATATTTTAGAAAAAAAACACAGTATAAATAATTAAAATAGATTTTGCTGCAGATAATGTCCTTCAATATAAAACACTCAATACCATTAGTGCCCAGCAGAGAAGGATCAATAAGATAATTGCTATCCTCAAGGAGCTTACAATTAAGCCATAAATTCTTAGTTATATGTAAAACTCATCTAGAACAGGGCTTCTTAACAAAGGATCCATGAGCTTGACTTGAAATTCAAAAAAACATTATTCTTATGGGGACGTGTTGGTTTGGGTGTGATGTATTTATTAAATAATACACAGTATAGTGTGACTTAGGAAGGGGTCTATGGTTTTCACCTGACTAGCAAAGGGGTCTGTGGGACAAAAAAGTTAAGAACCCCTGATCTAGAAAAAATACTTTTGTCGAGGACTGATAAGGAACAGGTTTTTACTATATGTTGTCTATGATAAGGATATTTCAATTCCAGGAAAATACTTATGCCTTGATTACGGTCTAATGATCAAAATATCTAAGACTTCCATCTGTCTGGATAACTGAGAGACATATGAGAATTTTTTTCTATTTAAAAATCTGGGTGTTTATTTTTTTAAGATTCAACTAGAAAAGGTAAGACTTACAGAAATATATGCCTTACCTATTTTACCAACCAATACTTTATCTTCTCCTGATAGCTGATCTTACCCTAAGAAGTGACCTCTCAGGTTCAGTCTCAGAAAATATGTTCAGTTATAAAAGAAAGCTGTATCCTACCAAGTAAGATTATACTCAGAATGGGGGGGGGGAGTTCCTAGCAGAAAGAGAGAGGAAGGTATTTATTGGTTGAGTATTAGAAAAATAGGGGTGGAGGGCGAGAATCAAGAGAAAGAATTTATCACCAGAAGTTTCCTGGTTATTTGACCTGAAAATCCAGTCCTCTTGGCATAGAAAGCTTGATGATACAATTCATCCAACTACTTTGAGTTCATTCTCACCAAGCAATACTTTGCCACATACCTGTTGTATAGGAGAGACAAATTTGCTAAAGATTCCTTTGGTGTACCTGACAAACCTACATAAAGGAATAAACAATCAATCTGGTTTATGTAACTACCTCTTTTGAGTCTGGAAGTAAGAGAGACTCAGGGCCTCTCGTCGTGATTAACTCTGGAAACACTTTCAACAAGGAGTTCTAGACCTGCCAAACTGAAGACCTGCTGACCTCATGAAAGTAAGAATATTCTATCAGCTAGACTCCTTGAAAATAGTTCAATCTAATCTCCATAACTGCCTGTGCCCTTTATCCTTACCATAGGTCTTATAGATGCTTCTAACCCTGCTGCACACAGCTACCCAATTCAATGACTCTATTGACTTTAACCTGGCATTAAATCCACTATTCAGGAAAGTTTTTCACAACTGGAGATTATATAACTGTTTTATCTATTACTAATTTCTACCAATTCTAAAAAAGACTTTGGTTTGACTTCCTAGCACCTCTGGTCAACATATTAAAAGTTCCTGCTACCATTTAAGTATGAACTTCTAAAGGGAACAAAAGATCTCAGTAAACTTGGCATCGACCATAGCACCTATATGTTATACCCAAGTATATACTCCATTTATGCTTGCAGAACAAAACTAACTGAACATGGACAATAACAGCATGATTCCTTCTTTTTAAATTATTCATTTATTTATTTATTTATTTGTTTGTTTGTTTATTTATTTATTTATTGCAGAGATAGAAAGAGAAAATTTCTTGATGACCTTAATATAGCCCTTATTTGAAAAAATGGTTCTTTAAGCTCCCATCTGCAACGAAGTTCACATAAATCTTTACTCAATCATGGAACTAAAGAGGAGAGCAGCAAATCTAACATATGCAGCCAATACAAATCTCTTTCCAAAATGATTCTCATACTTTCTTTCATCAAGCCACTTTCTGGCCTTTAACCTTAGGCAAGGTTTTAAGTTTCTACACCTCAATATTCTATTAAAAAAATACTTACCTCATAGATGGTTGTGTGGATTAAATGAGTTAACACATGTCAAAGGCCATATAATTCCTCAGTAAATAGTAGTAGTTGTGGTTGTTAACATTACCTACAAAATCCTTTCTGAGAGGGTTTGGAGATATAACATCTCAACTATATTGGAATGTGACTTTCCAAAATTATGTTTAAACACAAAAAAATGTGGTTTTTATAATGAAATATAAAGTGACAGGCATTATGGGAGACTATACATATAAAATCCTATCTCTGCCCACAAGAAATTTATATACTAGTTGAAAAAACAAATACTGGGGACATAAACCATGATTCATGTACTAATTTATCCACTCATCAAAACTAAGTACGCGTTAAGACACAGTCCTACACATCAAAGAGGTTACAGTGTAGTGGAAGTAGTCAAGTAAACAATAAATCATTATACAGGACTACACAGAGGACGTGAGCATATAAATTAAGTAATATATTAAGCCTTACTCTAGAATATCTGAAACAGCTGAAAAATTGTTCGCAATCAAGATTCAAATTCAACTACTCTTACATGTTTTACATTAAACTTTTACTTCTGATAAGATTTTTGGTTCTAAGTAGAAGATGGGCTAATGTGCTCCTCTGGCTAGGATTTGGTGAATAACTAATATATCAATGGGCTCCTACAAAGAGAAGCATATGAATCATGGTGGAAAAAAATCTACAAGTTAACTATAAACATAGGAATCATTGTCTGTAAAAAATCCCATGATGTTTTTTTTTTTTTTTTTTTAAGATTTTATTTATTTATTCATTTATCCCCCCCTTGCTGCTCATGCTCGCTGGGTCAGTCAACCACGCCGCGCGGGCGGGCTTGCCTTCACCAGGAGGCCCCGGGAACCGAACCCGGGGCCTCCCATATGGTAAACGGGAGCCCCACTGATTGAGCCACAGCCACTTCCCTCCCATGATGTTTTAAAGTCAGATTAAATATTCATGTGGATTCAGACCATAAGATAAGATGAACATCTAGGGAAAATTACAAGTAAAAGGAAAACTTGTATAACTTTAGTGTCCTTGCCTCCATCCCCCACAAAGCATCTATTAATCATTCAAGCAATTAGTAATGCTTTAAGAAAATTAAAATGCTCTGTCTTACTGAAAAAAATTTATAGATAAGATTTTTAAACATTTATTTTTAATTTTATCAGAAATACTTCCAAGGGGCTTATTACACTGAGCAAATAGAGATGATGCAATATAAATACATTTTTAAATAGGAACATGTTTATGCGAAAGAGCAATCTAATTCTACACATCATAATTTTGATGGTAGAAAAGTATTTTTTAAAATAATATATTACTATGCAATGCAATTTAATATGTATTTAAACTAATTCTTCGAGGGGACCTAGAAGAATTTTTTATAAAGTTTTCTATTATGTTCAAAATTTAAAGAAATATTATAGCTAAACTTTTTGGACATAAAATTTGGAAATATTGTATTAGAAATATATTTTTCCTCTTAACAAAAATATAAATCAGAAAGGAAAAGAAAATGTTGTATAGAGCTCCCTTTATAGAAGTATAGGTGAACAGAGTTCAGCATAATTAGTAGTGATCTATATTTGCAATGTTGATTTGCAGTTGAAAAGGCCAAACATAATTTGTAAACAGACTGTGCTGAATGCTTGCTAATTTACCACATTGATTCAATGGGATACTTGGCAAAGTTTAATTATAAGGATTAATAATCTCTAGACTACATTTCTGGGTATAAAAGGCAGGTAAATCCACTAATTGACTAATGAAAATGCCATTTAAGACTTAACATTTTGAACATAAGATTTTTCATTGCATAAAATAAACATGTCAAAATTAAGTCACCTCTGCATTTGTGATTCTTTCTGTATTTATTTACATAAACATTAATGCTGCAAGTTAAACAATAGCTTGTGTTTAGGGGCAAAAATAATATTTTCCCTTTGAATTTGAAGAGTTTTGTTTCAAGCTCTCTTTAGTAGTTCAAATAGAGTCCAGAATAAAGTACTTGTGAGACCAAATGCAAAAACTACCAACTTTTTCTTTTAGAATTTAAAACTGCAACTGAATATAATTTTCCCCACCCTACCCCCAACTTCACCACAACTGAGAAAAGCACTAAGCTCCAGAGACACTATCAAAAGCTTAAGCTATTACATAAACTCCACGGTGCCCAGAAAACAAAAATGCTTGTATACAAAATTTAGAAAAACTGTCAGAACAGTGTCATGGTGTACAATAGCTCCCTGTCAGAACCTCACCAGAACGCGCCATGCCAGCTGTTACAGAGCCTCTTGATTAACTCTCTCCAAGCCCAGTGACTGAAAATATGACCAATACAATCACCAGGCACTATTAGTGTTGGTACTCATCAGAATGGACATTATTCTTGTCTGTGTGTGAACTACTGCTCAAGAAAATTTTTTGTAAGAAATTCTGACACCACCAATTATGTTATTAACAGCACTATCCATTTCATTCAGAAAGAGCAAAAAAAAAAAAAAAAAATCTGGCTAAACAGACGAAGAAAGGAAAAATCAGAATAACTTGCTTCCCTAAATAAAAAGCACTGCCTCAAAACAGATTGCTTTGAAAATAATATTTTAACTTCAATATTAACTTTAGCAAAAATGCACAAACACACATATTTATCTTGTTTAATATTACATCCAAAATAATTTTTTAAAATCCTTAAAAATTGGGCTTCAGGTTAGTCTGTTGAACAGAAACATTTGGTTGTGCTGAGACTGTCTTAACCTTGGAAATGAGATTTGAAATTCACTAGTTTTAAGTTTAAGTAATTTCTCATTATTTTATCTGGGTCACAGATAATCTACTCTTGCTAGATCTAAAATGACATCAGATTATCATTACTATGATTATCCTGTTACCTTCTACTATTAATAGGAAGATGGGGTTTTTTCCTCTTATAAACTAGAGAAATGATTTCTTTATTCTAAGTTAGAACCATAATGAAAAACAATTTTCCTGAAAATTGATACAGCTTCCCTGAAACCTCTAGCTAAACTTAAAAAGGGACAGCATTTGTTTGCTTGTTATCTAATGGGCCTATACTATACTCAAGTCAGGTCATGAATGATCAATGTTTCCCTGAAATGCCTCTTGGATCTTTGAGGTATAGAGGTATAGAGAGGAAGACATTAGTGGAAAGATTAAATTTACTGTCATTCCTTCTCCCCTTCCTCTTCTTTTTTATGCTACCTGACAGATGTATCACTTCTTTCCATACTGTAAAGAGAAACTCATGGATTCAGATTATGACAAAAACATGGCCCTGTGTGAAATTTCCTAGAGGTAATCTTAATATTTTCATACAATGAAAGAGCAAAAGTGTTTTATAAAGAAAGTAAGCATAATCTATATTGTCAGCTCTAATTAAAATATTAAAAACTATTAAGTGCTGGTATTCATTAGATTTAAAATTAAACACTGAATACACAACAAATTTCGACTCAGTTTCAGAAATATCACGTCAGAACTTATTCTCCCTATCTTAATACAATGAAATGTTGTACAGTATTACAGCAAAAAAGAAAATCACAGACTTTGAGGATTAATATTAACACATTAGTAAAATGGAACAGAGTCAGAACTGACTCTGACATTATACATTCTTTAAAAACCCATAAATATGACAAACTGGAGAGATAATCTACTTACATCCAACTCAGAAAAGAATGCTAAAATGTTACAGCAGAGAGTCTTAAAAGATCTTGAAGCCTTTGCTCTCAGATCCTACCCTCCAAAGCTAAGTGGGAAGGAAACTGTTACATTCAGCTATAATCCCTGCTGTCCCTCACTAGTACACTTAGCAGTGAGTCTCCCAAATGTCCATTTCCAGTCATCAATTATAAGAGTCTGGAGAAAACTCAGAAATACTATTACAGACAATACAAATATATACCAATAGTTTTGATATATTCAAAAGTGAAAATTCAAAAGATTTATCTGGGAATTCTGGCATGAGAGGTAGACTATAATGTAATTATGAGTTAGCACAAAAGTAAAGAAGCCATTTCTAAAGAATACTTACTTCTATCCTTGGCATTGTTATTATAAATACCATGTTATTTATCATCATCACTAGAGAAATCACAGGGACATGAGGAAATATTTCAAACTGAATATAATAAACATATATTTAAACAGACATGAATGGCCAATAAGCACATGAAGAAGTGTTCAACATCATTAGTCATCAGGAAACTGCAAACCAAAACAACAATGGGATACTTCTGAAGTCCACCCAAATAGCTACAATTCAAAAGGCAGACAGCATTAAATGATGAGGATGTGAGGGAACCAGAATTCTCATACATTGTTGGTGGGAATGTAAAATGTTACAACTACTTTGAGAAAAAGTCTGGCAGTTTCTTATAAAACTAAAGCTAAACTTACCTTATGATACCCAGCAATTCCAATACTACGTATTTACCCAATGAAAACATGTCCACAAAAAGACTCAAATAAAAATATTCATAGTAATTTTATTCATAATTGCCAAAATCTGGAACCAGCCCAGGTGTCCATCAATAGGAGAAAGGCTAAGCAAATTGTACTATAGTCATACAGAGGAATATACTCAATAATTAAAAGGAACAAACTACACATACAACAGCTTAGATGAATTAAAAAAAACATTACACTGAATGGAAGAAGGTTTACATAAACAATCCAGAACAATAAATACTAATCTGTAGAGGAAAAAATTCAGATCAATGGTTGCCATTGGGGAGTGTGCAGATTACTGGGAAGAAGCATGAGGTAACTTCCTGGGGTAATGATAATATGCTGTATCATGAAAGGGTTCGGGGTTACACATGCATGCACATGTGTCAGAGCTTATAAAATAGTACACTTAAATTTCTGCCTTTCATTGAATGTAAATTTTATTTCAAAGGAAAAAAAAAGCTCTAAATAACTATTGGGTGGAAATGTACTGATATTTTTAACTTATATTGGTATGTATCAAAAATATAATGGACTGATAAATGGATAATCTGAAATAAACCAAGTATTGTAAGATGTTAGTTTTGTTTAGTAAAAGGGTATTAAGTGTAATAATCTTTAAAGTTTTCTATATGTTTAAAATTATTCCTATAAAATGTAGGGAGGTGATATATGAGTACCTTGTAAAACAGTCAAACAAAGGTTACAGAATAAAATGTTCACCTCCTACTCCTAAGTGGATTCTTGCAGTTCTTTTTCAGAGGTCAGTACAATGACTAGTATGTAATGTGCCTTTGAATTAGACAGAGATGGTCTTTGAGGATGGATGGATGGATGGATGGATGGATGGATGGATGGATGGATGGATGGATAAAACTATAGAGATAGATACTTCATGCACATTTTTTTTTTTTTTAGAGTTAACATTTTTGTTAACATTTCTTGTTAATCAACAGGAGAAAAGAACACCTTAACTGAAAGTAGACAAAGAATATCAACAAATAGATACACAAAATGAACAAATGAATGAATGTGAACAAATGAATAAAATCAAGTTAGCATTTGTTAAGGGCTTACTATATGGCAGATGTTCCTTTTATTTAACAGCTCCATTGAGATATAACTCACATCCCATACAGTTTACCCATTTAAAGTGTAAAATCAATGGTTTTTAGTACATTCACAGAGTTGTGCAACCATCACTACAATCAATTTTTTAATATTTTCATCACCCCCAAAAGAAATCCCTACTCTTTACGTATCACCCCACAAGGATCTCATCCTCTATTCCTGGGTAAGCACTAATCTACTTTCTGTCTCCACAGATTTGTGTATTCTGGAAATTTCATTTAAAAAATGGAATCATATGGTATTTGCTCTTTTGTGAGTAGCTTCTTTCACCTAGCACAATGTTTTCAATAATCGTCCATGTTGTAGGATGTAACAGTACTTCATTCCATTTTATGGCCAAATAATATTCCATTGTATGGATATTAAAGTTGACAGACATTTTGTTTATCCACTCACCAGCTGATGGACATTTTGTTTATTTCTACTGTTTGGCTCTTAGGAATAATATGAACTGCTATGAAAATCCAGGTACAAGTTTTTGTGTGGACATTACATTTTCATTTCTCTTCAGTATATACATAGGAGCAGAATTGCTGTTTGACTTTTTGAAGAACTGCCAGAATGTTTCCCAAGTGGTTGTACTATTTTACATTCCCACCAGTGGTGTCTGAAGGTTCCAATTCCCCTACAACCTCATCAACCATTGTTATTATCTATCTTTGTGATTTTAGCCTGACTAGTGTGTATGAAGTGGTATCTCATTATGGTTTTGATTTGCATTTCCCTGGTGACTAGTGATATTCAGTATCTTTTTATGTACTTACTGGCCACTTGTATATCTTCTTTGGAAAAATGTCTTTTCAGATCCTTTGTCCACATTTTAATTGGGTTAAATTATCTTTTTATTACTGAATTGTAAGAGTTCTTTATATATTCTAGATACAATTCTTTTATCAGATATATGATCTGCAAATATCTTCTCCTATTCTTTGAGCCATCTTTTTACTTACTTGAGAGTGTCTTTTAAAACATGAAGTTTATAATTTTGATGAAGTCCAATTTATCTTTTTTACATTTTTGGCTGCTTTTGCTTTTGATGTCACATCTAAGAAACCAGGGTCATGTAGATTTACTTCTTTGTTTTCCTCTAAAGTTTTATAGTTTCAGGTGTTCCTTTTAGGTTCTATGATCCATTTTGGGTTAAATTTTGTATATAGTGTGAGGGAGGGTTCCAACTTCATTTATACATATATATATGAATATCTGGTTGTCCCAACACCATTGGTTGAAGAGACTAATCTTTTCCTACTGAATGGTCTTGGTACTCTTGTTGAAAATCAACTGACATGGATATATGGGTTTAATTTGGAACTCTCAATTCCATTCCATTTATCCATATGTCTATCCTTATGTCAGTAGTACACTTTCTTGATTACTACTGCTTTATAGCAAGTTTTGATGCATTTTTTTTCCTTATCTTACTACATATTTTTTCACTAAATATATTCTGATAAACATTTAGGTTTTTATATACAATACAAATGCTATAACACACATTTACGAACTTGCAAATAAACAAGCTGGATCAACTTGTAAAGGTGGGTCAAAATGGCTGTGCACTTTCCAGTTTGAAAGACAAATTGCCCTCCAAAAAGGTTATATAATTTACATCCCCACTAATAGCATATGAGAAAGTCTATTTGTCTTATATCTTCTGCAATGCACTGTATTATCAGACTTTTAAATCCTTACTCATTATGATTTCTCCCATTTTAAAAAATCTTCTTTTATGATAAAGGTGCCCCATTTAGCTAATTAGGAATAAAGACTGGTACTACAATGTATATTCCAATTGTATCTCTCAATACTGGAGTGCCTGCAGTCTCAAACTGATCCATGTGCCTCATGAAATGGATGCACTTCTGAGAGTACTAGTATCTAATATCAAATTTCCATGTGTAAAAAAAAAAAAAAAAATTTCCATGTGTTTGATGCAATTGCCCCATATAGGTGATGAGGAAAAATTACTTAGTCCTATATAGATAATAGCAAAAAAGAGATATAAATAAGTAAACACTATTTATAAGTACAATTTTGTGTAAAGTATGTAAAAGATAGATTTGAGATAAATTCAAGTCTTTTCCATATCAAATATTATAAAATGAGGAGCTGTCAGACATACTAGATAAACAATAGCAACCATTTCTTGAGTTCGTTTTCACATCAATAAATACAAGTAAAAAAATAAGTCTCAATTACTATGTTTCTTCCACCAACTCCAACTTTGGGCATTTACCCTAAATATTTCAAGAGTCAAAGGAAATGTTGAAAGTAGAGTTATCTGTAATATATATAAAAAATTATTGCACACTAGATGCTGATCAACTGAAAAATGGTTAATATATGGTATATTTACTACATAGGGTATATGCAACTATTATTCATCACACAGAGTATATGCAACTATTAAAAGCTATCAATATGAAATCTGTAGCTATTTAAAAATACTTTAGGTTAATTTTTAAAAGGATACTATATTGCATATACACTCTGTACAGTGATTATAAGTACTTTAAAATTACATAGGCACATGGAAATGGGAACATATAATTGATTATGGGTAACGGTCTCCTTTGATTTCTGAACTTTCTGTAACTTTTTAGAATTAAGTTCATAATTAGGAAATATGTTCCTAAATACATTACTTTACATTGAAAAATATACTTACCGTGATGATGCCAATTAGTTGAGTATAAAAGAGTCCAGTTATCCCAACTAACATAGTAATACCCATAAAGGCAGCTAATCTCATAATGGCCAACTCATGTCTAATGACAAAGAGGTCCTATAAAGAAGAAGAAATATAAAAAAGAGAGAAAGTCTTAAAACAATTTGGAGAGTTACTAAGAATTGCAATAATAATCAAGAATTGAGCCATCGCACATCCCCTTTATATGTTAAAAGAACTATTTTTTCCTTTTTTCAGCTAGTTTCACTTTACCAATATATAATTAACTGCTTTTAATTCAAAGTAGCAAATTAAAAAAACAACAACCAGGTTTTACAACTCTAATGTATCAAAAAACCCTCAATCTTAAGGTTGCAAGTTAGTCATGTTCACTTGTTTTTTTTATTTTTTTATTTTTTTTATTTTTTTAAAGATTTTTAAATTTATTTATTCATTTATCCCCCCCTTGCTGTTTGTGCTCGCTGGGTCAGCTAACCACGCCATGCGGGCGGGCTTGCCTTCACCAGGAGGCCCTGGGAACCAAACCCGGGCCTCCCATATGGTAAACGGGAGCCCTACTGATTGAGCCACAGCCGCTTCCCTGTTCACTTGTTTTTTAACCTATTTGCATCAAACAAAAAGCAAAGCAAAACAAAACAAAAAAACCTCAACCCAGATGGGGAGAAATGTTTAGTCTACATGAGGAAATTTTATTTTGTACTGTTTAAATCCTTGAGTCCACCAGCACAATGCTTTGGATTATTATTAAAGTTTAAGTGACAAAGATACCTAGAGATTATGAAACTTAGTCAAAATGAGGAGAAAACGTAGATAATAGAGTCATATGGCTAGCTCTCTTCAGGCCCACTTAATTCATTTATCCATCGATTCACACAACCACCACTGCCAAGCACTGTGCTATGTATTAGACATGCAAAAATGATTAGATATAGTCCACATTCTCCAAAAGTATTCAGTTTATTTACAGAGAGTACAACTTTACAAAGCTCCATATCAATGTGACACATGCTGTAACAGGGATATATGCACAGAGTACTGTAGAAACATACGGGAATACGTAGACAGGAGGGAGGAATGGAAATGCTATGGGTGAGGGCTGACTTTCTGGCTAAAGGCATGGACAGGACGGTCTTGAAAATGAACCAAAGAAACTGATGGAAGACAGGAAAACAAGGAGAAGGATTCCATTTATCTTCAGTATTGCCAGCTAAATAGACCAGAGAAGGAAGAGAGAAGTGAAAGAATTTAAGACTTCTCCTGGAAACCTGCTATTGCTAAGCCTTGGAATAAAACAGCCACGGTGGATAAAAACAACAAAAGGATTGAAGAAGGTAGTGATAAATACAAACTATGACCACGTGACCAATTACAGAAACGAGGACTGTAATGGTCATTAATATTTCTTCCTTGTTTTGTTATGAGTATGTTTGTATGTAAGTAAAACAAATAACTTTGCTTTTTTCCCTATCTTATCCCTTTATCATATGACATAAGTCATAAAAGTTTCACGTCGTAGTATTTAAGTTATAGGATGTCAAGTTTAAGAGTAATTAGCCAAGGCCTTACACCCTATTCTGGAGGAATTCAGTGTGTTTCTGGTTGTATGCAGACAGTTGAGTATTGTTAGGTGATAAAATATGTCTGGTATTGTTTTTATTTAGAGAGTAAGTATGGTTCAAGGTGATGTGTTATGGCTGCCAAGATGACAAGGGGTGGACTGTGATGGTTAGGCTCACATGTCATCTTGGCCAGGTTATATTGCCCAGTTGTTTGGTGGAGCAAGCACTGGCCTAACGGTACTGTGAGGACATTTCGTGGACTTAAATCATCAGTGAGTTGATTGCATTTATGGCTGATTACATCTACAATCAACTGAGGAGACTGCCTTCAGCAATGAGAGGCATCTTATCAATCAGTTCTTGAAGTTATATTATGTTTTTGGATTAGGAAGCTCAATAATGTAAAAATGTCAATTATCCAAACTGACCTATAGAATTAATGCAATCCCAATAAAAATGCAAAGAGTTTTTTGTTTTACTTTGTTTTTGTTTGCAGAAATCCCGAAGCGGTTTCTCAATTTCAAAAGAAAAATCACAACATGAAGAATAATCATAACACTCATTTATAAAATGAACAAGATGGGAGGATTTGCTGTACTGCAGCATTTCCTATAAAGGCAATATCTCCACCAAGAGGAGGAAAATTGGTTCCTGGAAGAGAAAAAACGTTAGCTATTAAAATGAATGGTGCTAAATCAGTTGGATATCCATCTATGAAAACACGAAACTCTGCCTACTACCACAAAAGAATCACAAAAACCAATTCCAAGTGGAAATGTGAGAAGCAGAAAAATATAGTACCTCCAAGATAAATACAGGAGAAAAAAATAGATGATTTTGGGGATAGAAAAAGATTCTTCAATTGAACCCAGAAAGGACTAATCAAAAAGAAAAAGATAGGTAAATTTGACTACATTAAAATTAAAAATTTCTGTTCATCCAAATTCCACTGAGAGTGAAAAGTTAAGCCACAGAGTGGGAGAAGATATTTACAACACATGTAATTAAAAAGGGCTAGAATCTAACACATCCTACAATTACCATGAGAAAGTCAAATGACTTCCCTCCCAAATGGGCAAAATATTTTAAACAGATACACTTCACCAAATAGAATATCCATGTGGTCAGTAAAAATATGAAAAGGACCTAAATATCATTAGTAGCTAGAGAAATACACTTTAAAACAATGAGATACCACTCAAAGCAACAAAAATGGCTAACACTAAAAACTTAAACAAGTATCTGTGAGGCTGTGAAACAACCTTAACCTGCTTACATTACTGATGTGAATTTAAATTGGTAAATATACTTTGGAAAACTGTCTAACCATATCTAAGGGAACACATACATAATCTTTGAATATACCAAGCACTACCACTTCTATATATACATCCAACTGAAACACATGAAGATGTACACAAGAGACATGTACAAGATTGTTTTATGGCAGCATTATTTGTAACAACCAAAAGTTAGAAACAATATAAATGCCCACCAACAACAGAATATGGCACAGCCACAAAATGGTAGAGTAGAAAGTTATACAAAATGTTCCCCCCAATAGAAAAATGAAATCTGAAAGGTCTGGAATAAAGTAGGTGGTAACCCTAAAACCAAAATAGACAGAACAACTAAAAGAGTTCCAGAGTAATAAGCAAGAGGCTGCTAAGAGCTCTGCTTTCATAAGTTAAAGTATGAACCAGTGACCAGCCCCTATTGCTCAATCATGCAGCAGGGGCTGTGGAAATGGCTGCAGCTGTGGCAAAGTACCCAGATTCCGGGAGCAGCTGGCTGGGGCCAGGGCTGGCAGAGGAAACCTTCTACTCTAAAAGTTGGGGTTGAGGGTCTAAGTGAGTTTGTGGGTTGTCTGAGGGACTAGCACGGAAGCTGGTCTCTGTTTCAGCCAGCTGGGCAGCAGTGCATCCAGCCTCCAATCACCATCCATCTGGAAGAAATGAGCTAGTGTACCTTTTTTTTGGCTTTTTTGCTCATTTGTTTTGTTTTGTTTTTGTTTCTCTTCTGTGTATAGATGTTTTCAGGTCTGGCAGATCCCTGAGGGCGTAGCAGACTCTGGCCTTAATTTTGGCCCTCTCCAGAGCAACAGCTTCTATCCTCCCACCAGCATCTATCAGGACGTAAGACCCAATGCACTTTATCAATGGTTAGGTTTCTTCTTTCTCTGTCGTGTGTTGTTCATTCTGGAGGATTCTTGATGGGCCAGCATATTTGTTAGACTTGGTTTCTCTCAAAAGCACCATATTCTGGCCTTATACCAGCATCTATTTTTTTTTTATTGTTGGTGGTGGTTGTTTGCTTTCTTTCTTTCTTTGATTTTTATTTTTTGGATATGGCAGATACCTGAGGGACAAACAGGGACACTGGCCTAAGCTTCAGCCTCAAAAGCAGCAGTCTCTGACTGCCACCAGCACATAACAAGGGACTTGAAGGGGCAGTCTCCACATCCCCCGCCCCTTTTTTGGTGGGTGTTTTACCTGTTTATTGTATTTGTCTTTCTTTTTTTCCCCCTTTCTCTCACTTTCCTTCCTATTTCTCTCTTCCCTCCTTTCTCCCTTCCTTCCTTCCTCCCTCCCTTCCTTTCTTTCTTTCTTTTATTCTTTCTTATTCTTAATGTGAGAACTAAAGACTGGGAGAACTAGATTTCCAAAGTGATCAAAACATAATACTCAGGATGTCTAATTCTTAACAAAAAAAAATTATAAAACATCCAAGAAGACAGGAAAGTATGGCCAAGCCACAGGAATAAAAGAATTCAATGGAAATTATTCTGGAGGAAGCACAAGCTCTGGTTCCTAAACAAAAATAATGATAAAACTCTCATAAGTAGGATCAATTAACTATAGGAAAACATGTTCAAAGAACTAAATGAAATCAGGAAAACAATATATAAACAAAATGAGAATTTCAATAATAAGATAAAAATTATAAAGAAGAACCAAATGGAAATTCTGGAACTCAAAGGTGCAATATTTGGATTGAAAATTTCAATAGAGGGTTCAAGAGCATATTGGAGGAGTGAAAGTGACAGCAAACTCAAAGGCAAAACAATTTTAATTGTCCAGATTGAGAAGTAGAAAAAAAGTTAATAAAAAATTTAACAGAACCTGAGGAACCTGTGGGACACCATCAAGTATACCAATATACACATCAGAGGAGTTCCAGAGGGAGGAGAGATAAAAAGGGCTAGAAAAAAATCAGTTGAAGAAATAATGGTAGAAAACATCCCAAATTTGATGAAAGATAAGAATATACAAATCCAAGATGCTCAACAAATGCCAAGCAGGATGAACTCAAGCAGATTATCACCAAAACACATTATGATCAAACTGTCCAATGTCAAGGATAAAGACAATCTTATAAACAGCAAGAGACAAGTGAAGTGTCACATGTAAGGGATCCTTACTAAGATTAATACCTAATTTCTCAGTAGAAACTGTGGAGGCCAGAAAGTAATGAGAGAACATATTTAAAGCATTGGGAAAAACAAATATATAAACAAGAAAATCCTCTTACTTGGGAAAAATACACCCAGCAAAGTTAACCATCAAAAATGAAGGAGAAATTAAGACATTTCCCAACAAACAAAAACTGAGGTAGTTCATTACCTGCATTACAGAAAACGCTAAAGGGAGTCTTTCATAGTGAAAGGAAAGGACACTAGACAGTATCTCAATGCTGAATGAAGAAATAAAGATCTCTGGTTTAAGTAACAATATGGATAAATATAAATGCCAGTATTATTTTATGTTGCATCTGTAATGCTGTCTTTTACTTCTTATAAGGTTTAAAATTCAAATGCATAAAAACAAGTGTAAATGATTGTGACTGGGCACAAAATGCAAAAAGATGCAATATGTAACAAAGACAACATAAAAGGGAGGAAGAAAGAGATAGGCACTATGCATTGTAGACTGCTGAAGTCAAGTTGGAATCAATGCAAACTAGATTGCAACAGATTTAGTATGTTAAATGTAATCCCCATGGTAATTATAAAGAAAATATCTTAAAAATCTACACAAAAGGAAAGGATAAGTAATTCAAAATGGCTCATTATAAAGAGCATCTAAACTAGAGGTTCTTAACCATTTTTGTTTCACAGATCCCCTTTACCAGTCAGGTGAAAACCAAGGACCCCTTACTAAGTCCTCACTATAGTGTGTATTATTTAATAAATATATCACACCCGTACCTACATGTCACCACAAGAATAATGCTTTTTTGAATTTTCAATTCAAGCTCATGGACCCGCTGAAATCTTTCTACAGACCCCTTGGGGGTCCATGGACCCCTGGTTAAGAACCCCTAATCTAAACAAAAAAGAAGGCAAATGATGGCAAAAAGGAGGGGCAAAAAGGTATAAGACTTACAAAAAATAATTAGCAAAATGGCAGAACTAAATCTTACCTTATGAATAATTTCCTTAAATGTAAATGGATTGAACTCTCCAATCAAAAGGCAGAGATTGGCCAAATAGACAAGGAAGCGTGACCTAATTATATGCTGTTTCCAAGAGACCCATCTTAGATCCATAGAAACAAATAGATTGAAAGTGAAAGGATGGCAAAACATATTTCATGCAAAGAATAATCAAAAGAGAATAGGGTTGGCCCTATTAATATCAGACAAAAGAGACTTTAAGCCAAAAACTGTTATAAGAGACAAAGAAGGACATTATATATTGATTAAAGGGTCAATTCAACAAGATTTAACAATTCTAAACATATATGCACCTAACAGCAGAGTGCCAAAATATATAAAGCAAACACTGACAGAAATGAAGGGAGAAATAGACAGTTCTACAATAACTGAAGCTTTCAATATACCACTTTCTATACTGGAAAGAACACCTAAACAGAAGATCAATAAGGAAACAGAGGAATTCAACACATAAACCAATTATATCTAACTAGCATATATAGAACACTTGACCCAACAACAGCATAATACAGATTTTTTTCAAGTGCACAACAATCATTCTCTAGGACAGACCATATGTTAGGGCACAAGAGAAGTCTAAAACAATTTCAAATATTGAAATTATAAAAAGTAACTTCTCTGGCCACAACACAATGAAGCTAGAAATCAGTAACAGATGGCAAACTTGAAAATTTACAAATATGTGGAAATTAGTATACTCTTAAACAACCAATGGGTTAAAGAAGAAATTACAAGGGAAATTAGCAAATACTTAGAGACAAATGAAAACACTCAATACACCAAAACTTACAGGATGTGATCCTGATCAAGATGGCAGATTGATAACTTCAGGGCTATGTTCCCTTAAAAAAGCTTAGAATAACCAGCAAGAACTAGCAGAAACATCATTCTCAAAGCTCCAGGAAACAATTAAAGGATTGTGATACAGGACGAGCATCTACATAAAAGCAATAGGATCTCCTGGCACACTGGCTGGCCACTTCCCCATGCCTCACGGGCTCGGCCTAGAGCTGGCCGGTGCTCCCAGTGTGGTCCCCGAGTCCCCACTTTAGGAGGGAGCAGAGTAATGCTCTTGCACATTACTGGAAATGTGTATGTCTGGCCTCATCTGTCTGGTGGTGGTCTAAGGGACATCCCACCAAAACTTGCCTTACATGTAGAAAGCAGCTCATCAAACTGTCTTATAGAACTCAGTGAGAAGGTAGTCAAGTGGCTGGCTGGGGCAAGAGATTGCTGGCTTTGGGACCTATAGTATAGTGTTCAGGACCTTGAGGAAACTGTTACCTACGGAAGAGGAGACATTTGTACTCGTGTAAATGACATAATTCTTAGGGTCAAATGCACATGCTCAAGATAAGACACGTGGACAGAAATGAACAGGAAGGTCCTTATACTTTGGCCTGGAGCTATTCTCTAAATCCAATATATGGATAAGCTCTGAAAGAGAGCATTTGTACAGGTCAATCTGCAAAGACTGAGAAAGGTGTTTTCTGTTTTTCCTTCCTTTTTTCAGTTAGTACCTGGCATTCAAGGAACACCATAACATTAGCTGAATACAAGCTTTAAACAAACAGACACCTCAGAGTCTAAATTCTAGTGATAACACATTAAAATATCAGAATGTCCAGGTTTCAACAAAAGATTACAAAGCATACAAAGAAACAGGAAGCTACAGCCCAGGTAAAGGAAAAGATTAGAGCATTGGAAACCAAATATGAGGAGAATCAGACCTGAGACACACCAGACAAAGACCATTTAAAAAATGGTCCTAAATATGCTCAAAGAGCTAAAGGAAAACATAGAGAAAGAAATAAGGGAAACCAAGAACATGATAGATGAAAACAAACAGAATATCAATAGAGAAATAGACATGATGAAAAGGAACTTAACAGCCAAAGACCACAGTAACAGAAATGAAAAATTCCATATAGGGGTTTAACAGCAGATTGGAACTGGTAGAAGAATCAGTGAGCTTGAAGATAAGACAAGTGAAATCATCCAGTCTGAGGAGCATAAAGAGGAAAGAATGAAGAAAAGTGAAACAGAGCCTGGGAACCTGTGGGACACCAACAAGTGTACCAATATATACATTGTGGGAGTCACAGAAGGAGAAGAAAGAGCAATGTTCAGAGAAACAATGGCTGAAAACTTTCCAACTTTAATGAAAGACATGAATATACGCCTCCAAGACATGAATATACACCTCAACAAACTCCAACCAGAATAAACCTAAATAGACCCATATTGTGCCATGTTATACTCAACTGCTGAATGACAAAGATAAAGAGAGAATTCTGAAAACTTCAAGAGAGAAATAACGTGTCACATACAAGATGAAGTGTATATTTCACACTGGAAACCACAAGGCAAGAAGGCTATGGGAAGACTCATTTAAAGTGCTAGAGCAAAACACTGACAACCAACAACCCATTTCCAGCAAAACTGTCTTTCAAAAATGAAGGAGAGATTAAGATATTCCTAGACAAACAAATGTGAGGGACTTCGTCATCACTAGACTGGCCCTACAAGAAATGCTAAAGGGAGTTCTGTACCTTGTAAGGAAAGGAAACTAGACAACTGACTGAAATCACATAAAAATAATAAATATGCAATTTGTGACAAGAACTACATAAAGGTGTGGGGAGTGAGATATAGAAACAGATTATATTTGTTATTGAAGTTGTTAAATTGATAACAAAGCAAATAAGATTGTTATAGATTTAGGATGTTATATTTAAGTCCCATGGTGACCACAAAGAAACTATCAGGGAATATGCAAACTCATAGGTACAGGTTTACCCAGCATAGTAGGCAGAGACAATGGGGAATTAACGCAAAATGAGTGTCGTGTTTCTTCTTGTTTGTGGTGAAGGGAAAATGGATGGTAGTAAGGGTAGTGCAACATTGTGAATGTAATTCCTTACACTGAATGGTATGCTTGGGAAGGGTTTGGATGCAAAGACTTAAGTTGTATATATATTTCTACAATTTTTTAAAAATGAAAGAATAACTAAAGAGCTAATGATAAATGCAATAAATGATACTGGATGGGATATAAGAATGGAAGTTAACAGGCTCAAAAGCAGATTATTGAGTCATGAGAAAAAATTGGAAATTAGAATGTAAGCTTTATATTTATGTTATGTTTTGTGAACTTTATAACTGAACTTAACAAAATTATGTAAGTGAATATCCTTATGTTTTCAAGGAATATGTGTGCAACCTGCTCTGAAACATTGACAAAATAGGAAAGGAGGGAGGGAGGGAGGAAGAAGGGAGGTAGGAAAATAAAGAAACAGCAAATATGGCAAAATATTAAAATTAGTGGATCTGGGTATCTTGGGGTAGGGTAGGGGTATGTTGGAGTTGTATGCACAGGGTTTGTATTATTTTTCCAACTTGCCTATAAGTTTGAAATTATTTCAAAATAAAAAAGGAAACTGGTAGATTTATATGCACTAATGGATTTAAATGCACTAAACATGGAAAGATCTCCAAACACATTATCAAGTGTGTTATAAAGAAAGAAGATTAAGGTTACCAGGTGCAGGGGGTAGGGAATGGAAAGTGAATGCTTAATGGATATAGACTTTCTTTTTGGGATGATAGAAAAGTATTAATAATGAATGCTGGTGATGGTAGCATAACATTGTGAATGTAATTAACACCACTGAATTGTATATCTGAATGTGATTAAAAGAGGAAAATTTAGGTTATATATATATATATGTTACTAGAATTTAAAAATAACAAAAACAACAACAAAAAACACAGAACTGTACACTGCAAACAGTGAGCCCTAATGTTAAGTATGGGCTATAGTTAGTAGTATAATTATAATAATATTGTTTTATCAATTGTAACAAAAGTACCACATGAATACAAAGTGTTAATAATAGGGAAAACTGTGTGTGTGTGGGTGTATGGGTATTTGTGCGTATGGGGGGATTATGAGGAAACTGGTACTTTCTGCATGATTTTTCTGTAAAGCTACTTCTCTAATGAAAAAATGGAATAAAAAACTTATGGAATGCAGTAGAAACAATACTCAGAGGGAAATTTATTGCTTTGAATGCCTTTTTAAAATGCAGAAAGATCTCAAAGTAATAGTTTAATTATATCATGCAGAACCAGAAAAACAAGAGCAAAGTAAATCTTAAGTTAGCAGAAGAAAGGAAATAATTAAGGTTACAGCAGAGATAAATGAAATAGAGAACAGAAAAACAAATGAGAGAATAATCAAACCAAAAAGTTGGCTCTTTGAAAAAAATCAATCTAATTGACAAACCTTTAGCTATACCAACAAAGAGAAAATATGCAAATAACTAAAATCAGAGAGGAAAACGGTGATAGCACTACTAACCTTATAGAAATAAAAAGGGTTATAAGAGAATATTATGAAAAAGTGTACATTAACAAACTAGATAATCTAGAAGAAATGGACAAATTTCTAGAAAATCATCAATTATCCAAGTTGACTGAATCAATAATCAAAACCTTTCCACCAAAGAAAAATCCAGGACCCATTGGCTTCACTGGTGAATTCTAACAAATATTTAAAGAAGAGTTAATCCCAATCATTCTCAAACTCTTCCAAAGAATTGAAGAGGAGGAATTCATTCTATGAGGTCAGCATTACTGATACCAAAGTCTGGTAAAGACATCACAAGAAAAGAAAATCATGGCCCAAATTCCCTTATGAATATAGATGCAAACATCCTTAACAAAACACTATCAAACCAAATCCAATAGCATATTAAAGATTATACACCATGACCAAATGGGATTCACCCAAGAATTCAAGGGTGGTTCAACATAGGAAATTCAAACAATGTAATGCCCTAGATAAAAGGAATGAAGGAAAAGGCAACAAGATTATTTCATTATTTCAATGAATGCAGAAAAGGCATTTGACAAAATTCAGTACTCTTTCTTGATAAAAACATGCCAAAAAAATCGCAATAGAAGGGAACTTTCTCAACATGAAAAAGGCCATTTATGAAAAACTGAGAGCTAACATAATGGTTAAAAGACTTAAAGCTTTCCCTCTAAGATCAAGAATGAGACAAGGAGGCCTGCTTTCACCACCACTATTCAATATTCTATTAGATGCTCTTGCCAGGGCAGTTAGGCAAGAAAAAGAAATAAAAGGTATCCAAACTGGAAAGGAAGAAGTAAAACTATATTTCCAGATGACATGCTCTTATATATATAGAAAACGCAAAGGAATCCACAAGTAAACTATTAGAGATAATGAATAAATTCAGCCAAGTGGGAGGGTACAAGATCAAAATACAAGAAACAATGTCCTCCTATACTCTAGCACTGAACAATCCAAAGGTAAATTAGGAAAACAATTTCATTTACAATAGCATCTAAAAGAGTAAAATAGGAGTTAATTTAGGTAAGAATACAAAAGACTTGTATACTGAAAACTACAAAACATACTGAACGAAATTTAAAAGGACCTAAATAGCAAGACATCTCACGTTCTTGGGTTGGAAGAGTTGACATTGTTAATATGTCAATATTACCCAAAGCAATATACAAATTCATTTCAATCCCTACTTAAAGTCCAGCAGCGAGGGATTGGTAGAAATGGGAAAGCCAATCCTCAAATTTATACTGAACTGCAAGAGGCCCCAAAATGTCAAAACAATCCTGAAAAAGAACAGGATTGGATGACTCACACCTCTCCATTTCAAATTGCATAAAGTGACAGTAATCAAAACATTCTGGTACTGGCACAAAGATAGACAAATTCCACTGGGAAGAGAATTAAAAGTCTAGAGATAGACCCATACATCTATGGCCAAATGATTTTTGACAAGGGTGCTAAGCACCCTTGAGAAAGAATAGTCTGTTCAACAAATGGTATTGGAGAAACTGGATATCCACATTCAGAATTACGTTACACCCTTACCTCACACCATATACAACAATCAACTCTAATTGGATCAAGGACCTAAATATAAGAGCTAAAAAAACTCTTTTGTACATTGAAGGGAATTATCAAGAAAGTGAAAAGACAACCTACAGAATGGGAGAAAATAGTTTCAAACCATATATTGGATGAGAGTTTTAATATCCAGAATATAATAAAGAACTTCTACAGTGCAGCAACAAAAAGACAAACAATCTAATTTTAAAATAGGTGTGACAAAGAACTGAAGGACCAAGGACCACCGGCAGCCAGCCCCAGAATGCCAGTGTTTGGGAAGAAAGCATTGCCTTGATGCCTTGATTTGGACTTCTCCTAGCCTCAAAACTGTGAGCCAATAAATTCCCATTATTTACACCAACTCATTGCATGTTATTTGCTTTAGCAATGAGGAAACTAAAAAACAATGGGCAAAGGATTGAATAGATATTTCACCAAAGAAGATATATAAATGGCCAATAAACCTATATGAAAATGCTTGTATTAGTCAGCCAAAGGGGTACTGATGCAAAGTATCAGAAATTTGTTGGCTTTTATAAAGGATATTTATTTGGGGTAAAAGCTTACAGTTACAAGGCGCTAAAGAGTCCAACTCAAGGCTGCTTTCTCACCAAAGTCAGGTGCCACATGTTGAAGCAAGATGGTCACTGATCTCTGCCTGGTCTCTCCTTCCTGGGCTTCTTCTTCCTCTTAAGGCTCCATGGGCCCAGCTTCTTCCTGATCTCAGCTCTAGGCTGGCTTAGGGTTTGTCTCTTAGGGCTATATCAGCTGCAAACTATCAGAAGAATGGCTCGTATCTCCCTGGGGCCCCAGGATGAAAAATGACAGAGCTCTCTCTCTTCCCGTGACTTCTTGAGTGAGTGTCCATTTACATCGGCCTACCAAGGGGGTAGGGACTCAACCTGAATCACGCCCTACTGATGTGGTGGAATCAAAGCCCTAATCTTAACAGGTAATTTAATCAAGGGCCCCTCAACTGAATCCAATATAATCAAAGGGTATCACACCCAGAAGAATAGATTAGTTTATAAATATAATCTTTTTCATTAGCCATTAGGAATGAGAAACCATTGAACACTGCAAGGATGGCTATTATTATTTAAACAAAACAAAACACAAAAACAGAAAATAACAAATGTTGGAGAGGATACAGAGAAATTGGAACTCTAGTGCATTGTTGGTGGGAATGTAAAATGGAATGCAACCTGTAGAAAGCAAAATGGTAGTTCCTCAGAAAGCTAAGTATATAATTACTATCTGACCTGACAATTGCACTTCTAGCTATATACCCAAGGAGAGTGAAAACAGGGTCACGAACAGATATATGAACACCAATGTTTATAGCAGCATTATTCACCCAAAAGCTGGAAACAACTCAAGGGTCCATCAACAAACTAATGGCTAAACAAAAGGTGGTACATATAGACAATGGAATGTTATTTGGCTATAAATAAAAATAAAATTATAGACATGCTGTAATAAATTAGAAATTTTTAAGTATAATGATATCTTCCTTCATATTTTATTAAAGGACTATAATTTTCTAATATTGATTTTGCAAACAACCAGCATGCAATAAAATGAAATATATTATTATGATTTAATGATATACCAAATGACCAGGCATTTACTTATAAACATTTAAAATAATTATGTAGAAAATAGTCAAATAAAAACCTAGGTCAAAAACAAAAATTCACTTTCTTCACTATCCATCTATCATATTCATTAAAAATGCCAAATTGTTCCTCACTCTATAGGTTTTGAAATCTTTACAATGATTTCCATCCCATTTACTACTTAAAGAATAATAACACAAGAGAGATTTTAAAGTAAAATTCAACATTTTTCTAACATGATAAACGCAAATGGTAATCTAACTAATTTAATGTCTAACATTTGAAAATTTTCACCAAGTATCTCAAAGCTTAAAATCTGTATTGTTTTTATTCTAACTAAAAATGTTCAATTTATCCACATTCAGTTTAAAAGGTACTTATTACTCAAGTTTCTGCAGTTTTTCTAGCTATGCCTTTTTCTTAATATTAATTGAGAACTTTGGGGTTTTTTTATTTACTCATTTCAAAGACATAATTCTTTTTAAGCTTAGGGGGCCTCTACTAATATAAGTCTTAGAATATAAATCAACATTTACAGCTTAAAAATAAATCCTAAATTTGGGGACTGATTCATGAGGAACTATAAATTTCTTAGGTCCTATCCTTTGTACTCCTTCCTTTCCTCAATAAGGATATATTAAAGTATTTCCTTAAAACTTCTGAGAGTAAAAACAGAGAAACATTTGGATGTCCAATATACATGGATATTTTATAAGTAAAGATTAAGAAGAAATCTAAAAAGCATTAAGTAGCCCTAAAAAACAATGGGGCAATTGCAAATCAATTATAATAAGCCAGTTCAGAAAGAACTCCCTGAAAAGAGAAAGCAAGGAGAAGAGAATAATGGGAGAAAAAAAATACCAGCTCCTCAAACTCTTCATTTCCCAGAGTTTATTAAAAGCCTGCTTTCTCTCAACCCTTTCCCAGGAGCCTAATCATAAGGTACCAGTTTTCTACTGAATACAGGTTAAGTGCCATTACAACTAAGTTCAAAGGGAAACCCAATTTTTCTTTGGTTTAATGAATGAACACCTTCACATTAAAACAAAATAAAACAAACAAAACAAAGCAAACCGAGTTGTTAACACTTTCTTTACCAAGCCAAGGATTAGCACTTTTCGTGGGAATTTAAGGATGGACTCGCAAAAATACTATGCTGCCATCTATCTACCTGAAGGGGTATTAAGAAAAATGATTTCTGCACACTAAAGCCTTCACTTCAATCTGACTGATGGACTACCAGGTCAAACTCATGGCATACCTAACCTACTCCATTATTCCCACAGGAATGATGCAAAATAATCATTAATGTAATTTCCAAAGATAGGGACCTTTGGGGATGTTTATTCCATATCATAAATAATAGAGAGATGAACAGGGTATATGAATGAGGATTTTGATACTATCTGGCCACTGTGACATATAAAATCAAGAGATGGATACAGTATTTTGTTTGTTTTAGAGAAAAATGAAAGGGACACAGGCAAGGACTTATGAAAAAACAACATTTGTAAGGGATTGTTTGAAGAATATTCCACTGTAAAACTATGTAATAATTTTTTTTTTTTAATATATTAATGGCAATGGTGACTTTTGTGCTGAAATTAATGGAAAGGTTATTCTTTGTTCTCTACTTTTATTTTAAAAATACAATAAATATCATCTTCAAAAGACTACACTAAAAACAATGGTATGTCATTTAACCTTAGAAATATTTGCTATGTAGTTGATATTTTTGAACTTAAAAGCAATTATTCCAATTACAGCCTCAAGCAGTTTGTTGTTCTCTTGTCCAGCAATGACTTCTTTCTTCTCTCCACCTGGTTAATCTCTACTTTACCTATGCAGTCCATTTTGAATCCCACTTCCTTTTCCATTGCACAGCAATCCTTTAAACCTTATGGCCACAGGAGTTTCGCACTGCACAATTCCAAGGAATATCATTTGTATAGACTAAGATGTGAATGGCATGTCCTAGAGCTGTGCAATTAGGCAGCACTGTGTAGAATCACCTGGGCAGACATTTTTAAACAAAATGCTACTGCCATTGACCTCTATGAGGGAATAGTTTGTGTAAGACCAACTTACCCACCAAAAACACTACTAAAAGCCATATAAAATCCAATCATTGATAAATAAACAGCTGTTTGAAGACAATGGCAAGTTCACAAGAAACCAGGACTTCAAGGCCCAAATCCCAGATTAAATAGAAATGCATTAAGGTGAGCCCTACTTTTACTTTAAGGTACTTGCAATTCATAAGCAGTACTGCATGAAAGGCCCGGTAGAAATGGAGGCTCAGAGCTTCCTATATTCTCCAGGGTTAAGGAAACAAAAACTGGAAGGCCCACCCCACACTAACCTCAACTAACCTCAGTTGAGACACCTGAAGAACTATTTCATAATAACAAAGGTAAACTGAAACGACTCCTTTACGAAGACTAAAACCCAGTAATCATAAACCCATATAAAACATCGCTAAATGCAGTAACTGTTATCGCCAAAAGAAATGTTATTTAGCCTTAGAAATATTTGTTTCACAAATCCCTGACTGGGTCAAGATGAGTCTTCTCTTATTACATGTCCAAAAAAAAAAAACAAAAGTAAATCATCTCTGGAGAAAGAAAACAGCAACCAGATCCAATATAATTTGCGATACAATGCCCAGTATCCAATAAAAAACTTATCAGGCATGTCAGAAGACAGGACCAAATATCTGGAAACTAAGGAGAAAAAAAATAACAACAGAAACAGACCCACAGGGAGATATTGACATTATCAGACCCAGACATTAAAATAACTTTGATTAAAATGTTAAAGAAAATAGATGGGAAAATGGGCTATTTCACCAGAAAAGTAATCTATGAAAAAAGTATCAAATAGAAATTCTAAAAGTAAAATAAATCAATTAGGAACTCAATAGGTGGGAGGAACATTTTGATGTTCTGATTAAGCTGCAGTCTTAGATTTAAGACTGTTTCTACCTCTTCTCCATATGTAATGCGAAGCCAAGCATGTCTTCCTGCTCTTCTCCCAAGGGTTGAGCTTTTTATTATTATTATTATTATTTTTTTGCTCCTTCCTTCTCTGTCCCCAGCTATAGTGGGTTTCTACCAGGGTCTTCAGGCTATGGCTTTAGTTGCTCTTCTCCCTTCAGATTAGTGCTTCTGTTCCTTAGGAGAGATAGGTCTGGGCAGAGTTTTGGCAGGGACTATTATTTTCCTACCCCAACCAGCACCATGGGGAGAACATTTTTCAGAATTTTCTTTGATCTTTTTTGTGAGTGCCTGGTAGAGTTCCTGGAGGAAAAGAAGGCGCTAACTTCCCCATCCTCACACCCAGGAGCTTCACTTTCTCACATTAGAGCCCATACTCTATTTGTTAAAATTTTCTAGCTGAATCTTCCTACTGGCTTATGTGACATTTGGCAGCATATTCCCCAAGGCAAGCAAATGCTTGGGTACTGTTTCTCCAAGCAGGCACCTGTCTCTCTCCAGATTTTGGATTAGTTTGCCCTGGGACCTCAGTTCTTTGATCAGACCATGAAAAGTCATTAATTTGCAGTTTGTCCAGCTTTTTTTTTTTTTTTTTTTTTTTTTTGCAAGGGAGGAGTGACACTTTTTAGCTCACTATATCTCTTGAGCTGAATCCTGAAATCCTGTTTATCTAGTTACTTTGCTTAACTCATTTATTCTAATAGATTATCTGTAGATTCTTTTAGATTATCTGTAAATTCAAACATATCATGTGTTTGGTGACTTGTTGACTTTTATCAAATGCTTTTTCTGCATTTTTCCAGATGATTATATGATTTTCTCCTTTTTCAGTTAATATGGTGAACTACATTGATTTTCATATGTAATTTCACATATATTGTTGTTGGATTATATCTGCCATTATTTTGTTAAAGATTTTTGTATCCGCATTAATGAGACAGATTGGCCTACAGTTTTCCTTTCTTGTGATGTACTTGTTAGGTTTCAGTTTCAAGATTATGTTGCCCTCATTAAATGAGTTGGAAAGTGTTCCTTCATTTCTGTTCCTTGTAAGGTTTCTGTTATACTTTTTTCCTTAAATGTTTGGATGCATTTGTTGATGAAGCCACTAAGGCCTTGGGATTTTTTGCGAGAAAGATTTTAAATTAGGGAATTCATTTCTTTAATACATGTAGGACTATTCAGATTTTTGCTATCTTCTTGCTCAGGTTTGGAAAATTATGTGTTTTTCCTAGGAATTTGACCATTTAATATAAGTTTTAAAATTTATTGATATTAAACCCTCTTAATATACCTGCGGATATGTAGGATAATTTAAAAATTTTTAGGATTGTCCCTTTTATTCCTGAGTTTGGTAATTTGTGCTTTCTCCCTTTTCTTAATTGATTTGGCTTACTAGCAGTTTATTTAACTAATCTTTTCAAAGAACCAGCTTATGATTTTGTTGGGATTTTTTTTTTTTTGGTATTGTATGTTTACTTTTTGTTTCATTTATTTCTACTGTATTATTTATTTTGTTCTACTCTCAGTTTAATATGATGTCCTTTTTCTAACTTTGTGAAATGGATGCTCTTTAAAGAATATCTGTTAATGCTCTTTATGCATACTAGATCATTGATTTTCAGTTTTTCTTATATATGAATGTAAGCTATAAATATTTTCTAATTGTTATTGTGATTCCTTCTTTCATTCATGTATTTTTTCAAAGTGCAACACTTTATTTCCTACCTTTGGGGAGTTTTCTTTTCTCTCTCTAAAAAGGTTTAACACTGTTCGATTGTAGTAAATTTAAATTCATGTCTCCAGTGGTTTTTGTTATTGTTATTCATTTGTTCAGTTACTGAGAGAGATGTGTTTCAAATCAACCACTATGATTGTGGATATTCCTTTTTTTTTTTTTTTTTCAGTTCTGACAATTCTTTAATTTATGTTTTTTGAAGTTATATTATAAGGTGCAAATCAGCTTATAATTCTTTTATCTTCCCGATGTGTTGGCTCTTGTATCATTATAAAATATATCTCTTTGTTTGTAGTAATGATTCTTGCCTTAACTTATGTTTTGCCTGATAAAAGTTTAGTGACTTCAGCTTTCTTTCGTTATTATTTTCATGTATATATTTTTCTATCTTCTTACTTTCAACCTTTCTTGTTCCTTAGGACTCATACGCGTGTCTTTTACATAGCCGATATTTTGCTGTTTTTTTTTATCTTGTCTGATAATCTTTGTCTTTTACTTGGAGTATTTGGTCCGTTTTCATTCAGTATATCTAGTGTTAATTTTGCCATCTTACTATTTCTTTTTTATCAGACCCATTTGTTTTTGTTTTCGCCTTTTCTGTTTTTAAATGTATATTGCAAAATCTAGGGCAACCACTAAAAGTTTTTTTTTTTTTTTAAGGAAATATAAATGATAAGTCAAAGAAGAGATACAATGAAACCATTTAAAAAATGCTCAAAGCCAGAAAAGTCAAAAAAAGAACAAAAGAAATAAAGAACAAATGGAACAAATAGAAAATAGCTAGTAAGATGGTTGATTTTAATCTAACTACATTAATTAGCACTTTAAATGTAAATGGTCCAAACCAGTGGTCCTCAACTGGGAGAGATTTTGGCCCCCAAGGCGACATTTGGCAATGTCGGAGGACATCTTTGGGTGTCATGACTAGGGAGGTGCTACTGCCATCTAATGGAGAGGTGAAGGGTGCTGCTAAACATCCTATAATGCATAAGACAGCCTATCACAATAAAGAATCAGATAATCCAAAATGCCCGCAGTGCCAAGATTGGGTAACTTTGAACTAAATATACCAGTTGAAAGAGGATGTCAGAATGGATGAAGAACCAAAACTCAATAACATAAATGCTCTATGCTTTCTAAAAGAAATCCATTTCAAATACATAGAAATGATAGATTAAAAGTAAAAGGATGCAGAACATAAGCCATGTAAACACCAGTCTAAGGAAAGCTATGCTAATTTCAGAAGAAATAGATTTCAGAACAAGGAATATTATCATGGACAAAGAGGGACATTACATAAGGATAAAGGGGTTAATTGTCCAAAAGGATGTAACAATCATAAATGTTTATAAACCTACAAAAGAGCTTAAAAATATATGAGGCAAAAAGAAAAAAGAAAAAGAAAGAAAAAAATATATATATGAGGCAGGGGAGCTGGTGTAGCTCAGTGGTTGAGCACCAGCTTCCTACATATGAGGTCCCAGATTCAATCTCCAGCCCTGTTACCTAAAAAAAATTTTTTTAATTAAAAAAAAAAAATATATATATATATATGTGTGTGTGTGTGTGTGTGTGTGTATGGCAAACATATATATGAGGCAAAACTAACAGAACTAAAAGGAAAAATAAACAATTCCACAATTATAATTAGAGACTTCAAAATTCCTTATTCAGTAATTGATAGAAAAGCTAGGCAGAATATCAGTAAAGATATATATGCCCTAAAAAAGAGTATCAACAAACTTGACCTAAACGACACTTACAGAACACTTCATTAAACAAAGCAGAATACAATTCTTTTCAAGTACACATGGAATATTTCCCAAGGGAGACCATATTCTGAGCCATAAAACAAACTTTCACTAACATAAAAATAGAAAAAAATGATTTTATAAGATAAATTTTAAAGACTTTTTAAAAACTAACATTTTTCAAAGAAGTATCAAAAAAGTGTGTTTTCAGACAATAACAGAATTAAAGTAGAAATAAATTAGGAGTTTGAAATTAACACAATTCCAAATAATCCAAAGAGAAGTCTCAAAGGAAATTAATAAATAATTTGTACTGTATGAACACACAACATATTGAATTTTGTGGGATGCTGCTAGCAGTGCTTCATGGGAAATCTATAGTATTAAATATTTATATCAGAAAAGAAGGTAGATCTAAAATCAGCAGGCTAAGGTGTCATCCCAAAATGCTGGGGAAAAAAGAACAAATTAAATCCAAAGAAGCAGAAAAAAAGGAAATTATAATGATTAGACCAGAAAAAAATAATACAGAAAATCAATGAAACCAAAATCTGGTTCTTTAAAATTGCTGACCAAGCAAAAAAGAGAGAAGACCAATATCAGAAGACCAATCTGATATTACCAATTTCAGAAATGAAAGAAAGGACATCACTACTGATCCTACAGGCAAAAAAAAAAAAAAAAAAACGCGGGGGGGGGGGGGCAATAAGTGAACACTGCAAACAACTCTATACCCAAAAAATCAAAAACTGAGATGAAAAAGACACAATCTACCAAAACTCAATTAAAAAGACACAAGACAACACAAAATCTATTAAAGAAGTTGTATATGAAGTTTAGGTCTTCCAAAAGAGAAAACTCCAGGTCCAGATGGTTTCACCAGTGAATTCTACAGAACATTTAAAGAAGAAATAGTATCAATTCTACACAATCTCTTATAAATAAGAAGAGAGAACACTTTCCAGTTCATTTATGAGTCCAACATTGCTCCTACACCAAAACCAGATAAAAAACATTACAAGAAAAGAAAAGAAAATTACAGACTTATACTACTCAAGAATATAGACACAAAAATCCTCAAGAAAATATTAGATCAAATCCAGCAGTATTCTCTCCACATATTAGAGGAGAATAAGGAGACATGGTAACTGGACTAGATTTGAAACAGAAAGGGTACCTTAGTGGAAAGGCTGGTGAAAACTGAATAAAGTCTATAGTTTAATTATTTGTAGTTTACCAATATTAATTTCTTAGTCCTGATAAATGTACCACAGTTATATCCTAGAATTCAGTTTTACTCTAGTAACTTTAGTAGGTTAGGAACACTACCAACAAACATTCCATCTTTACATATTGAAATTAGTTTAACAAAATTTCTTTTCTTATATTAGGCAATATTATATTATAGTAGACTTTTTCTCTCCATATACCTAATTTGATAATATATATTAATCAATTCATTCATTCAAAGAATATATCATAAACAAGGTTAAAAAGTATTGGATTCCTTAATAAGGTGTTAAATGATCTTGGAAACATCATAACATAACCTCTTTGGGTTTAAATTTCACTACCTCTAGCATGAGCCTAATTATAAATGCACCTCCTTAATACAATAAGGATACTATAAGATTTAGACTAAAAGGACAATTCCTGCTTGGCACTACTAGACATAAAAAACTGTAAGGTCCCTAAAACTATGTATAAATTTACTACTTATTATCAATGTAGCTTTATTACAACCAGTATGATCAAGCTAAATTATATGGTTTTCATTCAATAATGATATTAACTAACATATTATATTAGTGTAAAATAACAATTACCTGCATTGCTTCTTTTCTTAATAACTCTTAAGAAAAATCTACATTAAGTTTTCAAACCCCAACTCATACTCATTTTTTGTTTTTCCTCCTAGTATTTTAAATCTCTTAATAAAACGTTTACTAGGCTGTTGGTCTTTTTTTCAACATTTACTATGTATGTACATACACACACACACATATATATATCTTAATATTCAACTATTATCACCTATAATCACTTTCTCCATTTAAAAAAAAGAATTCTTCCTCTAATTGGCATTAATTTCTCCAGAGTTTCTACTGGATTCCTTAAAAGGATGTTGAATGAACTTGGAAACATTTGGAGAGGGAAATCAGTTTATAATTCCAAAATTTCACCCCTTAAGGTAAGTATGCTACCATCATGTCCTTATTTGAATATGGAAATTTCTTTAGTTTACCATCAATCTTCTAACAATACTGTTAAACAGTTTGTAAAATTCCAAAATTCAATAGGCAAAGAAACACTGTCTCCTTCTTCTGAGAACTTTCATTAAAAATCAAATGTAACATAAATTAAACATATTTTATACTTGCCACTTCCACATATATTACTTCACTTACTATTCACATTTTTCAGAAGTGGAAACTGCAACTCAGAGAGTTTAAGTAATGTTATCAAGGTTATACATGTAGTGAAAAAAAGCCAAGCTTTAATTCTACATGTGTCTGTTTACAAAGCCAAGATCATTCTGCTATCAGAGGTTGGCAAACATTTTCTGTAAAGGGTCAGATAGTAAATATTTTAAGTTTTGCAGGTCATACATTCTTTACCAAAACTACTCAACTCTGCTGTTGCAATGCAAAAGCAGCCATACGAAATACATAAACAAATAAGTGTGGCTGTGTTCCAATAAAGTTTTATCAACAAAAACAGGTGAAGGAACGGAGCACAGAGGCACAGAAAGAAGCCCCGAGGGGCTAGGCTCATGGAGGAGCTCAAGGCTGAGGAGAGGAACCCTGCCTAATGCCTGATTGCCACATGGCAGGACACCAGGATCACAGTAGCTGACTTTGGTGAGAAAGCATCTCTGATGGTGCCTTGATTTGGGCATTTCAAGGCCTAGGATACCCCAAATAAATCTCCTTTATCAAAGCCAACACATTTCTGGTACTTTGAATTGGCAGCCCTGTGGCAAACTAAGACAGATCTAACAAAGGAAGAGAGAAGGCCAAAAGGACATCATTGGGACATATGAAAAAATTGGAATATAGACTGTTAGATTTTATATTAATGTTAATTTTCTAAAACTTGATAACTGCACTTAAGGTGGATACATAAGTAAATATTCTTGTTCTTAGGAAATGTACATGGCATTATTAAGTGTCTAAGGTTATACATGTATAATGCACATAACCTATACTCAAGTGTTCAGAAAATGGCTAGATAAACAGATGAGGCAGACAGACAGACAGATGAATAGATAGATGGAATGATAGATTGGTGGACAGATAGCTAGAACAATATGGCAAAATGTTAAAATTAGAGGATCTGCATATTTGGGGAGATAGAGGTATACTGCTGTTCTCTGTATGGGTATATCATTTTTCTAAGTGTCATGTAAGTTTGAAAGTATTTCAAAATAAAAAGTTTAAAATTAAAAACAAACAAACAAAAAAAAACAGGTGAAGAGCTAAATACCAAATGTCCCATAGCTTGCCAACTCCTGCACCACACTACAATGCCCTCTCTCCTAGAGAGCCTCTCTCTGTTATCTTTTTGTTAACACCACTGAATCTTATTTCTCTCTCTCACTTAAAAAAAAATTATGACCTTAATCCTCCCAGGCAGTTTTATTTTAATGCTTTTCTTATTAGGCTTGATTACTTGAAACAAGTTACATTTGGAGGAATATGTACAACCTTGTACACATTCTAAATATAATACCTATTTTATCAGAAATTCATTTATAAATAAGATGCAACATTTCTAAAATTACAGTACTAGGAGGCACTAAATTCTCCATGTGAAAATGTCAAACACTCTTATTTAAAATTCTCCCTTTTGAACATATTTCAGTTATTAGTACCCAATTTTAATTGCTCAAACTATATTTGATAAACATAATCACCAAAAGGCCCGCTAATAAGTGCAGGCAAGCAACTATAGCAAATTATATCCTCTCTCAATTATCCAAAATGATCCTATACTAAATCCAAATAAAATAGAAGGAAAACTAGCAAAAAAAAGAAATAAAAAGAAAAACACATGAGGGTCACCAGAAGTTCTGAGGAGAGGGAAAGGGAAGAATAGGAGCAATATGGGGCATTTTGGGGACATTGGAATTGTTTTGCATGATATTGCAATGACAGATACAAGCCATTGTGCATTTTGTCAAAACCTATAAAGTTGTGTGGTACAAAGTGTAAACCATAATGTAAACTATAGACCATGCTTAGTAGCAATGCTTCAATATGTGTTCATCAATTTTAACAAATGAACCACACTAATAAAACATGTTGTTAATGGGATAAAATGTGGGTGGGGTATATGGGAATCCCCTATATTTTCAGTGTAACATTTATATAATTTAGAGCTTGTTTAAAAATAAAGGAAAAAAATATATACATGAGATCAGGTTCTAGAATAATCTAAACTAGTTTTATTCATTTATTTTACTTGAAAACAAAACCATAACCATTACAGCCGAAAAAGTTGTCAAGACCCTGATCACGAGGTCCCGTATGAAACTCCCAGGCTCAAAAGAAACCCTGGATAACTCCAAACAGAAAGCCCTGCCCATTGGTTCCCTAAAAGCTAACAGGTGAAGATAGAAAGGCAACCAATCAGGACAGCAAATAGCTGGGGTCCCTCCTTAATATGGTGAAGGGGGTGTGGGGGTGAATAAAGAGCTTAAAATGACCTATCCCAAGGCCCCATGTGCCCGTCTCACCCTGTGGCATACCTGCACCCATGCCTTGGGTATGTAGTATCTTTTTCTTGTTTCTTAATAAACTCTTTTACTAGCCTAATTAAACTGGCACACCTGAATTCTTTCTTACTATGAAGCCAAAAACCTAGAATCCAGAGCGTTCCTGTAACATCTGTTTCCTTTTTGAAAAAATGGGGAGAAACGGTATCACCTTCACATGGTTATTGCAAACATTAAAATAAGAATGCTTCTGAGGTCCACAGAAAAGTGCTTGATACATAGTTAAGGATTCAAAAATTCTAGCTGCTGCTGTCATTGACATCACCACTATCATAGCATCTTGGAAAAGTCTTAACTTCTATTATAATTCCTCTACAATATCAGAAAAGCAGTGCCTCAAGTGGTATATATCAGGATAACTTTTTAAAGCACCCTATAAATTCATCTGGTCATTCCTACTAAAGTCAGAGGGAAAGAAAGTCCTTTTTGTCAAGAACTTAATTATTCCTTTGAAAACCTTTAAAAATGGAACTGGAATTATAGTAGATAGAATTAGGTTTTTACTTCTGAAAAGAAACATGAAGTTAACATTTTTCCTTTGTTTTTCATTACACTGATATTTTTAAACCAAGACATATATATTGTGTGATCTAATATGTAACTATTTAACAGATAATCCAACATTAATAAATAATCACAAATGGATATGGTTAAAAGGGAACGTCAGATTAGGCTCTACATTCTCAATCCCAATATACTTTAAAAATCACCAATTTGGGTTTTTTTGTTTTTGTTTTCAATCTTCTGCACTTAAATGAACCACAGGTTAAAAACTATATGCTATAGCTGCTCTAACATTAGCAGATATAAACATTTCTTACCAAGTTACGCTTTTTTAGTGGAAGAAAGTAGTAATAGTGGCAGAAAGAAAACATCAGTGCGTAGGAAGTAAGAAGTTCAGTGTAGAAACACAACTGTAGAAAAAGCCAATGATTATCTTCACCAACACAATTGTTAATCCTGAAGAGAAAAAAATGAAAAAGAAACAATATTTTAAACTTTAATAAGATGCTAATTTCAGGACTGGTAAGACTATGAAACTAAAAAGCGATTCCAAATAAGTAAACTTCATGAAAATATGTTAAAGCCACACAAACCTGAAAGCAAACAATATATAGAACAAATGATATAAATACAGCCCCATCTTCCATTTGTAAAGCACTTTTTACTTTACAAAAGAAAAGGAAGTCAATGAATATGAGCCACTTTCACCCACAGCAACCCAGTGAGGCAGGAAGAGCAGATGGTAGTCTCCTTGTTTTATTGATATGGAAACTGGAACAAAGGAGGTAAGCCACCTGCCAGAGAATGAACAGCTAGAAGAGTCAGTGGCCAAGAGAACAAGAATCCTGTTCTCTTGTATATTGTTCTTTCTATTATAGCATTCTGGCTGTGGAGAGCAATTTGAGCACAGTGAAGTAAATTAATTTAGATTTGCCACTCTAACATTCACAACTTTTCTTATTCTTAAAACCTATCCTTGGCTACTGGAAATTAAAAAATGTATCAAAACTATTTACAAATACTTAGAGCTACACATTCACCAATACAGTAGTAAACACCATTGGGAAAAAGATTTAAATTATTTAATCCCCAAAATTTAAAAGATCAAGCTAAATATTTTATTATTCAATAATTACTTATTGTACTCAAGTTGTCAAAGTATTTTAAAATTCTAGCAGAAAACCTATTTCAAAACTATAAATTACCTTGCATGAATCTTTTTATTTCAAAATAGCATTATACTGTCACTGTCTGAAAGAAAACATAACAGGTTTGGCTCCTAAATTAAATTGTTGTTTTGGGTGTTAGCCATTAAACTATTTTTAAAACTAACTATAGAACTGAACTGAAAAACCTTGGAGAGGCATTTCTTGAACTTAAGAGCTCATGCTTTATAAACAAGAGAATTTACTATGTTTTGCCATTTTTAAGCAAGGCTATCAATAAAGTATGCTTATGTGCACACTCAAAAGTACTCTTTAAACCGCTTGAAAGATAACTTCTCCTTGTCTCGCCTGTTCTTGTCCCCAAAAAGTTTGGCAAATAACTGCTAAGATCACAGCATTCTTCTAGACCAGACAACTTTAAGAAGTACTAAGGTACACAATCTATAGGTAAGAGTTACTTTGTACCCATTTAAATGACTTAGAAAGAGTGATAGAGAAATATAGAAAACCTTAAGGCAATCTGATAATTGACTCCCAAATCTAAAGCTGTTAGGCAGTTAAGATAATGCAGTTTCTAAAATCTTCAAAAAGCCTCCCTGCTTCTAATTCATACTGAACACTTCCCTCACTCTCTGAATATCTCAGCAGTGCTCTATTAGGGAATTTAATATACACGAAAATTCCTTATTTAGGTCCCTGGTCTACCCTCCTTTCCTATCCACCAACCCTTTCTACTTCCCCTCTCCCTCCCACCAATATTCTGAGAAGTTGGTTAAAACTGTGGAAGCAAGAGGCTTAAAAAAATCACCCCAATCTTAGACTTTTGGTTAGAAAATACTATATTTTGTCACCAAGTCTGCTTTATTCCTTAAAAATATATAAATAATATCACTAGTCTTCAGAGTACAAAACATTTCCTAGTTGATGTCTTATATTTTGATTCTGCTTAAAATAAACTATCGCATTCTTTTAAAAGGGAGCATCAATTTCTAACTATGCCATGAATATTTATTATATTTTTAGTTAATCAGGAACTTTACTCTAAAAAGTGAATAATACTGAGTTGTTCAGTGTGATTACCACTTACCTGAATAAATGTTTCACTTCACTTTTGAAAATCTATGACTATTGTGACTATAACAGACAACTTAGGTTGAGGAAGTCATTTGTGAATTAATTTGCTTAAATTCAAGGCACATTTTGAACACCTTCTATATGTCATATACTGTACATAATTCTGTTGACAGAATTAGAGAATTTTTTAATTTTTATAACTAATAAAATGCTGTCATCAAAAATATCCTTATTTTTTCCTAATCTCAGGAAATTACCTTCCCTACAAATAATCAAACCACATTGAAAACTAAATTTTCACTGAAAGTTTACTAACTAATTAGGTGTGCTATCAAAATAAGTTATAAAAAGTAAGGGACTCTCTTAAGGATTAACACTAGGCAAAGATGAAACTCTACCCTTGAGTCAATTTTAGATAAATGCAGTTACGAATTTAGGTAGTTAACTTTGTATATAGGTATGCATGCATATATAAACATAAATATATATATATGCAGACATATTTATAAAGTGCTACACTTACCAGCTTAAATATTTATATAGAGATCCAATGCTAAGAAAACAGAATTAAATACAATATCTTGTTCACAGATTTTTGTGACATCTTTGAAATGAGATACAATACAGAGTTTACACATTTGTTTTCAAAAATTCTATCTCAACAGAACATTTTCTTTAACTATTACAAGAGAGCCCCCTATTGACCAAAAATGTTGGCAGATCAGCAGAATTTGCTAACCACCATATGCAATGTTAACACCTATACCTATCTAATGCATAATATTGAAAAAGGTTTAATTTGAGGTGAATATCAAGGTATCAGAAATGTGTTATTCTTTAATTATTAAACAAATGGAAAGGGGGATACAAACAATGGGATTTATGAGGTTTATTACAATTAGAAATAATAACAGCTATTAAGATTCAAGTATTTTCTATGTGCCAGATACTGTGTTAAATGTTTTTTTACTATAGTGCCTCATTTAACACAACCACCTTAGTTCTTTTGTAATATTTGGGTGCATATTAATTCCTATTGTTTTCTGCTCAGATCTCTCCTTGTTTGAAAAGATAAGACCTCTGTGGAAAAAGAACTTTGGGAGAAAGTGACAGAACTATACAATCATTAAAGGTATCCTTATTAAAGGATTTTTAAAAATTCTACAACTTTAATATAACTTTTTTTTAAAAAAACCTGCTAAGTGCTAAAATTTATTTTTTCCTATTTATTTTTGCTAAAAGTGATTATCATTTTCTTACCATGGACAATGATGATCCATTCTCCTAACACAATGGCCGCAGCGGCTGCAGTGATGGGAGCGCTTAGGTCTCATCAAATTACACTTGTTACATAATTCCCAGAACTCCCTTTCTATAGAAGGAAATTAAAATTGATTTAATGAAAGAAAATGAGTAAAACTGAAATACGGCAATCATTTAAAAGATTTTATAAGAAGTCTTCAATATATATAGCTAAGAGATTTTTCTTCTAAGTCTGCAGTCTGGATATGTTTGCAATAAATGTTGCTGTTCCATTCTACATTGTGTCTTTTTGTGTATGCTTCTAATTTTAACCACTATAAAAATAAGAGTACTGTTGTAGTCAAAGTAAGGGATAGAAAAAATGTATTTAGGTTTTGGAATATAAATAAAATCTGATGATAAAATTCTAAAGCTCAGCCAAATTATTAGAGTAAAATAAAATCTAAATGAACAAATTTCAAGAAATCCTATTATCTAAGGGCTTTTAAGAAGAAATAATGCCAAGTCCTCATTTCAGTAGATTAATAAATCAAAAATCAATCCTATAATTTCATTGAAAAAAACAGAGATAGAATTTTCCCCCTCTTTATCCAAACCACTTTTTTAATATATATTAATGGCATTATTTGGGAATGTGTATGGAAGGGGTTGGAAAAAGATATCAGATGGGTTTAGGAGGTATTAGAATGGTTTCGTTATTGAAGAAGGTTAAAAGAAAATTGTTAATTAAATATGGGAGTTCTTCATAAAACTCTGTCCTACCAACAAGTAGCAATTTCCTCTAGCCTGTAGTGAAAAGGCCAGACAATTTAGTTCTATGCTAAACACAGACTTTGCAGAAATAAAAGGGAAAATGCCATTATAAATTGCTCTAATCAGATCCATAAAAACTATATGGGATCATCATCTAACAGGAAAAGACAACTACTTTATAATTATAAAAGAATGTATCTTTTAAAATATTTGTTGAAATGGAATTTTACTTGTACAAAATTCTTAAACTTTCCATCTTAAACTACCAAATAATCTCATTTAAAGGATAAGCATAATAAAATTAATCTAACTCTCAAAATAGAGTGAATATTAGTATGTGCAGAATGTGACCTTAGTATACAGTAGGAGCTCACTAAAAATTTGCTGAAGTATGAAAAGTTTAAAATTTTAAAAGGATTCTAAATGTAAATAAAAGAAGACACTAGTGGGTAGTATTCAATTCTCAAAAAATACTCCCTATTTTAATTCTACTATATTAGTTTTTTGCCCAGGAATAATATTGATAGTCTAGAAATTTATATAGTAAAGCATTGGAAAAAAACATTTTTCTATATATATCTCTGAAGAAATCAATAAAAAGTATAACTAAACCTGTATCAAATTGTTTGTTCCAAAATATGAAAGTTAAGAAATTATCTTTTACATTTAAAACTTCATTTTGATATAAAATACTCTTTCATTTTCTACTAATAGTTCTTATTTTAATGAAAACAAGATCAAGTGAGAGAGCAACAATATTAAACCTTAACTTAGAGATGGCTAAATTGGTATATTTAACTGTGAGATGGAAACTCATTTAATATGTAACATAATACAATGTCATAAGCTTATCAGCTTTTTCCCATTTAACTCAATGCTCTGAAACATCCTAATGTTAAAACTTTGAATTCATATATTGCAAGGAATGGACAGGAAGGATACTCTCCACTGCTATTTCAATGACCCAATTTTCATTAAAGACAATATAAAAACTTTATGTTCTTAAACCAGTCCCTTTAAAACATAAATATGGTGCAATCATTATTGGCAATTTCAGAGAAATAGCATATAATATTCTAGAGAATAAATTCCTCCTTTTATACCTTAAGAAGATGTATCCTCAGAAAAGAAGAGAGCATTTGGTTACAGTCAGAGAAAGTCTAAAATTCTGTACTTTAGACCAGAGATTAGCAAACTAGAGTCTGGGGACAAATGTAGTCTACCACCTGTTTTTATATGACCCATGAACTAAGAATTGATTGAAATATGATACAGTCATTGAAATACTATTGAAAAAAAGAAGAATTTGTGACAGAGAAAAATCGCATGAATAAAAATAGTGGGCCTAATTTCACTGTCTGAATAGTGGCCATTTCCTTTAGATAAAATGAAATAGTTCCTACATGGCCCTTTTTACTGATCTGTAATGTCTGGGACATGTAGGCATTTAAGTTTTGACCACTGCAAACTAAAAAGTTCATCTGAAATGGGTTCTAAGTTAGGAAAAGCCTCCCTCTTTCATTTTCTGGGGCCACTGGGTTTTAGAGGTAAGAAATAACACATGTATGTAATATTTTAGAAAGCCTTTAGTTAGGTTAGTTGGGAAGAGGGATTCTACATAAATTGTACAAACTGCAAAGCACCACCACCACCATCACTCCTACTCCCAGAAAAAAAACATGCAAACCTGCACATGCGTGTGCATACACACACAATAATTGCCAAGTGACAGCACCACTATTTCTATACTAATAAAAATTAAATACTCTACATAGTTTTCAGAAACCTCTACTGCTACACAAACACCAGTGCCATATCATTCTTATTTAATCTCTAAACTTGCAAAGTCAAGTAAGCCCCTATAAATGATGGGAACTCAAAGGCATCTCTCTATGTGTCTTGTCACAAACTAGTTACATAATGAATTATGGTTCCCAAGCATTGCTACAAATTGGAACTACCTGGGATTTTTAAAAACTACAGATACCTGGCCCCCACCCCTAAATATTCTGATTTAATTAATATGGGGTATGACCCGGGAACTGGGATTTTTAAAAGCACTCCAGGTCATTCTAATTTACACCAAGTTTGAGAATTACTGAATTACTATAAAAAGCATTCTGGTTCTATAATGTACAACATAGATACATAAATTTCTTACTAGAAGAAAATACAGAGAATTCTCAAAGCTTACATAGCAAATAACCAAAAAGTGAGACTCAAAAAGGCAAAAGATAAAAGGAGGCTGATTATATCTGGTATGTAATAAAACCAGCAATGCATTTTCAATTCATTTCTGTAGTCTGAATGGTTACTATGCAACATGGTGTTCAAAAATTACCTTTAATTGGCACAAGAAAAAAAATATAGGCAATAGTATCAATAATACTACAAATATTTACTCCAAGTAATATTATATTTATAATATCACAAGGTAAACAGCACCATCAATAAAATTATTTTATTTAATTAAAATATAATTGCTCAGACTATTATAAAACTCTTCAACAAATATTTACCCAGCATGTATTAAATGACAGAGCCTGTTCTGGGCACTAGGGATACAGCACTGAACAAATAAAACAATCTGTACCATCATAGAGCTTACACAGATGTACAGTGAGAGGAAAGAGACAGACAAGTAAACTGAAAAGGAGTACCAGGGAGAGGGGGAATGTGAAGAGTTGGGTGAAATTTACAATTTTCAATAGAGAAGCCTAGTAAAGAAAACTGAGTATATTTGAAAGTGGTATTAGATGACTTTATATAACTGATATATATTAAAGGCAATGAAATATACTAAGATAATAATTCTGGTTTCAGTAAAACTAATGAATCTGAAGAGTACCATACCTCCATGTGGGATCTTAGGGTTCTCAGGGAGTCTTCCTGGATCGGTTATTGAGGCCCTCACTAAGGCAATCAGACAAAATATGGCAATGCCATAAAATACTTAAAAAGAAATAAATTAATTAAATAAATTAGTCATTTACCCTTAAAAACATTTTCTCAAAAGCATAAAGTTTAAAATGTATATCTAATTAATACCAGCAGGATATATAATTTTCAAAAGATAAGATAAAAAATTAAATGACTAATTCATTTCACTTACCAAATAATATTACTAAGAGAACTACCTTAAATATACTAATTTTAGGTATTATTTTATATAATTGATAAGCTTATTATAAATCAGATTCTTTATTAACAGACATTTCCCTACCAGTAAGCATTTTTAAAAATATTCGGTAAGTAAATCTTTCATCAACTTTACCTGGCCATCTTCAAAGTTACTCTGAATTAGTAAAGTTCAATTGCTCCTTTTGATAGATCGTCAGATATTTAATTTGACAATAAACAACCTAGAATCTTTTGCATTTGGAAATCAATAACCAGAAAAATAACAGAGGAAAAATAGATTCAGTCACCACAGTTCTACATCTTAAATTAACAAGAACATAGGCATTTTGTTGAAAAAGAAGAAACACTGCACATGTAATAGGAAACTTAGTTTGAATATTCACTCTGGAACTGACTGCACAGTTGTGATGGTTAAGTTCATGTGTCAACTTGGCTAGGTGATGGTGTACAGTTGTTTGGTCAAGGAAGCACTGGCCTGATTGCTACTGTGAGGGTATTTGGAAGATTTAAATTATTAGACCGTTCATTGCACCTATGGCTGACTGCATCTAAAATCAACAAAGAGATTGCCTTCAGCAATGAGAGAAGTCTCATCCAATCAGTTGAAGGTCTTAAATAGGGAGAACTGATGATTTCCGATGATCAGTTCATCACTGATGATTTCATCATATTTCAGCATCAGTAAATAGGGAGAACTGATGATTTCTAACTCTACTTCATCCAGCTAGCTTCTGCTGGGGAAGTCATCAAACCCTTCATTGAAGTTCCCAATTCCTTACAGCACGACCTAGAGAATTCAGATTTACTAATCTCCACAGTCATGTGAGCCAATTCCTATTTTTCAAATATATATATCCTGCTCTGTTTCTCTTGAGAAGCCCGACTACTACAATATTAGTCAGTTTTATCATTTGTACAACAGCAATAATATGTTGCATAAGTCTTGTGAGGTCAAACAAGGTGATGTTCATGAAAGCTGTAAATGCCATATACACATAAGGTATATCATTTCGATCTTATTCTTCTAAACATAAGCAAGCCATTATCAATGGACTATGGCAGAAAAGTTAGCCAGAAGTTAAAAGTGCTATCAGAATCAATATTATAGTCCATAATTATAATTATTTCTCCTTTCCAATAATGTATGCCATGTCCATTCTAAAAACTCCTTACTCACTTGCAATTAAAAACAAAACAAAAATATAAAAAACACACAGACACATAGAAATTATAAATACTGTGCCAGGTTTCTGTTAAAAAATAAAATGGCCTTTATATATATTTTATATATATACAACATTTAACCAACCCTGAAAAATATATAAAAGGCCATTCTTTCTAAAAACTTCCATAACTTAGTAAATAATATTAATACCATGAATAATATTAAAAGGGAGGTTATCATAGTGGCACTATACTCCAAAAACATTCACAATGAAAATAAAATCTTTAATTGTACAAGGAAATAAATAAAGATCTAGAAACTTACTTATTATTAATAGGCCTGGAATATGTCCTTCTTCATAGTGAGGAAAGAGGACAATTTTGGGAATTATAACAATATTGTATAACCAGACAAAGACAATCAAACCCATGCAGCACCAACCATGTGGGTCAACAACAAAGTGAATCCGGAGACCCATTTTGCAGTCCTAGAACTGCCTGCCAACCCACAAGGGAAGATGATCCTAAGGAAAGGGAAAAGGGAAAAAATTACTTATGTAGGAAAAGTCATTAAGTTATTTGACTAAAACAAAACTGCTTTTCTGGCAACTAAAAAATGACACACTGAGTTTTCTTTAGATATTTCATTCTTCTTTTGACAATATAAAAATTTTGGAAAACAAAAAGTTTCAGGATACTCAAATTTCACCAGAAACTTCAAATAATTTCATTTTAATTTTTCATTGTGAATTGCTATCACGAATGTAAATTGGCCTCATTTACTGAAGTTAAACACAAGTCTGTCCTATAAACCTGTAATACCATGTATACATGCAAGAGAAATGAATGTACATATCAGCCTATATACAAAAATATCTAGTTTTAATCATAAGACTAACTGATGATCATACAAATCAAATATTTATTGTCTTTTGGTGGAAGGGGTGTGTATTTACCAGAATGGAACATAAGGGAACATTTAAGATAGAAATGTTCTATATCTTGACCCAGGTAGTACTTCATGGCAGTGTGTGTGTGTGTGTGTGTGTATGTAAAAAAAAAAAATTACTGAGCTGTACATTTAAGATTTGTGTACTTTATGTACATGTTACACCACCAAAAAAAAATTTTTTTTAATCAATTTAAAATAAAACTGTAATAAAGATGAAAAGTAATTATGAATTGCCAAAAATGTTAACATTCATTAAATAAAGCCAAACTAATCTTATTACTGTCAATTCAGGAAGAAATACTGTGTAATTGGGGTTTTTCAGTTGATTTTTAACAAACTGCCACCAGACCTCCCAATGACGCACTAGAGTTAAGATACTTGTATGGATGTGGTAACAAAAAACAACCTAAAATATATCATACTTGAGTGCATATAACCACTAAAGCTTAAACAATAAATTATTGTATGAGATCTAGGTGGTGCTCGTCACATAAAATATAATGCAATATATTAATAAACAAGGACAATGGTTCTAAACCTGCAGGCAAAGCAGAATCAACTGGGAGGCTTTTTGAAAATACATATTCCCAGGTCCCATTCCAGATCCATTGAATCAAAATTCTTTATAGAGCAAAGCTCAAAACCAATAAACATTTTTTAAAGTGCTCTCCAGTGTTTCTGATACAGCTGACTGGTGTCTAGGAACCACTGATCCATGGAATGTCACTAAGACATCAATGTTATAGCAATAAGTTGAACTCACTCATCAACAAGTATTCACTGAGCCTCCACTATGTAGCAGCCACATGCTAGACACTGTAGATACAATGATCTTTGCTTAAAGGAGCTAACAGTCTAACACAGAAAAAAGTCAATAAAAAGAGTTTAATATGATATAGTAAATTCTAGAAATGTGCACAGGATGTTACTGGAGGTACAGAAGATGGGGACTAGCTAAATCAAGGTTCAAGCAAAACTTCCTGAAGGAGGTGAAACTTGACTTCAATCTTAAAAGATGAGTAAAAGTTAATAGAGCAAAGAAAAGTACAAAGATACTGCAAATACAAGGGAGAGTGAGAGGTATATATCAGTTAAGAATGTGGGAGGTATTGCAAGCTGCCTATAAGAAAGTAGTTTAGTGGAGAGTGAGTGGTGAGAAATAAGGGGCTATCTCAGGAAAGACATGAAGGTGCCATCCATGTTAGAACACTAAGGTTTCATTAGCAGGCATTGGAAAGCTATTGAAACAGGGAGTTAACTTGATGAGATTTGTACTTCAGATAAATTATTAAAGCTACAGTGTAGAGTAGAAAATTAAAGACAGAGATCAGTTAGGAGGCTAAGAGAAGACAAAAGCCAAAATTAGTTTTGGAGAAGGGACCAACTGAAGAAATATGTAATTATCAACCCAGTAAGTCTTACTGATTGAATATAAGAGGTTACAGAGAAAAGAGTCAAGGATGACTCCAAGGTTTTCAGCTTATAACCCAGACTACTTCGTTTTAAGAGTAATTGATCATCAGTTGAAGAGCTCTTCAAAACCATAACGCTACCAGAACAATGGGAAAAAATTAAGGAATATTTAATTTTAAAGGAATGTCCCCACCCTATCTTTCCTAGAAACTAAATAATGGAGCAAGAGAAAAAAAAGGGGGGCAAGAATTCAAATGCAACCACACCAAATTGTTAAAATCAGCTATGATCTAAATTAGTCTTTGTATATGAATTCAAAAATAGGAACAGTGGCTAAGCCTTAAAAAAAAGTAAAAGGTGAACTTCATTATCTAATTTAATTAGAAAATTAAAAGACCTATCAGTATCATTAAAATTAGGAAAGGCACAGAAAAGCATGCTGTTTACTTTGCTAAGTATCATTATTTTAAAAATCTAGAGGAGCTCAAACACAAATGGTAAACTATCTACATAGCTAAAAAGAGAAAAAAAAGAATCATTTTTTACAGACTTGCCAACTATCAAGTGCTAAAAAAAATGACAGAAGGTTCTGTCTCTCAACATGTTCAATATAATTAACTTATATGTCTCCTTTTTTTTTTTTCAATGTTTCAGTTCTAGTCAGACTAAAAAACAAAATAATTCCAATAACTGTATAGGACAGAGTGATTTCATTACTTATTTCTAAATTTATTAACATTAGAAGCAGAAAAGCACACAAGCCAGCAAAAGAAACAGCAAAATTAGCAAATACTCATTCATTTTATTAGGTCCATTTGTATTATTGTCTACCAGGGAATAACAAATTTTCCTTCACTAAAAGAGATCCCTAGCGACAGAAAATATTAGTGAAGAATATACTTAAAAATGTGTCAGTCTTTCCTGGAAGTAAACATAGACAAGCTCTGAAAAAGCAGGTATTCTCAAGGAAAAGTGAACATAGGATATAAAAATAAACCAATGAACAAATAGGATCTTGAATGATAAAAATATATATACCTGTTTAGTAAATATCAGTGACACATAATCCTTATAATTGGGTTGTAGAAGAAAACAGTGGTCTTCCAAGAGCTCCAAATTCGATTACAACCACAAACATAGAACTGGTAGAGTCGCAGAATTGCAGTCAATTAATATCCACCAGGCGTGGCTTATGACTGAACAGAAACTATTACACATCCTAAGCAACAACTGAACTGAATACACTGCTACTACTTGGCCTTAAGCAAGGGCAGCATTTGTAAAATACTTTCGTTAGCTAGAGATTCCAACATATTAATTTGTATATTAAATGGTGAGCTCATAACTCAAACTTTGATGTAACTAGTGGACATACTGGTACTTCAACATTTTTTAGGATTGCTATCCGATAACTATACTTGAGTATGGTGCCCAACTTCATAACAACGTAAATTACTACAGCACAAACTTTTTTTTAAAAGAAAGTATAACTCAACTCTAATAAACTACACTGAGTAAATATTTACAATGTCCAAACACAATTCTAGTGGGATATCACCTTTCCTTTTCAGACAAATATATTTGACCCCATATTTTCCACAGGAAGAACTCTCACATCACTATAAAAAGAAAATGATAGAAAACTACTATAAGACAGAAAACTACAACATCTGCATGCAGGTTTTAGGAAGTCAGAAAAATTAGCCAAAATAATTAACAAGAAATCTAGCCAAACCTACAATTTAAGAGTTTTTTTTATGACTCTCCAATCTCAGCCAAATGGGTCTTATTACTGTTCCAGGAATATGAAAAATATATTACATCTCCTATTCCCACTGAAATATCCCTACTTTCTGTTTACTCTATTTAAATTCAACTTGAAGGCCAATTTGAATCTCACTCTCCATATGCAATTTTTCCTTGTACCTCAGTTCACACCAATTTCTCTCTTCTAAATTCCAAATAAAAAGCAAGACTATTAGAATAAAATATCAATTGGACTTATAATCTTAGAGTGAAGAAGACCTTCCCAAACAAGAATGAAATCCATAAGCCATATTCGGTCACATCAAGATTAAAATGTATGACATGCAAAACAAAGTAAAAAGACACAATGCACCCCTGGAGAAAATATTAAAACATATGACTGATAAGAGAGGCATGCAAAGTAAATACATAAAGAGGCAAATCACAAAAGAAAAGAAAAGAAAATGGCAAATCTACTACTACATGAACTAACCAGGTACATTTTTAACTCATTGTACTGAAAAAATTTTTAGAAAGACATGATATCCAATGTTGAGAGGGCGTAGGGAAAAGAACACTCTCACTCATTACTGGTATGCGTGTAACCTGATATAATTATTTTTGGAGGGCAATTTGACACTATCAAAACGTAAAACTCTTTCACACAGTGGTTTTACTTCTAGTAATACCTACAAAAGTACTCATGAACATGCCCATACAAGGATGTCCCATACAGTGCTTTCTGTAATTAAAAAAATGTGGCACCACCTGAATGTCCATTTAGAGGGAGGAGAATGAACAACTAAATTATAATACATCTATAGATTTCTGAGCTACTGCAATTAAGAAGAAAAGGGAGCCGGGGGGAAGGTAGATCTAGATCTGCATATGGCATCCACAAGATTCTGTTCAGTGAAAAATAGCAAGTTACACAAGCAAAATCTCTGGTGGGGAAAAAACTTAACTTTGGTTGTCTGTTGTGGGGAGGGAGGATAGACTAGGAAGGAGCAAGAAGGACTTTCTGAGGTGTTGATTGATAAAGCTTGATATGAGTTTGAATTACATAGGTGTACAAATCTGTCCAAATTCAGCAAATGTACACTGAAGATTGGTACATTTTATGGTACATAATTTTATCTTAAAACAAACAAACAAACAAAAACACCCTGTAAACAAAAATTGAATTCAATGATACATGTGCTGAAGTATTTGGGAGGGGAAGGCATATAGATGCCTGCAATTTACTTTGAAATGGATCAAAAGAAAAAAGAAAACAAGGAATGAGGGTTGAACACAAAGGTAGATATGTGATAAAGTAGTACTGTAAAATATGAGTGGTAGAATCTAGGTGCTGGATATTCAGGTGTTTCACTATAAAATTCTTTCCACTCTTCTGTTTGAAATTTTTCAGTTAAATATTGGGGGTCAAAGAAAGTTATAAAATAGTCTGTATAATATGATTTTGTTTTTGTTAGAAAAAACATGTGTAAGTAATTTCTGTATAATTTCTGTGTACGTGCAGAAATAAAGTCTGGAAGAAAACACACTCACCAGACTGTTAACAGTGGTTATCACTGGGCTGGAAGAGGAAAGAGTACTGAGAAGGAAGACTTTCACATTTAATGTATGTATTTATGTGTTCTTCTAAGTTTATCAATAAACACATATACGTCTACATTGTTTTCAACCAATGGAAAAAGAGAGATAGCATAGGGGTATGATCATATACTGACAACCTTACAAACAAAATGTTTAATTTAAGCCTTTCTTTATCATTATAAAAGTTAATGTTGTTTAAAATGCAGTGCAGAAACATCAGATATAAAGTCAGTTGAGATTTACAATTCAGAAAGATGTTTCTGAAACTCATATTATTTACAGATTTTCCCCCTATGGAGAAAGTCTCCTTTAAGAAAATATGCTTAATTAGAAGTTAAATATTAAAAATTTTAAGTAAACATAAAACAACTACAATTATTATTTTTTTTTTGCTAATCAACAATTAGTAAGTGCATCTACATACAAGACTTGACTCACTTTACATGCATACTATGTATCTTCGCAAACAAGTATACTATACCACTTAATTCTGAGGCATATTCCCATGCAAAAATAAATGCAGACTTACCACTTGCAAATTCACTGTGATGTCCTGTAATTTTTCCGGTACTTGCATTTAGAGGGTTGATCTTGATTCATTCTCTGTTTTTAAATTACATCCCAACAAATGGATCTGTCCTCAATAATGGTTCTCCATGAAGCCCTATTGGTGATTTAACAAATAATGATCTCTCACAAAGATAGAAATGGTAAGCAGCTAAATATTCTGTGAAGATGCCAATTACAAACATTTTAAATTCAGAAAGAAAAAGAAAAGTTGATTCAATCCTACCAATTCTGTAATTTCATATTCCACCCCACTCCCACCCCCAAAATTTGCATTTGATTACCATTACACCTGAAACTTCTCTCTTTTGAAACCCAGTTCCCATAAGAAGAAATTAGCATTATGTGTCCAGCACTTAGGCTTCATCAAACTTCCTTGACCGCAGATCCAAATATGAAAATAGATTTTGAGATCACTGAAGTGACAGGATGCAATGTAATGTCCATAAAGATGAGACTAGTGAGGCTAGAAGTCTCTAATCATAACTGATAAACAGAGAGTAGAGCTTAAAATAGAAGCAAGTTTTAGTTTAAGATGTTTTAAGAAAACATTTATCTTCCTGTAATGAAGCCATTAAGAGAGTCAACCATAAAAGTTAGCTTCTAAAGTTCAAGTTTAAAAAATAACACTATAAAGAATTCTAAATTACATGTACAGATTCCATATTTCATTAATTCAATTAACATTTATTGAGTACATACTATGTGTCAGCTCTGGGTGTAGAAAAAGAGACAGACTAGTAAATGGCTAAGATCAATACTATGTAAGAAAAGCTATGTAAGAAAGAGGGTAAGGGGACAAAAGCATATCTCATATAGTAAGGGTAAATATAGGCTCATGGAACTTTTTTCAGTAATGAGAATATTTAAGTTTGTATTGGGTTGCGTTATAAAAGGTATTTCTTATGGTAGGTTGCCACCACGAAAAACTTCCTAGAGAAAGTGAAGCCTGGGAGTTAGCTAGATAAAGAGGCTCTTCTGACAAAGGAAACAGATAGCGAAGGAATGAAAAGAGACAAGGAAAATCTAAGGTAAACTGAAATGACTGAAGTCATTACATGGGGTAAATGCATAACCTTTTTTTTTTTTTTTTTTAAGATTTATTTTATTTATTTATTTCTCCCCACCCCCTCGTTGTTTGCATTTGCTGTGTCCTTTGTTGTGTCCTGGTCTTCTCTCTCTAGGAGGCACTGGAACTGAACCCGGGACCTCCCATGTAGGAGGGAGGCGCCTAATCGCTTGAGCCACCTCCACTCCCTATTTTGTTGTGTCTCTCATTGTGTTTCCTCGCTGTGTCTCTTGGTTGCGTAATCTCACTGTGTCACCTTGTTGCGTCAGCTCGCCATGCCAGCCCATCTACACATGAATGTATGAAGAGCTGAAAAAGTTTAATGAAATATTTCCCCTTACTGCATGTGATACACTTCAATATTTCTATGTTAATTTATTCTATTTCACTTAATAAAAATATATAATGTTGGTCACAGCCCACTAAACTGATTTAATGGCCAACAAATAAAATTGATAATCAGTTTAAAAAACACTGTTAAATCATGCCAGAGTTTCAAGTTCACCCTAAACACAGTAGAAAACCACTAAAGGATTTTAGACAGAAGAATGCCATTATCAAATTTGCATTTTAGGAACAATAGCATCACTCTGAAGGATGGATTTGGGGGGTTAGATGAGGCACCAAGACTGACTACAATAAGCTAGGTTTTCTGTTACCCACATGAGACATGATGAGGGACACGGTAAGCACCCCAAAATGGTATCTTATAAAAGGTGTGGAGGAGGGGGAGGAAGTGACACTTAGAACAGGAGATATGTGAAAAGGGCAGATTCGGAAGAACTTAAGAAGTAAAGCTGAAAACACTTGATCAATCAGAAGCAAAGGGCAGATTCTAGAATGGCTCTCAAGTTTCTGGCTTAGGGACTGGGTGAAGAGAGGTATCATTCTCCAAGAGAAGAAATAAAAGGCAAGTTATTAGTTTATTAAGCAAACTGCTTACCACATCAACAGCAAACTATCAGAAGATGTGAAAAATATATCAAAATCATTACATTTAAATTCCCCTTATAGACTAAACATACACATACACACAAACTGTATTTTCTAAGGTCAATTTTTCTGTGGTCCATGATTGTTAGAGTGTCCAATGTTATTTGTTTCTACTCTAACTTTCTAAGTTAATTTAAAGGCTCACTAGTGATCTCCTTGGCCACACCTTTGCTTCTAAGTAGAAACAAAATTCAAAATGGCAATGTAAAGAAACTGCTACCCTAAAGGCAAATGAACAAATAACATTTTCCAGAAAAAGTTTCAAACAGAATTAAATGTGGTACAACAAAATGTTCTGAAATATGGCCAAAGTCAATAATGCTGCTAAGGCTATGACTCTAGCGTGGCTTCCTAATGTTTCAGCAAAATAGCAGTTTCTGTCAGTAACATTATTAGGTAACAGCACAGGTCAGCCATCCATGAGTCAAATCCCAGTCACTCGTTGGCTTGAAATCAAGAAAAATACTACTCTACATTTACAATCATTAGGACTACATTGCAGACATAGCACCAAAAATGAAATTAGCATTTCAGTGATACATCTAGATCAATACCAGCACCCCCCACCACCACCACCACCACTGAATCTCACCTATATGGTAAAAAGTAATGTGCGGCATATAAATGCAAGAAATTTGGGGATGACAGGGAAAACCCCAATGTTTCAAAACTATAAAACGCCATTAACATTTTTTAAACATTGCTATATCTGAAACAATACAATCAACAATTTATAGGGCAAGTATTCAGGCAAACCAATAATTTTCCCCCCACAGGGCCAAGAAAAAATAGTTAATATATTAGATGAAAATATTAAATTTAAACCTTACAATTGAAGCCAAAAATGAATTTAGAAAATATAATGTTACAGCCATATACTTTTAAACATATTTAGAAAGCTATTTGACTTCTGATTTTATTCTACTCAGAAATTTGGTCAAATGCAGCAGTTAAATAACTCTACCTAAAATATTGGGCTATAGCTGTCTCTCAAAATTACCTTATGGGGTAATCTACTTTTAACACATCACACAGGTTTTCAGATATTATCAACAAAGTAAAAAATTAATCTTACACAGAGGTTAAAAATAGAATTGGGGCCACATTATAGCTCAGCCTCTTATCAGCTTTCCAAGTTTTAGTTTCTCTACAAGTTTCAGTTTAGCCATCTGTAAAATGGGGATAAAAATATCTCATAGGATTGTTGTCATACTCAAATGAGAAATTATCTGGCAAATGGTAAGACTCTCCAAAGAGGATAACTTTAAGAGGTAAGAGAAGAGGAAAGGGAAGGAAGGAAAATTTAAAGATGGCTTTTACTTCTAGTCAGATAAACTTCAGAACAAAACAATGCTTCTGGGTCCTGATCATTAAAGTAGCGACAATTTAACCATATCCTAACCATCTACTTTCTCAACATTAAAGTCTGAGAACAACTTGTCAGAGGGGAGAAACCTCAAGTATTGCTTCCAGCTATTATCATGAGGTTGTATTTCCACATATTGGCATGGGATCTCTTTAAGCAGAAAGCCAAAAATAGAGATTTGATCTAAAATAGAATGACTGAAGTAAAGTCCCTAACCTAAATCTCTTCCAAGTAAAAGTAGGACTGGTGAACTATGGAATGAAGCATGGGAGAAAAATGAGGACTTGATTTCAAAAGGCAATGAAGGGGAAGCGGCTGTGGCTCAATCAGTAGGGCTCCCGTTTACCATATGGGAGGCCCCGGGTTCGGTTCCGGGGCCTCCTGGTGAAGGCAAGCCCGCTTGCACAGCGTGGTTAGCTGACCCAGCGAGCACAAGCAGCAAGGGGGGGATAAATGAATAAATAAATAAAATCTTAAAAAAAAAAAAAGGCAATGAAGAACGTATAATTAAAGCTTGGAATTATGATTTTGCCACTGTGTTCCCCAAGAATGTTACCAAGCAAAAGCAGGCTCAGCTTTCTTGATGTGCCTTAAAAGCCAATTCCTGAGACACGGGGTTTCAGAGAGACAAAGAGTTTATTTGTTTGCACAAAGTGGTCAATCGCCTTAGAGGATCCAAAAACTGCCTCCTCGATTGCAGAAATTCTAATATTTTATAACATCAGGATGTTAATGAGTAATTGGTGTGGAGTTTGCCCAGGGACTTTCATTAATAAACAGTAAGGCGCTGATGAGGATGGGGGTGGGTACGAAATCAGATGAGTCACAAAGTTACAAGCATTACCAGAGATCAAGGCATCTAGGAGAGAGGATATAGAAAACAAAAGTCAGCTACAAGGTTTTCATATGGATAGCAAACAGGAAGGTGGAGTGGTCACCCTTGCAATAGAAATGTTCACATACAAAGGCAAAAACAATAACACTTTGTGAAAATATGGGTGGGCCAAGTGTCAAAGCATAACATATTTGCACCATTAATAGTTTCAAAAATCCAATTCCTAGAATGAATCTTTAAATCATCACATTCTGGGCAAAACTGAACATAAGCCATTTGCCTCTTTGCAGAATTGCTCTTCTGTATATACCTGCCTCATAAGTGAAAAATAAATGTAAATTAATACTTCTATTAACAATAGTGTTTCAGTGATACACTTCTTCAGAAATCTAACAAAAAATATAATTAACTTGGTAGGTATGGGGTGATATAAATTTAGAAACAGTAACAGTTGCAGTCCCTACAAATTATCTATATGGAAATCTTCATTTATGGAAAGTAAGAGTGTGGGAAAAGGTACAGGGAAGGCAAAAGGGCTGGAGGGTAAGGTAGAGATGGAGGGAATAGATAGTCTTTGCTCAGATAAAACAGCACTTGGAAAATCCTTCATATATGGTAAAAGCCAGAAGTGAAGAAGGATCAGACTTTCCCTGTTCTTCCAAGAGGGAAGAGAAACCAGCTCTTTACCTTCTAGTACTCACCACACCCAGAAAGATTAAAATTTAATCTACCCTGAGAGGAAAAACACACAAGAAAAGAGGAGGCTAGGAGAGCATAAGATAAATTATAAAAAATGTCCTAATTTTGCCCAAAGTAGCTCTATAAAGAGAGAAATAAGTAAATAAATTACCATCACACTAAGGTACCATATTGGTCAGGTAGCTATCAGTGAGTGCAGTTCTGCTTCACCTATCTTTGAAAATGTGCTTTTTAAACTGGCTTGACTCAATTTACCAGGGATTCTTACCCAAAAAATTGCTATTTTAGTAATTATGAAAGATTAGTGTTTTTCCATTTCTTGTCTTTTAGCTATTTTTTTATTGATTCATAATAGCTCAAATAATTTCAATTTTAACATGAACCATTAATGTACTGATTATTCCCCTAGATGTTAAATTGTCTTTAGGAATTTGAAAAGTTGACTGAGTCCTAATGTTTCACAAAAAAATATATAAAATGTCTGCATTCATTAATATAAAAGTAAAGCTAAGGCATGTCTCTCCCTGCAGCACACCCACGATCTATATCTCAGATTGTGTTCTGTTTTTCTATACCTGTTTCTTTTGTTGTTGTTGTTGTTGTTGTTGTTATTTTTATTTTCTTGCTTCTTAATAAACTCTTTACTCCCTTGCCTACCCTAAAAAATAAAAGTAAAGCTAAGTTCAGGGAACAATGTCAATTGCTCGAAGACAGAACTGGTGATTTCGAGGACAAAACATTTGAACTGGAAAAGACAGTAGAACAGAAAGAGAAAAGAATGCAAAAAAAAAAAATGGAACAAACTCTCAGGGAATTGAATGACAACATGAAATACACAAACACACATGTTAGTGGTGTCCCAGAAGGAGAAGAGAATGAAAAATGGGGAGAAAGAATATTTGAGGAAATAATGACCAAAAACTTCCCAACCCTTACGGAAGACAAAAATATCAATATGTAAGAAGGACAACACACCCCAAACAGAATAAATCTGAATAGACCTACTCTGAGACACATTCAGAATGACAAATATCAGAGATTAAGAGAGGATTCTGAAAGCACCAAGAGAAAAGCAAAGCAACACGTACAAAGGAACTTCAATAAGATTAAGTGCTGAACTCTCATCAGAAACCATGGAAGCAAGAAGAAAATGGTATGATGTATTTAAGGTGCTGAAAGAGAAAAACTTCCAGCTAAGAATTCTGTATCCAGCAAAACTGTCCTTCAAAATGAAGGTGAATTTAAAGTCTGCACAGACAAACAAAAACTGAGCTAATATGTTACCAAAAGACCAGAATTACAAGAGATACTAAAAAGAGTACTGCAGGGAAGCGGATGTGGCTCAATCAGTAGAGCTCCCGTTTACCATATGGGAGGCCCCAGGTTCGGTTCCTGGGGCCTCTTGGTGAAGGCAAGCCAGCCCACACGGCATGGTGAGCTGACACAGCAGTGCGACCCAGCAAGGGGAGACAAGCAGACACAGAAAAACGCACAGCAAATGCACACAGCAAGCACAAGCAACAAAGGGGGGGGGGGGGAAAAGAATAAATAAATAAAATCTTTTAAAATAAAAAAAAATAAAAAAATAAAAAGAGTACTGCAGCCTGAAAGGAAAAAACAAGGGCAAGAGACTTGGGGAAGAGTGTAGAAATGAAGATTATTAGTAAATTAAAGGGTAAAAAAACAGACAATAGTAAGATATGACAACAGAAAGCCAAAGGATAAAATGGACAAAGTAATGCCTTTACAGTAATAATATTGAATGTTAATGGCTTGAACTCCCCAATCAAAAGGCATAGACTAATAGAATGGATTAAAAAAATAAGCCATCTATATACTGTCTAAAACAGACTCACCTCAGACATAAGGATACAACCAGATAGAAAGTGAAAGGGGGTGGGGGGGAATATGCCATGCAAATAGTAACCAAAGAATAGCTGGAGTAGCGATCCTAACATTGGACAAAATAGATTTTAAATGCAAAACTGTTATATAGGATGAAGAATGCCATTATGTATTAGTAAAAGGGACAATTCATCAAGAAGAAATAACTATACTAAATATTTCAAGGACACTATGAACAAACTGTATGCCAAAAAACTAATGTAGACGAGATGGACAAATTCCTAGAAACACGGGAATCACCTACAAAGACATTAGAAGAAATAGAAGACCTCAGCAAACCAATCACAAGTAAAGAGATTGAAACAGTCATCAAAAACCTCCCAAAGATGAAAGGCCCAGGACAAGGTGGCTTCACAGGTGAATTCTACCAATCATTCAAAGATGATCTAATACCAATCTTGCTCAAGCTCTTCCAAAAAATTGAACAGGAAAGAATGCTACTCAATTCATGCTATTTAGCCAACATCACCCTAATACCAAAACCAGATAAAGATATTATGAAAAAAGGAAATTACAGACCAAGATCTCTAATGAATACAGATGAAAAAAAAAAAAAAAATCCTCAACAAAATACTTGCAAACAGAATCCAAAAGCACACTGAAAGAATTATATACACTACGATCAAGTGGGTTTTATCCCAGGTGTGCAAGGGTGGTTCAACACAAGAAATCAATTAGTATAATAAACCACATTAATAAACTGAAGAAGAAAAATCACATGATCCTCTCAATTGATGCAGAAAAGGTATTTGACAAAATACAGCATCCTTTCTTATTAGAAGGAAACTTTCACAATACAGTAAAGTACATATATGAAAAAACTACAGCTAGCATTGTATTCAATAGTGAAAGACTGCACACTTTCCTGCTGAGATCATTAAAAAGACAAGGATACCTACTGTCACCATTTTATTCAATATTGTGCTAGAAATTCTAGCTAGAGCAATTAGGCTAGATAAAGAAATAAAAGGCACCCAAATAGGAAAGGAAGAAATAAAACTTTCACTATCTGCTGCTGATATGATCCGATATCTAGAAAATCCTGAGAAAGCCACAAGAAAGCTACTAGAACTAAGAGACGAGTTTAGCAAAGTGGCAGGATACAAGGTTAATATGCAAAATTCAATAGTGTATCTAGACACTACTAATGAGCAATCTGAGGAGGAAATCAGAAAAAAGCCACTTATAATAGCAACTAAAAGAATCAAATATTTAGGAATAAACTTAACCAAGGACATATAGGACCTGTATTCAGAAAACTACAAAACATTGCCAAAAGTGGGGGGCAGATGTGGCTCAAATGGTTGGGTGTCTGTCTGCCATATGGAGGGACCTGGGTTCGATCCCCGGGACCTCCCGGTAAAATAAAAATAAATAAATAAATAAATAAATAAATAAATAAATAAATAAATAAAACATTGCCAAAAGAAACCAAAGAAGACTTAAATAACTGGAAGGACATTCCATTTTCATGGACTAGACAACTCAATATCATTAAGATGTCAATTTTACCCACACTGATTTACAGATTCAACGCAATCCCAATAAAAATCCCAGTGGCTTTTTTTGCAGAAATTAAAAGCCAATTATCAAATTTATTTGGAAGGGTAAGGGGCCCAAAATATTTTAAAATGTCTTTAAAAAGAAGAACGAAGTTGGAGGACCCTCAGTTCCTGACTTCAAAGCATATTACTTAGTTACAGTGGTTAAAAAAAAGAAACAAACAAACAACAACAAAAAAAAACAACAGCATGGTACTGGCATAAAAACAGATTGAGTAATAGAACCTAATCGAGAACTCAGAAATAGACCCTCACACATCGATGGTCAAGTGATTTTTGACAAGGCTCTCAAGCCCTCCCAACTGGGCCAGAATAGTCTATTCAACAAATCGTACTGGGAGAACAGGATAACCACATCCAAAAGAAAGAAAGAGGACCCTTATCTCACAACTTATACAAAAATTAACTCAAAATGGATCAAAGACCTAAACATAAAAGCAACAACCATAAAACTCTAGAAGAAAACATCTTCAAGATCTTGTGGTAGGCAGTAGTTTCCTAAATTTTACTCCCAAAATTTTACTCCCAAAGCATGAGCAACAAAGGAAAAAATAGATAAATGGGACTTCCTCAAAATTCAACACTTTTGCAACTTGAAGGACTTTGTCAAAGGGTGAAAAGGCAGCGGATTCAATCAGAGAAAATATTTGGAAATCACATATCCGATAAGGGTTTAATATCTATGATATGTAAGGAGATACTACAACTCAACAATAAAAAAACAAACTACCGATTATTAGACATTTGTCCAAATAAGAAATACAAATGGCAAAAAAAAAACATGAAAAAAATGCTCAACATCACTAGCAATTAGGGAATGGCAATTCAAAACTACAATGAGATATCATTTCATACCTATTAGAATGGCCATATTAAAAAGTCAGAAAACTATAAGTGTTGGAGAGGATGTAGAGAGATAGGAACACTTATTCACTGTTGGTGGGAATGTAGAATGGTACAGCCACTGTGGAGGACTGTTTGGTAGTTCCTAAGGAAACTGAATTTAGACTTGCCATGGGACCCGGCAATACCACCAGAAGAACTGAGATAAGTGACACAAACAGATATCTGCACACTGATGTTAATAGCGGCATTATTCACAATTGCCAAAAGTTGCAAACAACCCTGGTGTCCATCAAATGAAGAATGCATAAACAAACTGTGGTGTATACACACGACAAAATATTATGGAGCGGTAAGAAGAAATGAAGTCATGAAGCATGTGACAACATGGATGAATCTGGGGTACATTATGCTGAGTGAAGCAAGTCAGACAAATAGGACAAATACTGTATGACTGCACTATTATGAACTAATTATATTGTGTAACTTATGTACTTAATAATTAGAATATAGGTCACCAAAAAATAGAATGAGGGTAGAGAATGGAAAACTGATGATTAATCTGTGCAGAATTAGTTAAAAGGTTGTTTGTAAATCTTTGGAAATGAATAGAAATGGTGAGTACACATCATAGTGTTTGTAACTAGCAGAGTTATTATATGGGTATCACAGTGGTTGAAAGGAAAAATCTAAGGACACGTACACTATTAGAAGGAAAGCTAATAACTGTAACGAGACTGTGTAATACAGTGAAACCTCATGTGAAATACAAATATAGGCAGTATTGCATGCATAAGACTGGTTTTACAAAACAAACACGAATAAGCTAGAGAGACAGAAACAGAATAGCGGCTATGTATGGGAAGGGAAGCATTGATAGAGAGATGATGACTTTTTTGTGTGTTTTTTTGGCTTGTCTGTTTTTTGTTTATTATTATTGTTGGAATAATTTAAATGTTCTATTAATGACTGAAGTGATGAATGCACAACTATGTGCTTATACCAAATACCACTGATTGTACACTCTGGATGTTTTTATGTTTTATTAAAATGTATCAATAAAATTGATTTGTTAAAAAATAATCATAAAATAAAATTTAAAGAAATTTTTAATGACTTTTCCTCTGCCTTTCTTGTTATGCTGGTAATGTTGATCACTATCTAGAGCTTTATATGCTGAAAGAAGTTTTCAATGACTCAGACTCAATTACTATTCCAGAAAAAAAGTTTCTTCACTAATCCACTGCATTATTTTGAATGCCAGGTCACTAAAATTATTCATGTGCATTTCTACAGGTTCTCAATCAGTCACCATGAAAAGAAATCAGACAGTGGGCAAATAAAAAGTAAAAATTACATGATTCACTGATTATTTCATTTTAGAACCTACCCATTAAGCTGATGATTATATGCATGCATATTTAAATGCTTAAATATCTTTTATTAAACAAAACATCCAAGAGATAGGCAAGTGACACAGTTCTCATCATTTTGTTAAAAATATGCTCTATTTTTTTTATTCCAAATGCAGCTTCTGATGTATAAGTTTAACAGAAATTTCAACAATTTGAGGAGGTCTAATATAACCCTATTGTTTTACATTCAAAATGTAAATATAGAATTACTATACCAAAAGTTATTGAATTATAAATTTAAGTTATATTTGATATACTTTTACTAACACTTCTTCATGTAACTATTTTAAATGTATCATCTTACATCTTAAATTATTTAAGAGCATGGAAAAGCTAAAATAAGCCTTAAAGAATTTAGTCTGACTCCCTGGTTGTATAGATGAGAAAACAGCAGGAATCAATGAACTTACCCATAACCCCCAGCAAGATAGTGATGGCAAGAGTACTAAAATCTAGTTCTTTCCATCACACAAAATCTCATTTGGTTCTTTCTTCCCAGTTGATTTCTCACCTCATCTCTTCTTCAAAAACCTTTTTGCCATTAAGAGGTAGCACAACCAGCAGGTAAAATAATGCATCTCTCTATACTTTAAAATAAATAAAATCTAAAGAATTGGAGAGATTTAATGAGATGTTACATGTAAAGAATTTTACTACAGGGATGGCACTTACTAAACAGTCATCAAATGGTGTCTACTACTATTATCATCGATACCATTTTTACCACAAAGAGTGTAGTTAATTTTTTTACGTACACATATTCATGTACTAGGCTGAGGATCCATTTGACACATGTTTTGAACTTGTGCTTAACTATCTTTAGTCGTCTTTTTCTTAGGTTTGCACGACGCCCACAATGACCTTGATTTTTCTTTTTCTTGCACCTTTATGGACGCTATATCCCAATATTTCCAAGTAATAATTGGTCAGGTCCCCTTAGGCTTGGAGGTACAGTCTCATGACTCACAAAAGATATTAAAATGTGACCCAAATATAGCCTGTGAAAGACTATAACTTTAAGTGGCCTCTCCAGTTAAAATCCAGGGAGCTATTACAGTGAATGGTGACAACTGCAAACTACTGCCATCCATAAGCCATTTTCTGGAAACCACCCTTGACTGGGGGGCGGGGGCGAGGGCAGTAAAGGAGCAAAGTATTTCTCCTCCAGCTAGTCTTCTGCAGCCTCACACCGACTTTCTGGAAATGAATGAAAGGCTCTGTGATGGCCTAGAGAAACCGAGGAGGTCTCCGGGGGTGGGAGAGGGAAACTGCGGTTCACAGGAGAGAAACTCAGGGCACACATTAAAAAAAAAAAAAACAAACCTATCCAAAATCATCTCGACTAGAGTAGGAACCCACCCACCACCAGTTATGGGAGGAGCAGGGGGAGAGCGGCTGTAGTTCTGTCAGAAGGTGGTTCTGACAAAGGCAAGGCCTGGGGCGAGCAGGGCGCCGGGAGGACCAGGGGTTAAGAACGCGGGTCGGAGCAGCACTGCGGGGCGGCGCGGGGGCGGCGCCGGGACAGGTGAGCGCGGCAGGAAAGGCGGGCGGGGGCCGAGGGGCAGGGGCCAGCGCGAGCGGCCGCGTGGCCCCAGCTCCCGCACACACTCACCGGCGCCGGCTAGCTCCTCTCGCTGCTGCCGCTCTCGGAGCCGCCAGCGGCTCTTCCCCCTTCCTCCCCCTCCTCCTCCTCCTCGTCTCCTCCAGCGCCGCAGCCGCTGCCGCCCTAGCCGGGCCGCACTCCCCTTCCGCTTCCGGGAGCCCGAATGCCAGGGTTGGGCCGCATGGGTGCCCGCCACAGCGAGAAGGGCCCGGCCGCAGCCGTCAGCCTCGTCCTGAGGGGCTGCGGTGGGCGCTGCCGAAGGCCGAAGGGCCACAGATCACGCCGTGGGCAGGAGGAGACGCTCAGCGGCCCCCAAACCGCGTGCCCCGCCGGACCGCCATCACCGGAACAAGCACACCTGACGCACCTCGTGCCTCCGCCCCCGCTGCTGTCACTGTCCCTACTCTGTTCCAGCCGTTTTTCTCCTTGTCTCCACACCGGTACCGTCCCCGTCTCCAGAGGGCGAGAAGACAGGCTTTCCTTTAAGGATTGCATTTGTCCTCCTTTTACTTCAGGGTAGATGGCTATCGGCCTCTGTTACCCCTAACGCGTTCTGGACGTCCCACGATACCATGCTTCAGATTGTGTTCCGCACCATCGGCATCCTCTGGGAATTTATTAGAAATGCACAATTCTCAGGCTTACTGAATCAGTATCTGCATTTTAACAACGTCCCTAGGTGATTCCTACCTGTGCACCTTAAAGCTGGAAAATCACTGCAGTCTAGTGCATGGTATTGCCTCTTTGAAACCCTCTGTGGGGCAAGGGCCAAAGTTGTACCAGACAGCCAAGATTTTTCCTGTTCCCATCAGCAACTTAAATCCATATTCAAACAGGCTTCACTTAGTATTTCAGGAGACATCCAAAAGTTGTCTTCCCATCCTTGCAACCTAGGAAATATAAATTCAGGTTGGTAATAATCCACCTTTTTGTCTAAATTGGTATCTTTATCAAACACCAGAGATATATCTTCCCTTCCTGATCTCAGCTGAAAGTACTTTGGAAAGGTTAAAATGCTAGCAGTAATGTGGAGCACAGATTTTTTACCTTGATACTGCAGGAAGAAATAGTGTGTGGATGGAAGACATACTACATTCTGAATAAAATCTGTACTCCTTACATAATGGCATTGAAAGCACTCCACAAACGGACACTGACCTACCTCTCAAAGCTTACTTCCAACTAGCAGTAACTCTCCAGTCAAGTTGACTGCAGGTTCTTACTTAAGCTTGATTCATTTCCCCATCCTAGAATGCCCTACACCTTCCTCTCTGATGATCTTAATCTTATCCAAATTTGGGAGCCTGTTCAAATCCCACCATAGATCTTCCTCTCTACTGCTTATATAGCACTTACATTGTAGCTTGTTTTGGGCTATTATGTTACCTTGTATTGCCAGGTATTTTTAAATGGGTTATGTTGTGGTTTCTGAACTAATTTCAAACACCTTGTGCCTCAAAGATCTAGATCAGTGGTTCTCAAAGTGCAGTCTACAGAAAAACAGCATCAGCATCATCTGGGAACTTGTGAGAAATGCATATTCTCAGACCCCATCCCAGATCGACTGTATGAGAAATTTTGAAGGTAGAGCTCAGCAATCTGTGTTTTAACAAGCCTTCCTGGTGGATCTAGTGCATGCTCAAATTTTAGAACTACTGACCTAGAATATTGCCTTATACCCCCATAGGAACCCAGCAGTTGAGGTTGATTTGACTATATGCACGTTTTATTGCCTTTTGGGTTGACAAACAAGCTTCCCCATTCATGCATAGCTAGGTTGGAGGTCTGTCACAATTGCTTTTTAGAAGAATTATCTTCCTTGGTTTTCATAATGCATTTGATGTAGTAGAATTCGGTTTGTTCAAAAGGAAGGAAATAATACAGATAAGATTCTGGAGGAAGAAGAAACAGGTGGAGTCTTCCTCACTAAATCCAGGTACCCAATAGAACACCTCTTTGATAGGGAATCATTTGTGGTAAATGATCTCAATGAGTGCCAAGACAAAAATTAGTTGATGAGCACATGAATTCACATGACAATTGGAAATGCACATATTTTTCATTCCTTTTTTTTCATGAGTTAGCCTGTCTTTTATCCAAATTAACACCACAGAAATTTTTCTAGGGAAACCGTGGAAGGGAAGGAATGGCAGGAAAAATATTCTCAAAATCATAAGTCTTTTTAGCAAGGGCAGTTAAGTATAATCAAGGTCAAGTCATCCAATTATATCATTTCATGCTAAGTATTGATTGTAATGTATTGTAACCCATATACCCAGAAACCTGTATCATCATGAGGGTGTGGGGGAGATATGGCATCTTAATCCTTTTGAAGAGTTTTTCGCTTTACTCTAAAGCTGGGAATAAGATTCATCATGCATTATTTTTTTCCTTCCAGATTTCTATTCTACTACATTGTGCCTGTGGCTGCCTGAAATGTGATTATTAATCAAACTAGCATTTATCTGGGAATAGAAAAAATAGACAAGGACAAGTAGTATTGCTGCCACTGCCAACTTAGCTTCTCAACAAAGGCACAGGCAAGGCATTTATGTGGGTAAATTCAGCCAACTACTGTGCTTCTGTGCCGTGACTGGGGAGGACTGGGTTTAACTGCTATTTCCAAAAGTCAGTCCAGTCCAGAGTTTAATCAGTATTGGCTAATAGCCCTTGGCAGCTTTGGGTGGATGGTGCTATCCACCTGCCCAGCTGGGTACCATGCCCTAAGCACCCACAATTGATGCACATTCATGATTTCTTGGTGGCTTATAGTCATCTCCCCCATCTGTTTGAGTGGCAGAGTGCCCATTCCACCTCAGTCTAATATTCTAATCATTGTTCTTAACCTCTTTTGGGTTGCACTCTCTTTGAGCAGCTGATGAAAGTTGTTGACCCTCTCTCTAGCAAAATACAAACACACATAAGTATACAGGTAGCTAGATAGATAGATAGACAGACATATACACACACACACACACACATTTATATATAAAGTTTCACAAGCTATTCTCACCTTCCTGTACCTCCAGAAGACCACAATGAAGCCCATGAACTTCAGATCTAGAACTTGCCCTAGATATAGGGAGTACATTAAATGAACTTATCAAGGACAAGCCTAAAACACCACGGGGTGATTAAGAGACCAAGTAAAACAAGCGCTAAATAGAGTTACAAGCACAGTGCTACAGAAATGCTACTACTTTCAACAGGGTTGCTTAGAGGTGGCTTCTTGGACAAAGAAGTTCTTGCATCAGGCCTTTAAGTAAGAACAGATTTCAACTGGGATAAAGGAGAGAAAGAAATTCCAGCATGAGGAAACATGTGAGCAAAGGCATAGAGACACATGAAAGTACAAGGGTCCATCTGGCATGACTCAAATATAAAATACATGGAAAGACAGAAAAGGGAATGGAAAAGTAGAAGATTAGAGAAAAAACTGTGGTAAGCCTCAGATACAATGCTATTTACAATTCAGAGCCATTAAGCCTTTGGAGAAGGATAAAAATCTGCTCTGAGCTTTAGAAGACTCAGTAAGAGTTGTGGAATCATCGAAGGGCAGAATGGTGGGCATCTGGAAAAATTCTAAATAGGAACATGTGAATGATGTCATATGGCTTCACCTCAACTCTTTTTTTTTTTTTTTTTTTTTTAACTTTAACCATCATTGTTTTAATCTGAAGGGAAACAATAAGACCTCTCAAAAGTTATTACTTTGAGAATTTGGTTGAATTAGATCCACTTATTAATGGTAAAAGCATAAGCATAAGCATTCCTGATCATGAATTTTTCCAATTTTTTTAAGCATTCTTGATCATGAACTTTTCCCTTTTAAAAAATTTTTTTTCAAGTACACTTTTCACATTTTTAAGATTTTTTAAAAAGAACTATAACAAAGTTAAACTTTTGTGGTTTTAAAAATAGGAAAAGCTAGTTCAGTCCATGTAGTGCAAAAATATGGAACGCTTCACAAATTTGCGTGTCATCCTTGCGCAGGGGCCATGCTAATCTCCTCTGCATTATTCCAATTTTAGTATATGTGCTACTGAAGTGAGTGCTGCCTCAACTTTTTAGGGTGGCTTGATGCCTGTTGTAGGAGTTTCAATTAAGATAAATCAAGACAAATCTGAGAATCTTATACTTGGTTAAGTGCCAAGTGGGGAAACGTATCCTTGTGACTATTGAGACAAATTTAGAATCCAGGACGCTGTAAGAGTTCAAATCTATTCTAGATTGAAAGAGTGAAAATTAGCTCCAGCTGAGAAAAACAAAGAAACTCTGCCATTCACCAGGCTGGAAGGACAGTCACAGATAAAGCCAGCTATAAATTTAACAGAAAACACTCTTTTCTCCCAAGATCATGCCTCCGTTATAAAATATCATAATAAACCCCTGTTTGGGTGAATACTGCTTTCTTTACCAGTGATGCCTCCAGAATGCTTTGCTATTTTCTTTCATTACTAGGGATACCCAATTGCTCAGCCACCTTTGGCGCATGATAGCACCTTATACCTAGTTGATCCCCTCTTTTCTAAACCTGCCTCAAAACAGCAAACAGTCCAAAACTGATCCCATGCTTCCTTTAAACCCTCTTCAGAATCCTTCGGGGGGAGCTCAATTTACAAAAGACGCCTCCTGTCTCCTTCTTGTCTAGTGACATTCAGGCATGCCACTGTTCCTTCCTTTGCAAGGCAATAAATTTGATTTTGTCAGACACAGGCTTATTCCTGGTAGTCTTTGGCTGACTAGGCTTCAAGATCCTATTTGATAACGAAAGCCTCCTTCCACCAAAGCTCAAAGTCAAGGCTCTTCAGGGATGAGGTATTCATTTCTGTGTCAGTGTCACAATAAAGTATCTGCCATTCTCAGCACTGAAGCTCAGCAGTTTCACATGTAGACGCTTCCAACATCAGAGAAAGTGATGCCTTGAGCAGGTCACCCTGAACCCTCATCCTTTGGAAAAATGTGGATTGAGATAGAAGGCAGAGGGGGGAAATGCTTTAAAAAGTTTGTGAGTAGCGTCTATTCAAACACAAGCTTATTTAAGTAAATGGGATTGTCAGAGTCCCAAGATAGTGGGCAAATAAAATGGGTCTAAAAGGGTGAGGAAAAGTCTTGCTCTGGTTCAATGTAAAGAACATATGAAAACTAGGGTAATTTTGACAGCCCAGACCACTTTGCAGGAAGGACAGCAATTGAGTGAGATTTTCATTAAGAAAGTTCATTATAAAGACAATAGTACAAAAAGCTAAACTTCATAGTGATAGATCATGGGAATCTAGGGTTGAAGCAAGTTCAAGGTCTATGATATGGCTTCTGGAAATCTCTACCAGCAGGGTCAATTGAGACTGTGATAGTGGTTAGGCACCAAGGATGGGAGTATAGTAAAGAGAAGAAAGGTAAGGGCAAAATCTCGAGAAACAACTACAATTAAATACAGAATATTTAAGGATCAGATAGAGAAAGAAATGATTCCAGAATCACTTATGTTCCAATGACCAAATCAATATATCCATCTTTGCTTCTATTGAGCTCCAGACTCCAAATTTCAAGGAGAAGCTCCACCTAGATGTTTGCTATGAGGGCTCAAATGTGGTGCAAAGCCTTTGGGACCAGCCATGGAAAATAAGAAAAGGAACCGTTGTTTTATACGAAGCAGGCCAAACCTCCCTGCTGCCTTTCCTGTAAGAGACCTGTGGTTATTTGCATGTAGAGATAATATAAAGTATCCTATAGTGCCCCTTTAATTTTTAATTATTGTCCTTTAAATATGCCATTTATCTCTATTAATAGCTTAGGGAGAAACTTGTCACTTTGTATCTGAGTAAAGGAAAGGAAGGTGTAAATAGGTTTTATCATTGGCCCCTAATTTCTGCGACAGGAAGAATAAGTTGTAAGAAGGATCAGAAATCTCTCTCTTGACCTGGAGATTATCTGGGTCTAATCTGCCTGCAGGCACATGGGAAAAATGTCAAGTTAGGGGCCCGGGGCACTTCAGTAAACATGCTCCTTAAAGATCCAGATAGAAATAGTTTTGGCTTTGTGGGTCATACAGTCTCTGTCTCAACTAATCAACTCTGCCATCATATTGCAAAGCAGCCATACACAATACACAAACTAATGGGCATAGCTGTGTGCCAATAGAATTATATTTACAAAAACATGCCACAGTTTGGATTTGGCCCCTGTGTGTTAGGGTTTGCTGACTCCTACTTTAGATTGGAGACTCCCAATTCCAGAAAGGCAGAAGAGTATGGTGATGCAAGATTGCCTGGTTTTGACTCCCTGCTCTAACGCTAGTATATGTGTGTGTCTTAATCACCCTATACTTCAATTTCCTCATCTGTAAAAGAAGGCTGATAACAGTCATCATCATAGATTTTAAGAGGATTAAATGAATTCATATATGTGATCCATTTAGACCTGGACCTGGCATAAGGAGAACGACTCAATGTATCTGTTACTACTGTTACCTTTATGCAGAGGACTGAAGACATTGTTGGTAACATCTAAATATTATTTGGATGTTGCTTTGGATAAGGAATAAGAGCATATAAAGCTCTCACATTGGTTTCTGTCTCTTGCTGGTCCCAAATTTTCTACCTCATTGTAATTTTAAAGCTCAAAGAAACCCTATTCCAGAGTAAGGAGAATAACCCAGTTTGAGCAGGCCCCAAAATACTGTTGCACACATTCCTCAAACCCTCAGACTCAACATGTTCACTCCCTCTAGTATCCCAACTCCAGAAACAAGTGATGTCAAAGCTAAACACCTGAGAATATCTCTTCCCTCTCCCTCCCAATCAATCCACATACAGTCACCAAACCCTGTCAATTCCACCCCCACAATTTCTCTTGAATCCATTCACTTCCTTCCATCCCTACAGCAGTACTTGAGTCCAGGTTGTCATTATTTTTCACCTTGTATTACTGCAGTGGACTTCTGCCTCTAATCCTGACCCTACCCCACCCATTCTCACAAGGTCCACAATGTCCACAAGGACTCATTTATAGAGGCACTTCTAACCATTCTTAGCACTCCCTGCTCCAAGTCTTTATCGTGAAACAAAAAAAATATGCCTTACCATGGCATAAAAGATCCTCCATGATCTGGTCTCTTCAGCCTCATCTCTGTTGCCATCCCCCCAATATATATTCTACTGGTAATCAACTGCTTGCTGAACCCATTGTTTTTCTTGCCTCCTGACTGCTAACTCCATACTCATTCTCCAGATCTCTGCTCATCTCCTCCTTTGGGCAGACCCCTCTAAATTAGGAATCTTCCTCTGGGCTCTTATAGGAGCCTCCTGACTAATCTAACATAGATTAGAGTTTTTATGAGTTTATATGGCTAAGAGATTTCAAAGTGAGTCGGGAAATCATTCCAGAAGTTACACTTAAGCATGTCTCAACAGGATCTCATTGACTGTCACAGTTAACAGTGCCTCAAATAGAAAGGCTCCTGAGGGCTCTAGAGACATCCAGACACTATAAGCAGAGCAGATAGTTCAAGAATTCAGCACCCTGTCAGTAGGCCTTACTTTGGAATTTGTACTCTCCAGTGTAACAGAGTTAGACTCATTTATAGTTTCTCTACACATGGCTCTTCTGGCCCTTTTATTTGAACCTATAATTAGCAATATACTTGGTAAATATATGTTCCAGAGACTTAAATTTTTGATCCGTCCATGTGCCAGTTGGGCCCTGAGTCCCAGCAGAGTTGCAACACCTACTCTCCAGTTCATTGGACTCACCCAGGACAACTAACAAGGAGATGATGATGGACAATGACCATCCCAAGGAACAGAGAGTGTCTGCAATAGCAAGCAAGATGGTTTCATCCATCTGCCCCATGAGATCTAAGCCCCCTCTCAATTAGAAGCAGAGTGGGCATCACCATCCCCAAATCTTCAAGATTTTGAAATGAATAATAAAGTCTACTTTAGACTTATTATTATTCCAGCAGTGGAAGAAATTTTATCATTGATATAAAGGCAGTGGCCACCACAGGTTCTAAGGAGAGGGAGAGGGAAAAATAGGTGTAATATGGGGGCATTTTGGGGACATTGGAGTTGTCCTGCATGACATTGCAGTGACAGATACAGGCCATTATATATTTTGTCATAACCTACAAAATTGTGCGGAACAGAGTGTAAACTATAATGTAAACTATAGTCCACTGTTAGTAGCAATGCTTTAATATGTGTTCATAAATTGTAACAAATGTACCACACTAATGAAGGATGTTGTTAATGTGGGAAAGTGTGAGACGGGTATGGGGCGTGGCATATGTGAATCCCTTATATTTTTATGTAACATTTATGAAATCTAAAGCTTCTTTAAAAATTAAAAAAATAATAATAATAAAATCTAGTGTAGATCTTACCACATTGGAATTATCTGTATGATTATTCATCTTCCCCATAAGACAGTGATTTCCATGAAAAAGCAGATCTAGTCTTATCTGTGTTGTCTTTCCTTTGCTTCCCACTATGGAAGATCCATCAAAGGTGTTCTACTGTTTGTGGAATTAATGAATGATGAAACTAAAAAAGTCAGAGTGGTTGGCAAGAGAGGTCTGGGTCTAGTCTTAACCATTGTTTAAACTGAAGGGTTTGCAGAAGTCAAGTGACAGGACAAGGAAGAGGATGGTCAAGAATCTGCAGGTCTGCAGAAAGGGTCATCATGAGGCTTGAGAAAAGACCATTGGATGTGATGACTAGAATTTTCCCAAGTAACTCTGTGATTTTTAGTAGCTAAGTAATATAACCTAAGGAGAGAGTACATTATTTAGAAATGGAGGCAGCAGGCATAGATTATTGTTGCAAGAAGGTAATTGTTGGTAATAAAAGGAGATATATATTTGTTTATTGCTTTTTTTAGGATGGAGGAGGCCTGGGGTTGTCTCTAAGTAAAGACCATAAAAATAGAGAAGACAAGTTAGAACTGGGAGCTTAAGCAATGCATGTGGCAGGCACACTTGTAGAATCAAGAGTCCATAGGAGAGTTATCTTTGGCTAGGAGAATAGTTATTTATTTTTCAAAATCAGATGCAAAACAAAGAGCAGAATGGTGACTAGGTGGTGGATTTTGAAGGGGAGTGGAGTGAAGCTGAGAGTTTTAAATCAGTGACTTCAGTTTTCTCAGTGTGGACACAAGAACAGGAGGTGTTGAGTTCTCACAAAGGGAAAGGAAAGAGGAGCGTGCTCAGCACCAGGAAGAGATGAAGAGGCTGGAGGAGACAGCCCACACCACTCATGTGGAGATAATGTTGGCTAGGGGAGTAAAATTATCTGAGTACACATGTCAGGGAAAACCCAGGTGCCAGGTGTAATAAAAATAGTGTTGTATCTTATGGTTCCAAAACACTTTGGCAAGTTCACTTTTGTTGGTTTCCAAATATGCTAATATAACTGACCAGCTTGGGGTTCACAGCGTCCACATTAATAGGTGGAAAAATTCAGGCCACTTGGCATTTCACCTTTTGACATCCTGTAGTACAGGAAACTTCAGACTTCACTGGTAAAATGTGACTGACATGGGTGCACTAGCAAATAGAGAAGCCTATGAAAATTCCATAGGAGATACAGGCTCAGGGTGTGGTGATGGAGAAGAGCATGGGGAAAAAATAATTGAGGAATTCAGTGGAACTAAAGATTGTCCAACTACTTAGAAGTCACTGTGCACACCTTGGGTTTATTAAATACTGTGCTGCTTTGGATACACATACACACCTCACACACACAATATTTCTGTTCATATGTTTGTTTTTTGCTCTCTTAGTCAAGGAATACCTTTCACTGTATCTGCATTACAAAATCAAAAAGTCGCTCCTGAGCTCCTGAACCTCCTCTAGCATGCAACCTCTCTATTCACCCCTCCTCCTCCTATCTCACTTTTTGCTCTTTGGGAAGAACCTGGAGATATTGGCCCTATGGTACCATGTAGGCAAATAATGAAATGGGGCAGGCCTTCGGTTTGAAAAATCCTGTACCCTGAAATCATCCCCAGACCTGGGTTTCTGAAAACCAGCGTTCATTGAGAGACTCCTGAAGCGGTCCCATCACAGTTGTGTTGTCGTTTATTAATTGCTGTGGGAGCCACCAGCTGTCATTATGAAATCTTTTATGGGCACGCTGTAAATATTAAAACAGCATGTTAAATTACACCATGTGAAGCAGCAGCTGATGCTGTTTTATGGAGACAATATTACAGAGTATGCAGAAATATCACACTACAACTCCCATGATTCCTATTTCTTACAGCTCCCCTGAAGCATGACGCCAGGCCACAATGTTAACTCTTTAATCACAGCAGGGAGTCATTTGACTGATCATTTACACTGAAGCAAACCTTATCCCTTCAACTAGTGCGTGTAGTTAATGATGTAGATACCTTGTTGTACATGCACTTCCTATTATAAAAATGAGGACACAAGGATTTTCTTTGAGGTTTCCCAGGGCAGGAAAGAACATTTCACCTTTCTTATAGTTAAAAGAGTGTGTGTGAATGTATCCTAGGAACTGTATTACCTGTTTAGCTTGGCTTAGATTGTGTGTCAAGTGGAATAGACATTCTGGTAAGATGGCACATTTGTCTGTTCTGCTTTATGAAATCTTCCAAGTGCTACCTTGAGACTTACTTGAGTTATTCTGTAAATCCTACTTGCTCTCCATAGAGCTCCTCCATCAGCTCAGCATAATGTCTGAAACTTCCACCACTATATTTGGGACAGAGAACTAGGTCCAGAAGGCATCTGTTAAAATGCAAATGATCAGATGATATTTGAAAAATATTGCTAATTTTCTCAGGGGTGATCATGATATCTTTATCCTTATTATGTAGGAGAATATCCTTTTTCTTAGGAGATGTGTGCTGCAGTTTTAAGTATGAAATGTGATGATATCTGCAATTTGCTTTCAAATGGCTCAACAACTAAAATATGTGGTGAATACACATCCACATGTTCATACATATTGAGAGATAAAGCAAATATGACAAAATTTCAACAATGATTGGATTAAAGTATAGCCTATGGAGGTATTTGACATACTACTTTTTCAACTTTTTTGCATGTTTGAAAATCTCCATAATGATAAATTGGAAAAATTCAGGTTCCTGAGCATAACCCAAGCCCACTGAATCAGACTCTGTGGTTGTGGAACCCAGAAGGGGACATTACTAGTGAGTGCCTGGAGTAAGTTTTAAGCACACTAATATTTGAGAGTTTTTGAATTATAGTGCTAAATGCTAATGGAGGAATAGTACTATAAGTATGTGATGAAAAAAGAGCAACTTATTTTGGGGAGAAAAATCAACACAGTTAACAACACCTATTTCTTCTGGGTGAAAATGCTATTGAGTTATCTGGGTAGGAGTAATGTTGCTCATTAATTGCATAGAACAGAGACTTGAAGGTTCAAGAAGTGTCAAGAGAATAGTACCACATTCCCTTTCTTGGAGAAATCTGAGCAAATGTTCAGAATTCCTATAATTAGAATCTTCACTGACTCCTAATCTCCCCATTACTTGGCCTTGTGACAAAATCACCCATGGAGAAAAATAGAGAAATGCCTGCCACCCCCAACACCCACTTCCATCATAGCACAGAATTTCTGTGGGTCCTGAAAACATACAGGTCATTATTGCCATTTATGTTCAAAGACATCACTAAAATGCATGGATTCCACGCCTTCGTTCAGTACCTTACATGAGCTGGAATATGAAAACAGATCTGTCTACACTTTTAAGTTTTCACCTGTTTCTTGCCTGAGATTTGGGCAGGACATTGATTTTCTTTTAGTAATGTGATTGTGGCTTTACGAAAATGCTTACTGGAAATTCTTGTTCTTCGGGTATTGGTCATAAAAGGGATGAGTTTCCCTTAGCTGGTAGACAAGAGGAAGTAATGATAATTTCCTTGAAAAACATTAACCCAAGTCCCCACCCACAGGTGGGTCATTGGTGATGTGATTGTTTCTTTTGGAGGAAAGAAGTAAGAACAAAACAGAATAAGAGGGAGGAAGGCAATCAAATGAAAACCTGCTCTCTCTCCCAGAAATGTGGGTGGATAAGTGAGGCCTGACTTTGGAAAACTAGTATTACGGGAATGTCTATTCCTTTGCACTGGATGTTATTACTCACCCAGTTCACCTCTGGGAGCTCCTCCATGTAAACATTAGTTTGAATAATATGAAAAGAACCCACTGATAAGTATTTAAAAATTCATTTTCTGTTCCTAAAATGGAAACCTTACTTTCCTGAATTCTAGTCCGAAAAGGTTTGTGCCATGTGATTTTCAAGGTTTCTTCCAACTCTCTGGCTCTTCTGGGCTTCATGCTTTCTCTCCACCCCAATTTATCATAACCACTATTAAAATTTGGGGTTCATAGAAACCCTTGAGAAGATCATGTGAATTCTAGATCTTCTCCCCTGAAGTATGCCCATACCAACAACATTTGCACACATTTCAGGGGGTTAACAGACCCCTCTGGAGCTACTGTTATAGAGCAGTACCATCTTTATCTGCTCAAACCTTCAAAAAACTGCCCCATTCACAACCAGATAGGTTCTTAATACTCATTGGCTGCCATTCAAAGCAAATTCCCACTCTTTATACAGTACCAATCTTGCCAAGAGCATCTCCCAAAATTCATTCATTTTATTTACTTGTTTTGAACGTTTGTCCCACATAAAATGTTATGTTAGAAACAGTTGGGTAACAAACATGTATAACATACAGAACTTGTCATTAAGGAGTTTATAATCTAGAAAGAAAGATAAAACACATAAATAAATAATAAGTTAAAAAATGTCAGTGGCTGTGACAGACACCATTGCTTGCCTACCCAACAGTCATTTCCCTTTATTCCTCACTGTCAGAAAAAAGGTTTGGTTCCAATATTCAATTATCCTAGACATAACTCATTTTATTCAACTCTTCAAAAGGGATGCAAGTGAGAGAGAATCCCTTCCTTTTTTCTACTTTGGATATTGGTGTGTGAACATGAAACATAAGGTCTGGAACTTGCAGCAGCCATGTTGTAGCTGAAGAGAGTTTTAGCTTGTGGAGAACACACTGATGGGACAGAGCAGAAAGAGAGAGGAACCTGGTGCCTTGAAGGAATGGTGGAGCTGCTGACTCAACCAACCAGAGCTTAGCTGCCCTCCAGACTTCTTGTTATGTGAAATAATACATTTCTTTATAGTTTAATCTATTCTGAGTTGTGTTGTCTGGTATTTGAGTTGAAAGTATCCTCACTGATACAAGTTCCTTAAAATAGGCATGGATAATGGGCTTAGGGAATCAGAGGTGGGAGGGATTATGTGTGTATGATGACCAGACTCATCATCGTCACTCAAATATTTACAGAATGAATGAATGAACCCCATCTGTGAAATGGGTATAAAATGCCTACTTCAAGGAGCTAAGGGCTGTAAAGCATTTGAGCACATGTAGGCCCCCAATAAATGGTAGCTCATTATTATTATTACTGCTTTGTAATTTGCACATACTATCTCCAGCATTACATTGTAAACTTCTAGGCTGTGGGAAATATGCCCTCTTTATCTTTAATCCCCCAGGGTTCTTAGTACAATTGTTCTCCATAACATTTCAGAGACTGGATAATGTTCTTAATCAAGAATTAAATGGACAGGTTAAAGAAAATGTGTACATTGAGAAAATAAATTATCAAAGCAAGTCTAACTAGTCTCTGTAGGGAATACTCAAAGTCAAGTTTCTGGGATAGAGATAAAATGTCTAGAAAAAGCCTCCAAAAAACTGTTGTGAAAACAAGCCAGAATCCTGTTTGGAGAAAAAAAATAACTGTGTAGAACAACTCACATAAAATAACATGTATGTAGTTAACAGATTTAATTACAGTACGTATTGGACAATGCATAATTACAGCATGTAATGCACAGCTTTAATTTGCTCAGAGACTGCTCAGAGATCACCCAGTCTAAAGCAGTCAAATTCTAGAACATGTCCCTACTTTGATTCTCTAAATACCACTTAGAGCCACCTGATATATTTCTCTTTCATTTGATTGAAAATTGATTGATTTTTTAACTGCATCTCTCCTCCTCTCCCAGCCCCATCCCCTCCCCCCAGGATGTAAGCAAGGATCACATCTGACTTCTGCACTGGCTGTATTCGTAGCACCTAGAGCTGTATCTTGCACTTAGCTGGTGGGCAAATAAATATCTGTTGAATAAAGAACACATACACAAATATGATACTGTGGGTGTGTGCAAAAGTATAAAAGAAAAAGGAAATGTAAGCAGAAATCTCCATGGCGGTGTCTACCTTGGAGGATAGGGCTCAGCGCCACAGTTAAAGAGGACTTTACTTATTTCTGAAATGGTTTATATCTTTAAAAAAAATAGACTAACATAAAAAGATGTAAAAAATGTTTACTCATTTCAGTGGTGGAAATTTGGGTGTTTATTGTATTATTTTTGGTACTTTTCTATGTCTTTTAAATTTCTCAAGGTAAATTTTAAAAAAGAAAAAAGAAAGCCTAAATGGAGAAGAATGAATTAGCCTCTTGGAGTTTTATAGCATCAAAAACTCTCTGAAGTGCTTTTAGATACTCGAGTATCACAATAATTTTGAAGTAATTATTCTCAGCCTTATTTCACATGGAAGGACATTGAACACAAGAGACTAAGGGCCTGGTCATGGCTACTGGTCAAGTCAGGGCAATGCTTGGCCAAGAACCTGACCTGGGGATAATTTCTCTTTCAAAAGATAACATCAATATCTTTCAAATATGAGAACTAGACAAGAGGGAAAAAGAACTTAGCTTTGAGGCTTATAGACAGAAGACCTGAAAGGTCTAAATCTAAATTGTGGATGATGTGAATAAACAAACATTTTAGTAAAAATAGAAAACAGGCTCCAAATGGTCTTAGACAAGTTGCTTAAACTTTTTTAAAAAATTAATTCTTTTAATTTTTAAAGAAGATTTAGATTACATAGCTGCTACATAAAAAAATATAGGGGATTCCCATATGACCCACTCCCTCCCCCTCCCACACCAACAACATCCTTCATTAGTGTGGTGCATTTGTTACAATTGATGAACATATTTGAAGCATTGCTACTAACCATGGATTAGAGTTTACATTATAGTCTACACTCTGTCCCACACAATTTTGTAGGTTATGACGAAATATACAATGGTCTGTTTTTGTCACTGCAATGTCATGCAGGGCAACTTCAATGTCCCCAAAATGCCCCATATTATACCTATTCTTCCCTCTCCAATCCCTCAGAAACTCTAGTGGCCTCTGCCTTTATATCAATGATAAGAATAAGTCCATTTTAGTCCATTGTTCATTCCCAAATCTTGAGGATTTGGGGATGGTGATGCCCACTCTGCTTTTAATTGCGAAGGGGTTTAGATCCCATGGGGAAGATGGATGAAACCATCTTGCTTGCAGTTGCAGACACTCTCTGTTCCTTGGGATGGTCATTGTCCATTGTCATCCTCTCGATAGTTGTCCTGGGTGAGACAACTACAGGAAAGTAGGTGTTGCAACTCTGCTGGGACTCAGGGCCCAACTGGCACATGGATGGATCAAAAATTTAAGTCTCTGGAACATATATTTATCAAGCATATTGCTAATTATAGGTTCAAATAAAAGGTGCAGAAAGCCTTGTGTAGAGAACCTATAAATGAGTCTAACTCTGTTACACTGGGGAGTATAAATTCCAAAGTAAGGCCCACTGACAGGGTGCTGAATTCCTAGCTATCTGCCCTGCTTATGGTTTCTGGATGTCTCTAGAGCCCTCAGGAGGTCTGCTATTTGAGGCATTGTTTACTGTGGCAGTCAATGAGATCCTGCTGAGAGGTGCATAAGCATAACCTCTGGAATTACCTCCCAACTCACTTTGAAATCCCTTAGCCATAAAAAGTCATTTGTATTTATCAATTCCTCATTTTGGTCAAGGTCTTTTTCCAGATGCATTTGTAGTTGCCAGGGAGGCTCATTCCCAGGAGTCAGGTCCCATGCTGGGGGTGGGGGGTATGTATGGGGAAGGTAGTGTATTTAGATGCTGATTTTGGCTTAGAGAGAGGCCACATTTGAGCAATAAGAAAGCTTTCAGGAGGTAACTCTTAGGCAGTATATAATACTAGGCTAAGTTTCAATTTCACAAGAAAACGTTCATAAGTACAATCATCAATATCAAGGGCCTGGCATAATGGTCTATCTTCCTTCACTAGGCACTGACCTTGTACTCAGAGGACTTTTGCTGTCCTGTTAGAGAATGTAGCAGAACTCCCCAGGATGGGAATTCAATATTCTTTGGTTATTGTTTGGATCTCCACCCACTGAAACAATGTCCCATGAACACTTGAACATATTCATATGCCTTAGAGGCATGCCCCAGTTGAACCCCTTCCCATGCATCCCCCCATCACTGACACCCTGTACCAGTTGTGACTCTTCTATGATCCAAAGTCTCTCCAAAAATGAGGCCAACAAAATAATACTTAAACATTTTGGGGCTGTTTCCTTACCTGTAAAATAGGGTGATCATCTACTGTATATGGTTTTCGTGAGGCAATATCTCACTCTTAGTAAGTGTTCAACTTTTGAATGCTTCCTTTTGCTTCCTTGTGCTCCAGCGTATTATATTGAACCATTCCAAATTTCCGTTTTTAAGTAAAAATGGTTGAATATGAGCAATTTCATGAGGTTCGTGCTATTACTCTATGAATGTGAGCTCTGATAACACTATTAGCTTTCTCATCTTGAATTTACCTGTGAGAGAAGGGCAGACAAGAGTTTAAATAAAAGCAGGTAATTGTTTGGGGCTTGGGCATGAGAGTCTATTTGCAAGGATAGGAAAAAAAAGGGATTTGTAAGTGTATAAGGAGGAAAAGGATGGTCCAGTTGGCAGAGATAGGTTTACATAATCAGGTTTAGGCAATTGCAAACCAGACAGCTGCTCAATAGCTTTTGGCACCAAAATATATTGACCAGCTGGGATATCATTAGTGCTTAACAGTTTTATCCTTATGACCATATCTTGGCCAATTAGGTTGTCTTTGACCACTAAAGGGTATAATATATTCTGATGTAAATGCCACATGTGTATCTGTGTAACACATATTATATTATATTTATGTGCTGTAGAATATACACTAAATATAAATGCATTCACTTCTTTGGAATGCCATGTTAGATGGTATGACCAAAGAGGAATATATTTAAAATAAAAATTGGTTTCTTTTTTTTTAAAAAAATAGTCATTCTTTTGGAAAATATTTTGTGTGTGTACTGTAAATAAAGGAATCCAAATAATTAAAATACTTTTTAAAAATGAATTTTTAAAGAACTATTATAGAAACGAAATCTCTCTGGGGAAAGCCAGTTCCATACAATATGTGCATACAAATAAATACAGGCAGGAGGAATGTAACGGCCAAAAGACAATGATTGAAGGACCTTGATGGCAAGCTGCTCTCAGTGTCAGAAGAAACACTTGGGCCAGTGTCATAAGCTTATGAAGCTATTTCATAGATGCTTCTAGCTAGATAATCTCCAGATATTGCCTTTAAATTTTGGGACAGTCAGAAGCTATAAGGATAACATATTAAATATTTGATTACTACAAAATTTTCTAGAATGCTTCATACATTAAAATGGAATACATTAAAATAGTCAGAATATTCTCAGATTGTGGCATTTGCTGAATAAAATACAAAGTTTTTGTACAGTAGCAAAACAATTGTCCAAACACAGAAACCTTATTTACTACCAAATCTAAAATGCATGTGGATAAAGGATTTCACCTGTAACACGTTTCAATTTTAAATCATTTGTAGTTTATTTAATTCTACATCTACTGAAATATCCTAGTAGTTTTTCTTAGCATATCTGGATTGACCTTTAAACCTAGTACTATGTGTTTCCTTCCCGGTAACATAGGCATGCTCTGCTTCTCTACGTAAAGTAACTCGAATGTTCCATCTTCAAAGCCACAGACCTGGCCTTAAGAACTTTATATGAAGAGTATCAAAAACTTTATATGAAGGAGACAACCAAGCAAGTTCCTCCTTACATTTAGGGAAGTACTTCATCTTTTCCTAGAAGTCAAATAAAACTGCCTGAGATGCAAAGACAGCCACAAGTATGAGGAATTCTTCCTCAAAATACCCAGGTTTTTTTTTTTTTCCTGCTGGTGTTTTGACAAGCTGTAAAGAAGTCCCTTTTTATGGTCTAGTTTATTTCTTTTACTTCTGTACATGGAGAGCATTTACCAAAATGTATAGACAACAGATCATGGAAGACTAGTAGTGGAAAGGACTTCAGGGATATCTAGTTCAATTTCCTCGTTTATAGATGAAAAACTTGAGATGGAGAAAACTGCTCTGACTTGTCAACATCCCACAGTCAGTGGCAGAGCCTAGAGCCCCACAATGTACTGGTAACAGATCAATACCATTTCTTCTTAATTGTGCTATCTTATGATTGATTACTTTTTAAGCCATCTTTCCCTTAAGATAGTATGTACTGACTTTACATTTCCAGACTGAATAATCAGCAACTTTCATTGTGATTTTTGCTCTTCAAAGGTAATAGTGGGAGAGCTCTTTAAGTTGAAACTCCTGGGATAAAGGACTCTTGGGCATGAAATTCTGCACTGGCACCAGACTGTAGGAGGTGTCCATTTCCATGCTCCGCCTGTGCCTTGCACTGGCACTCCTCCACGAGCATCACCTCCTTGACCACGGGGGCAAGGCCAGTGCAGTTCAGCCTCAAGTGCATCGTGGTGAACCTGGTAGGCGAGCAGTGGAAGCAGAAGGTCTGGAGGTGCTGCGCAGCTGCAGGAAAACGAACAGACCCGCATTTCCCAAAGCAAAGATTGTTCTGGACCACGACTTTCTCACAGTCTTCATGGGTGATAACCTATGAGGCAAACACATTTCTATTAAATTATCTTTAATAATTCTTTAGTATTCTTTATATATACGCAGAAGCTATAGACAATAAGTCTGAGAATAATTGAGACAAAGTTCAAAAGCTCTCCATTGTCAATACATTTTGCAATATATAAATGATGATATCCATAAGGGCATAGAGCCACTACAAGTAAACTTTCTTCTTTGAGCAAATTCATAGAGTAGCCTTTAGGAAATGCCTAAGTTAATATGAAAATCTTTTATTCTACCTTTTAAATGGCAAATTTTAAGTAAATTTGTCTAATGGGATGTTACCAATTGGAAAAATCCTGATGCTAGCTTCTTACATGAGTAATGTGGATTGCCCATCTATTCCTCACAGTGCATTGTACATAGTAGGTTCTTAATACATTTTTGTTGAATTTATCACAGATTATTTAAAACATACTGAGTTTAATTCTATCCTGTTTTGCAGGGCCTATAGAACAGTTAGCTCTATAAAGTTGCATGGGACAAAGTTGCAACACATATGGCTACAAATCATCATGTATTACAACACCTTTGCCTCTCCCATAACCTATCACCCAGAGTTTTATGTATTCTTCAAAGTATGTAAGAGTCAAATACCTTAATTTTAATTTAATTAACACTAGAGTTCAAAACAAGAATTTCAAAGGAAATTTGATTGCCTGATTCTTAGGAGCAATTTTCTAATTGCACATGGGCCAATAAAGCAGTCTTTATTATTTTATTATTTGATAATTGACTTATTGCTACATACCCTTGCCTTTTCAGGAAGAATACTTAACAGCCTAGCACAGTCAATTATGCCATAATACTGCCTTCTTAATTGGGTAAGGTTACCGAACTGTAAAATTTTACTTTGCCCAGTGTTACTTTTGGTACAGTATCTTCGTACTTAAGGATCTGATAAAATATCTCAATTTTAATTTAACACTTGGAAGGAAGAGGGTGCCAGAACTGGAGGAAGTAGGCAAGAAGATGCCACTTTGTCTTAGTAGTGTGGAATTGCTCATGATAAACACACTTAAGTCTATGTGAATTAGGAGTCAGTCACTTCTAAGGGGAGGGACTGTGATTCCACATCAAGATGTTTTTGAAAGCATATGAGAACATAAGTTAAACCCAATATTTTTAGTTATGGTAATACTAGAAATGATATGGCAAATTTTGTCAATGAAACTCAACATAATTTATGAACCCATGATGTAGTTAGCTATGAAATCCAGGGATTGTGACCACCATAAATGTGAGTTAGGGTGTTTGGGAAGGGCTTCAATATAGTCCACCTTATCTACAGGTGGTGTTGACCTGCTCTTCCACATCTTAATAGGAAGCAGAGGTGTACCTAGAGAGAAGTTCTGGTGATTGCTCCAAATTCCTCATTTCCCAACTGAGGGAAATAGACCACCTCCAAAATGAAAATAAATAAATAAATATCCATAAAACAAAGCTTTGCACCATAAATATGTATTATTACTGATATTGACCATACCATCATACCATACTTTCACCATTTCCATAATACCAAGAAACAATCGTATGAAAGGAAATTTAAGAGGTATGATCATGCTTTGCCGAGTTCTATGATGAATGCCCCTGGACCAAATCTAGGAGGGTGTTATACTCAGCTCCTGGCAGCCTCTTTCCCCACTCCCCACCCCTCCTAGCTATCCACCTCACTCCTGCAAACATTATGTCTTCTCCCCGCCTCCCCCTCCCAACACATACCTGGCCAAAGGGCACTGTCCTACAGGTCTCGCGATGCACGTCATAGCTCTTGATGGGCAAGATGACACCCTGAGACACCGGGCTCTTTCTGAACATGAAGTAGTCCCAAAATTTCTTGGCTTCTTCCCGAAGGGATTTCTCCATTTCTGTCCCATCCATTGGCTGAGTGAGGGCCTGGGTCCTAGGTAGGAAGTGCTCACTGACCAAATTCCCTGGTGGGTGCAGTTCCCTCTCAGGCTTCTTCCAGAACCTGCCAAACCTAGACAGCATCTTCTCTCTCTGCTTCTGGCCTTCAGTTACAGGGCTGGCACCTATCAGGTGGGGCACAGAGACAAACAGATCTGGCTTCTCCTCAGCTTCCTCGTGGATGCTGGTGGGGAGCTCTCTACGATTCCTTTCTACCAGCCCAAAGGAAAGAGAACTCTGACTCTGGCTGCCATCTGGCTGCTCTCCTGCCTTTCCCAGAGGCAAGAGCAGCAGCAGCTGAAGAAGGAGGAGAGGCATGCTGTTGGGGCCCAAGCTTCTTTTCAGATTCACAGATGTGGTGACACAAGGAGAGGCTCACTCTGCAGGACTGTGAGGAAAATCCTATATAGAGATACCTGCCTTGTAGGAGGGGGACACAGGTGGTCAGTGGCCAGGCAGAGTAAACACATTTATTGTTTGCTTGAGTTATGTAGTGCTAATGGCGTCCCGGGAACCCTTTGGTTTTGTGTGTTTTTAGAAGGCCCCAGTGAAAACCTGGGGCCCAGGGGGTAATTAGCTGACAGTTTAGCTGTTGTCTGAAATTTTAAGAGCAGTATTGGCCAAAACAACACATTCTTTGCACCCCATTTCCCACTACTGTTATTAGAAGAAGGACCAGAATCAACTAGCATTTACTGTGCTTCCACATTGTGCTGGGCAGGAAATGATAAGAACTATTTTTACGAAGAAGTATATCAGATAGAAATTAGAGACATGCATTTAGCAAATGCCCAGGCCTTGAAGAAGGCTGCTGACACACACAGATGCATACCTAAGGAACCAAAGAAGTATGTCAAAATTGTAAGGAAGAAAAGGAAGAGCTATAGAAATGTAAACTTAGTTGAATAGAGGTCTCTTTGCCTCTTACACGTGGACTTGGGTTGTAGGTTTTTACCTATTCAACACATGGAAATTCACAATTCCCAAATTAATGCCCTCCCCTCACATTAAGAATCAAATGAGTGCTAAAGTTCACAACTGGTCAGAGTCATCAGATAAACCTTTTCAATTGTTGATATTTCTCAACAGGATCCAAAGTAATAGACTGACAGCTCCTCTGTCTTCTGTGAGGATGGGGAAATGTCTCCCTTGAGCCAACTTACTGATTTTTTTCTTTCTTCAAACAAAGAGCCAGACTTGAGAACGTGGATTCTAAGAACCAGGTTTGATCAGCTTTGGGAATGAAGCTGACTGGGCTTCCCTTTCCTTTCCTTACTGAATTTGCATCAGCATCCCTTATTCTACAGTAGTTGAAGACCAGGTTAAATAAAGATGGAAACAAATGTGGGTCTTCTGGGATCAAGGGAAAATCTGTGAAATGACTGTAATTTTAAAACTATGTAAATCAGACAAGGGTATGAGGAGGAAACAAAAATGAAATGTCAGAATTGAGTCCAGTCAACCCACCACCCATTCTAACAATATTTCCATTGGGAATTGATTCAATACTTGCTTATATTTCTCTCCCTTTTATTTAATAATCACATCCCTTGCTTTTAGTATCACAAATACCGGAACATGTCCCTCACTCTTATTTCACTATTGATTAAACTTTCTTCTAAGAAGTAACTTGGAACCTTTTTTCCAGGCACATGATTTCTATGAGATAAAATCACAAGTAAGTCCACTTTGCTATAATGAAATGTACCATCATGTTGCCACAATTCCATCAGAAGAGATAAATTTTATTTGTACCAAATATCCATAGAACAGTTGATCCATACTTTATGAGCATCACAATTTGCCATTTGATTTAAAGGAACTTTTTAGGGGAAAAAGAATGCCTGCTATTTGAATTTTTAATTTCCCCTCTGCTATCCAATGCAATGGGCTTTCCAGAGTGAGCCACTCTGCCCCCTGGTTATAAATATGGGGTGGAAGCCAGCTATGATAGTTTTCTTGATTTCTTTTTCACTTTTTTTTTCAGTGACTGAAATTCCATTGTATCAATCATAGTAACTAGCACTCCTCAAAACTGAAGTCTATCCCAGAGATTCCATGTGGTTCTCAAGCTGCTTTGCTTTGGAATTACTGAATATTAGATATAGTTCAAATCATTTCAGTTGAACTGGAATTTGTAAAAAGCCCACTTTGTGGTCCAAGCATCCTGTTAGATACTTGGAGATGGTACTAAATGGGTAAAACTTGGTCCCAGCCCTCAAACAGATTACATAGTCTAGTGGTTTCATAGATTTTGTAACTTAATTGCATTATTTGTAGGGATGTCAATTATCCTTTTATTTTTTTAAAACTTTCCTTTAGTCCTAAACTCCTCTTCCTCTAATCCTAAGAGCAGTGTTAATAAATATTTAAAAATCAGTAATGGAGAACTTTCTTTTGTTGTTCTGTCAGCCTGTTAAGAAAATCTTCAAATATCTAGAAGGATATATCCAACAAATAAAGTCTTGAGCCCTCAGAACTATGAGACCTAAGTCTGTCTCCAGCACCTGTCTTTTGGGGCTAAGGGCAGATAATTTTCACCGCTGTGTCCTTCCATCCATTCTAAAGCAATGTACGCAATACAGTAGAGCCAGCTCTTAAGAACATAAACAAACGTTGTGTAGCTTTTGGCAAAAATATGCTGCCTCTGTTGGTTCTTAGTTGATTCAGGCATCTGGTTACCTCCCAATTTGGGTGAAGCCAAATGGAGGTTAGGTCTGAAGGGGGCTTCCAGAAACAGCAGGAAGCTGATGTGTGACGAGGACACCACAATTTGTTGGTGCACTTAGTACCAAATGCCAAAATGAAAGGCAGACCTGAGTTTAGACTCCTGCTAAGCCCACTTCCTGGGTAGCCTCAGACCACCCCTGGAGCCAGAGGGCCAATCTCATCGTCCATTCATTCAAATGTACCACTCGTGCTCGGTGCGATAGTGGACCCTGTTTTCAACTTGAACCTAGTTTTCTTAGGCACTAAGATGACTTCACATACCCTAAAGGACTTTGTGAAGATACCCCTACAAAATGTTTCCATATGCTAGCGGCATTTTTAACAAAACAGACAAGGAAGCAGGGCCACGAAACCCAAAAGCTTACAGGACGTTTTGTAGTTGTGTGTCTGGGTGCTTTCCCAGAGCTCCCAAGTATGCCTATGAGAGAACAGGACCAGCTGAATTTTCCATCTCTCTTTCAGCATCTTGGAAAGGAGATGAAAAGAGTTCCCGGTGCTATCTGAGGGGAAACTGGGAAAGGCTATATTCTTTCCTGAGAACCCCAGGCCTAAATCAACAAAAGGTGAGAGGCAGTATGGGGCGGAGGGGGGGCGTAGAGGAAGGGCATTAGAGCTAAACAGGATAACTGAAAGACAGAAAATGGAATTTGAGCTGATGGATTTGTGGAAGAAATCTGTTTGGGGTACTTGCTACCACACATAACTACCTTCACCCCTCTTCTCAAAAAATAGAAGGCAAATAAGATCTTTTCTCTTCTTTTTCAAAGGCCAAGAAAGAGGGAAATTAGAATAAGTGGTTGTCTCTGAAACCGTTTTATCACACTATAGTTTAAGAAATCATTGAAAATGTAGGCCTCTGCTCTCACCACTCCCTCCCCTCCCCACAGCTTTCTAAGGTAAGGGCATGATAAGAAGGGCCTCATTCCCCAAAGCTGCTCCACTTATTGGACTCGTTCATTCATTTGTACAGCATATATTTGAGTTCCACCGCTGTGCTAGGCTCTGGGAATAAAATGCTGAGGCTGTACCTTCTCCAGACATCCTTCCAATTTAGTGGGGCTGTGTAGTTTATTCAAAACAAATTACACAAGGAAAACTTAGGAGGGCGCCAGTCCTGTGCTGTACAGAGACTTTCAGATAGATCCATATCCCAAAGACACAATGGCCTGCCCCATTGTGTTTGTGCTAACAAAGTAGTTGTCATTGAGTTACCACAGACATAAACAAAGTCGCTTCTCTCCTGTCAGCTTCCCTCTGCCTACCATCAGATTTTCCCCTCCTTGCTGGCCTATTCCATCAACACAAGAGAAATAGGGTACACTTTGCATTCTTTTTTTTTTTCTTCTTCTTCTTCTATCAGACATGCATTGAGCACAGACTATGTTCTAGGCAGCGTGCTAGGCAGTGGAACCGAAGATGAGTATGACGTGCTTGCACCCTTCCAGGAGCATACCTTTGAATGTAGGGGGCAGAGCTTAAATTTGTAAATTAGAACAGATATTTGAAGTTTAGCGAGAGAAGGGATTTAGTACCCAACCACACATGACAAATTCATAGCTATTCTCCCATGGTTCATAGTTTTCAAAAAAGAAACATTTCAACATCCGTGGTAACAGGTGGCTCTGGCGAGAGCGGGGAAGTGGCCTGTTTCTAGCCTTACTCTTCCAGTGAAGCTGTTGCAAACACCACACAGGCGCTCACAACTTACCAGTAGAAACACAGGCAAAATGTCAGAGGCTTTGGTCACGGTTGAGGACGACATAGTCTCTGATAAAAGGGCCACAGCTCTCAAGATGGGTAACATTGTAAGTTTATTTATTCATTCACTCATTCAACCTTGATTTGCTGGGTAACTTGAGCCTAGAATGAGGGCAGCAAGGCACCTAGGATACAACATTTAAGGAGGCCCTTACATTCAGGCTTGAGCAAGTGCAGAACAGCACCTGAGAGTAAGTGCCTCCCTAAATGTCATTTCCACGGCCCCTCACTTTCTTCACCCTAGTGCCCAGCCCATGCCTGAGCACCTAGAACATGCCAGCTGGGGAGGGGAGAGTTGTCCCTGCATGCATGCGCATGATACTGAGCAAAAGCGGGTTCCCTCTTCCTGATGCACCTTTAAAGCCAATTTCTGAGACACCAGGATTTCAAGGAGAGAAAGAGTTTTATTGGTTGTGCAAGCAATGGAGCACAGTGGCCTCATGGCCCAAAACTGCCTCCTTGATCTGCAGAAATTCTAATATTTTATAATATCAGGGTGGGTCAGAATAAAGTAAGAATAAGTAAAAGTACAAAGAGATCAGGTCAGAGGTGACCTATTCAAAGAAAGAGAGGAAGGAAGAAAGGGAAGGAGCGGGAGAGGGAAGGAGAGAGGGAAGGAGGGAGGGAGAGAAAGAGGGAGGGAGGGAGGGAGGGAGAAATCGAGGGAGGGAGGAAGGAAAGAAGGAAAGAAAGAAAAGGAGTGAAGAGTGTGTCAGTCATGGTCTGTTACTGGCCTGCCAGAATAGTTTGACTTGTAAAATAATTTAAAGAATTTGTTAAATTATATTTAAAATTTGGGCAAGATTCCTCAGATAATCCCAGTTCCCAGGTTCTATTAGAAAATGAAAGAAATCTGGCAATGCAAGATGTTTATTCCCACTTGGAGATGACTAGTCAGCTGAGAGCTGATTGTTTCCTGCCCCAATTCATCACTGTCTGTCTCCACCTTGCCTGATTGCCTTATATCTGGCTGCTTCATGCATTAATTGTGTGGTCTCTCAAGCATTTACGTGTATAACCCTTGTTTGGGGTCTTTGGAGCCTACAAGTGCTCAGAAATTTTTAGAGGACCAGCCTGTGTTTCAGAGACAATCAGCAGCTGAGTATAACGCTAGACCAAAGGGAATTCTAAGGCTCTACATGGTGGATGGTTTCCTGGGATATTCCTTAGGAGAGGAGTGGAGTGGGGAGAAGCATTTCATCTATCTCCTCATGAAAATCTATGTCTTCTTCAAAGCACATCTGAAGAGTACTGCCTCTATGAAGCTTTCGCTCACTCCCCTAGCAGTACATGGTTCTTTCTTGTTGTCCTGCTTTCTTTCTTATAGCAAGCATTCAATGCCTAGCTTTCCTGTTTAGTCATCACCTTGCCTGTTAATTTAGAAGAGTATCTGACTCTTCCCTTTACCCTCGATCAATCACCAGATTCTAGGCACTTGTCCTGTAGGGTCTCTCCCATCTGTTTCCATTCCCAATTTTACCACTTAATTCAGGCACTTGTTACATCTTTCTTACATGGTTGCAAAAGCATCCTAAGAGTCAATCCACTGAACTCTAATCCACTGAACAGATTCTACCAAGTCAGTCTTCACAAGATACAGTTCTGATAATGTCATTCATATTCTATGCCCTGCTTTCCTACCCTGATCTTCCCTCTACTCAAAAATTTTCAACAACCCTTTATGAGCTAATCCATGTCCAGCTCATTTGGTATTAGGGATATTGTAGCGAACAAAGCAAGTAAACATCTTTACCCTCAAGGACCTGATATTCTACTGTTCTACAAACCTCAAGGGCCTCTGCAGTATGACTCCACTTTGCTTCTCAGCCTATATCCCAATTATTCCACTATCTCCTGCCAATAACTTCATTTCATTCCAAATGGGTCTTTGTCACTAAATACAATTTATGTTTTCCCATTGTTAGACTTTGGCTCTAACAAGTCCCTCTAACTAGAATGCCATGGAGGAAAGCCACCATACCCCCTGCCAAAATTCTCATCTTTCAAAGTCCTTTTTAAATGCCATTTTCTTCAGTGAAACCTTTTCTAATCTCCCAGCCTAATATACTCCATTCTTTGAATCTGCTCCCTTTCACCAACCCCACAGCAATTTGCAGGAACTTCTTTTCTATACAGTATTATAGTTATTTGTATCCTCTCTTATCTCCACCAATAGTCTATAAACTTGTTAAAGGAGTAATTATATTTTATTCATTGGTGTATTCCTCACTGAATCTGCTAGAGTGTTCACTTGTTGACTTGAGAATTTTAACCAGGAAATTATCCAGAAATTCTGTCTCTTCTATCCTATATCTAGTTCTCAGACATCACCACAAATAGTCACTCAGTTATTTTCTAACAGAGACTCTATGACTTCTAAGACCTCTGGACAGCAAAGTTTAAGGATCAACCCTTTCTTCAAACTTGTCTCCAAGTTAACCCATGGGAGATTATAGTTTATTTTTTGAAGTTTACTGGAGTACAGCAAGTCTAAAACATTTAGCTGGCAATTGGCAGCATGCCAAACACTTCTTGGCATGAAGTTATTTAACTTGTGTGATGGCCATAGTGTTCACATACCTCTTCTATACATGCCAACTGAGTGGTTGTTCTTTTTATAATAAAAAAGTGTTGAGGACAAGTAAGTACAATAGATGTGCAATAATTTTCTTTTATTTTTGAGTAGGTGAGAAAAACACATAGTAATAAAATTCAAATAATACAAAAGATTGTACAATGAAAAATAAGTATTCCTCTGACTCCCAGACCCCAGGTTCCCTGCCATAGAGACAACCACTGTCATCAGTTTCTTTATTCACTCTTTTAAATTGTCACCAAGAGAAAGTAACATGTGTAGGCAATAGAAATGGACATATGTGAAATGGTATAGCAGGCCACAAAACTTCCCCATTTCCACTTTTAAGCACTGATGCCTAAATTGTCTTTTAAGATCAGATTATTCTGTTGACAATTTCAGTGATCTCATTGCTCTTTGTCCAGAGCACCCTACATCATTAAGTATTTTATTTTTGCTAGTGGGGATGTATCTGTTACTGTGCACAAGTCATGCAGAACGCTAAAATGTGGCTAACTAGCTACTTACCCAGAGTGCCGAGAGGGCTCCTGGAAACCTGTGAAGTCAGCCAGGCAGCCTGAGGCGGCCTTCGCCATATGCCACCCCCCTTCCCGCCTGCCCAGCTGTCCCCCACTGCCTGCAGTCTCTATTTCATAGCCAGCCCAGGACTGCCCTACTGATGCTAAACCTCGGCCACGACTCTTCTCCCCATCCTTAACACTTTTTCTTTTCTCATACTGCAGGAAGCTGCTCTCAGAGGTGAGTAATGTCTAAGTGGAAGCAGGTCTAGACTAAAAGCCAGAATATCTAGGTCTGAGTCTTGCCTCTGCCTTACAGCTTGCAAGCTGCATGATCATAAGCACTTCACCCTCTGTCTCTAAACCTCTCCAGGGACAAAACTGCCTGTCCTGCCTTCCTCAGCTGGTTTACTGCCTGTCTTTTCTCCCCAAGCCCTATCATCTTCCTGGATAACTTCCGTGTCCACATAGATGGGTCTGACCAATAACCTGCCATTAGTATCAAATATATGTCCCTTTCAATACCTTGGTTGAAATCTGATGACCACCCCTACCTCAATTACCTGAACCCCTTAGATCGTGATCCCTGTTATTACCAGGAACTATCCCACCTCTAAACTGAATCTCACATTCCACTCTTGCATAACAACATTCTGTTGTTTAAGTTCTTTCACTCATTTGCTTATATATTCTTTGTCTTATTCCTATCATAAGTACTATCACCATTATAATTAAATAATTTTGTATGTAAACATTTGTTTAATATCTGTTGCCACTTTAGATTTTAAGTTCATGAAAGTATGGGCTATGTCTCTCTTAGGCACCAACTCAGACTCTAGCACAGTTAGTTTCACTTACTAGATGTTCAAAAATAGTGGTTTAATATAAATGAATGAATGAATGATTGAATGAATGAATGTAAGTTCTCTGGTTTTCCTTCCTTCTCTATCTAGCTTGGATTCCCTGGTCCAATACATTAAACTTTTGTAAAATTTCCATCCCTTGCCCCTTTATCCTTCTCTTGCACCCACATAGTAAAATTTCAACCCTGGATACATCCAGCTGTCCATCTTCCTTGGGCCCACCCTTGGGCTATGGAATGCCACCAGAGACAATAGCAAGATGGCAAAAATTGATTCTACTTAAATTAACTGTCTTCGGTCTCAAGTGCTCTCTCAACTTTGCCCACCAATCTTTCTTACTACTCTATTCCATATTCTTATGAACTTTTAACTGCTCTTCCTCTTTCATTACTTTTGGAAATGACTTCATCCCTTAGTCTTTAGAGAAATAAAAGCAATCATAGTGGGAGAGTTTCCTCACATTTCCATCCAAGCATGCCACTTCATTTCTCCCTTCCACTCTGCTCTTGGAATCCCACCCTTTCTTGCCTTCCGTCTATGGAAAGGCCTTTCCCTCCTCCCTGCCAATATCATCAAGCTCCTCCACTCTCCTCATTGTCTCCCATCAACATTCACATAATGTAAACTTGTTTCAAACCTTTTTAAATGTCTCTTGAGTTCATAAGAATGAGCAGGCTCTGCCCTTTAATGTTATCTTCTGCCATCACAGTCAAGTTTTGGAAAGCATTGTCTAGCCCAAGCTCCACTTTCTCACATCCACTCATATACCAACCCATTGAAGTCTGGCTTTTCCTCCCAGCACCTTTTAAAATTTTCTCCCAGGATCACTCATGCCTTCCCAGAGCTACTTGAACAACTCTCTGCAGCATTTCACTCATTTCTTATTAAATTGGTCCTAAATAAAATGGAGAGACAAAGGGAGATCAGAGTGGGACAAAGAGCTATGCGAATCCTGAAATTTCAAGCCGTAGGAGCAGACCTGCCATCCAGCCTGCTCCTTAGGTAGCAGAGTTTTACAAGGGAATCATCTCATCTATGACACTGGGATTTATTTTGGACTACTTACTTTCACTTGATTTCTTCCTTACTCAGCCACTTAGTGATTCCTTGGACTCACCTTAATTTGGATGTGTCTTTCTAACCTGGGAGAGAAGACTCCTGAAAGGCAGGAAGTAGGCTTTCGGGAGACTGCACTGTTAGTACGTAGAGAGCAGGGCTAGCGTTGAACACATGTTTCTGTTTCTTACCCATTTATTTCCCTGGCATCTTGCTCTACACTTAAGAAGCTAATGAATGTTTGTTTTAACATCCCAAATCCAATAAAAATGTGGATGGAAACTTCTGACGCTGGTCCTTGTTCCAATTGACTTTCTAAGAATCATCTCTTTGTCCTAGAGAATTTATCTCTAATTCTCTGTGTTTAGACCTTATTTTTAAATCAAATTTCAATGGAATCTGGGAGGATTCAGAATAAACCTTTCTTTATTATTTTCTCAGCCTGACCATAGTCTCAGAGTGAGTCTCTGAACTCTGTCACACCAGCCACAGTTCCCAGAGAAATCTCTCTTGAAGGAAAACTATACTCCTAGAAAAAGCAGCTCATGCCAGAGAACTCTATATGTGTTAGGAAACTTCATGCATTTGTAAATTGTTTTACTCCAGTTGGAAGATGGGGGTGGTGTATCACCAACAGAAATAAGTGTAGGGGGCATCTGTCTGAAAATCTTTTCCCCAGTGGCCACCTTGCCAGTTTCTGCTTATACAATGCAGGCAGCTTGGGGGAACCATATTGTCCCTATAAGCTCATAACACATGGACAAATGATTTAAAACACATGGAAAACAGTTCCACAGTTAAGCTAAAATTCAGATGGGAATGGAAAATCAACTTGCAAAGCTTTCAACTGACTCAGGGCCAAATGTAGGACAGAATGTGAGGAGACATTGCCAAAAGAGAGGGCAATTGGGGAAAAAAGCAAGTCATGGATAGGAAACCTAAAACAATGACACCTTGTATTGACAACGCTTCTCTAAGCCTTGCCAAGGGTAGGAACCAAAATCAACTCTGCAAATATTAAGACCTTCACTTCATGAACGATTTTAGACAGATTTATATTTTCTACCCTCTATAAATAAAGGTTGGCTTGACTCTCTTGGCAACACCTATGCAGAAACATAATGTTAAGTATCTGTAACATAAATATTCAAATATTACACATTTTTCCCTCCAAGGTGTGGGAATTAAAGTAACAAGGTGGCATGAGACAAACTGTGAAAAATAGTGACAATAAAATGCAATAGCAAAGCAAAACTTTCCAGCCAGACTTGCCTTCTGTTTTGTACCTGAAATTGGGCCCAGGTTTGACATAAAGCTGGGCGGACCTCAGTCACATTTGCAAAAGTTCAACTCTTGGTTCAAATCTAAAACTCTAAGAAACCTGTTATTTGTGGCTGGTCACAAAAATTACCCCAATCAAGGCATCTGATGGGTACAAAATTTGTAGGCAAGGAAGTGATTTACTGAGAGCCAGTTAGTGGGCCACGATGTGCCAGTGGTTAGAAGTCCCTGCTTGGTGCGGTGAGTTCGTTAGCTTCTGCCCTGAATCCTACTTACTGCCACACACATGGAACTACCTCTCTCTCCATTAGCACCATTTAAGCCTCCAAGTGTTGATTTGGAGCATGATTTATAAAGACAATATATGCAACAAATGTGGTCCTTAGATGGTGAATATAAAGGGAACTTTTGAAAATGTGACTCTAAGGGGCAACCATTCTTAGAAAATAACTGTCACCCAAGTTCTGTTAGCAAAGCCAACAATCCTTCCTGTCATATGAAAAATTATCTCCTGATTTATCTGTCTTTCTAATGAGACTTGCTTATCTAAGATCATGTCTGAAAGCAAGGCACTTTGGGTTCTAAAAAGGGCTCCATTAGTCACCTGGATGTCTCCAAAAACAGAACATTTCCACGTCCAACACAAAGTCTACAAGTGTCCTAACATGTTGGAAAGTTCTCACTTGTAAAATAGAGCTTTAAAATTCCAATTTTCCTGCAACAGCTTCTACTTCTCAGCTGGGGTTAGTTTCTGCTGAGAATAGGTTCTTTTTGAAGTTTTCACTCTCTTCCAAATACTAAATACACTGGCTTTCTACACATACACACATACACAAACATTTTATAGTTTTTCAAAGGGTACCTTTTATTGAGTGCCTATTATCTCCATACTCTTCATAGTTTCACATTTAATTTTCACAATCCTTTCAGGAAGTTATTGTTATCCTTAAGGTCTCTAAACTTAGGTTTCCTCATCTATGAAATGAGGACAATAGTAACCTGGAAGTGAGGTATAAGTGACATATAATAAACTATACATATTTAAAATATAAAATTTGATAGATTTGACATATACATACCTGCATACTTACTTATGAAGCTATTACTACAATCAAGATAGTGAACACACCTGTCATCCCCCAAAGTTTCCTCAATTCCCCTTTGCCATCTTTCCCTCTGTCCTTACTTACCCTTTCCCCATTCCCAAGGAACAACTGATTTGCTCTCAGTCACTATAGATTAGCTTTCACTTTCTAGAATTTCATTTAAATGGAATCATACTCTATGTACTCTATGTTCGTTGGGCTTTTTCACGCAGCATATTTATTTTAAGAATCATCAATGCTATTGTTTTTTATCAATAGTTCATTTGTTTTTATTCCTGAGTAGTGTTCCATTAAAAGGCTATAACATAATTTGTTCTTCCATTCACATGATAATGGACATTTGGTTTGTTATAAATAAAGCTGCTGTGAACATTCATGTATAAGTTTTAGAATTGACATGTACTTTCTTTTCTTTTGGGTAAATACTAAGGAGAGGAAAGATCAGATCATATATGGTGAGGGTATGTGTGGTTTATAAGAAAATACCAACTTATTTTCCAAAGTGGTTGTACCATGTTGTTTCCACCAGCAGTATATGAAAGTTACAGTTCCTCCACAGCCTCACCAACACTTGGTATGGTCAGTCTTTTCAATTTTAGCTATTCTAATAGTGTGTAGTTGTAATTTACATTTCTCTAATGATTAACGATGTGAAACATCTTTTCATGTTCTTATTTGCCATCAATAGATCTTTTTGGTAAGGTATCTTTTAAAATATTCTGCACATTTTAAAAATTGGGTTGTTTTCTTATTATTGAGTGTTGAAGTTTTTTTTATACAGTCTGGATTCAAGTCTGTTATCAAATATATGCATAGTAAACAATTTCTCCCAGTCTGTTGCTTGTATTTTTGCTCTCTTAATAGTGTCTTAGACAAGATGTCTTGTACACTTGTATATATTGTTGGATTTGAATTACTAATATTTTGTTTAGAATTTTTGCATCTATGTTCATAAAAGAAAATGTTCTATAGTTTTCTGTTCTTGTAATGTCTTTGTCCAGTTTAGTATCAGAGTATTGCTGACCTCATTGAATGATTTAGAAAGTATTCCTTCCTCTTCAATTTTCTGGATGAGTTTGTGTAGAATTGGTACTATTTCTTCCTTAAACATTTGTAGAATTCAATAGTGAAGCCATCTAAACATGGGGATTTCTTTGTAAGAAAGTTTTTAACTACAAAGTCAATTTTTTTAGTAGATACAGGGCTTTTTCAAGTTATCTATTTTTTTCTTGATTGTGCTTTGGTAGTTTGTTTCTTTCAAGGAATTTTTCCATTTCATTTAAGTTGTCTAATTTGTTGGCATAAAATTTTCATGATATTCCCTTATTAGCTTTTTAATATCTATAGAATCTGTAGTGATGTCACTTCTCTCATTCCTGATATTGGATTTATCAATTTTATTGATTTTTCTCAAAGAAACAGCTTTTGGTTTTTTTTTTTTTTTTCTTTTTTTTTTTTTCGGTTTTATATTTAATTGATTTCTTGGCTGATCTTTCTTATTTCATTATTTCTGCTTTGTTCTTTTTCGTGTTTCTTAATGTGGAAGCTGAGATCATTCTTCCTTTCTAATATAGGCATTTAGTGCTATAAAATTCCCCCAAGCACTATTTTAATGACATCCCACAAATTTTGATATCTGTTTTCATTTTTATTCATTTCAAAATACTTCCTAATTTCCCTTTTGGATTCTTCTTTAACCTGTGTATTAAAGAACCGCAAAATTTAGTTTCCAAACACTTGGGGATTTTTCAGAGATATCCCTATTATTGGTTCTAATTTAATTCTATTGTGGTCAGAGAACATACTCTGTATGACTTGAGTCACTTTACATTTATTGACACTTGTTTTATACCATAGAATATGGTCTACCCTGGTAAATGTTCTGTTTGCACTTGAGAAGAAGGTGTATTTTGCTGTTGGTAGGTATCTATAAATATCGAGTAGGTTAATTTAACTAACAATGCCCACACTTCTATATCCTTACTGAAGATTTTCTACCTATTTGTTCTATCATTTATTGACAGGGGGCTATTGAAATTTCTGATGTAAGTACAGATTTGTCTATTTCTCCTTGCTGTCCTATCAGTCTTTGCTTTGCATATTTTGAAACTTTTTATCAAACGCATGACTGTTTAGGATTAATGTGTCCTCTTGATATATTAACCCTTTTGTCCTTACAGTATTACTTTCTTTATCCTTGGTGGTATTATTTTCTCTAATATCTATGTTGTCTGATATTAATATAGCCACCCCAGCCTTCTTTTGACTAGTTTTAATGTGGTATATCTTTTTCCATTCTTTTACTTTCATTTTATTTGTGTATTTATATTTAAAATGTGGTTCTTATAGACAGCAAATAGTTGGTTCTGAACACATTTTTCTTCTATTGGATAAAGCTTTTGGAAATAAAAAATGCAGATGGATAGAAGCAAAATGTGAACTGATATGTCAATGCTTGGAAAAAAGTGTTGCAGGTTACCATGAAGCCTTTAATGGAAGTGTTGGTTGATTTTTGTTCCTTTCTGTCTTAAGATAAACTAAACTTTATTGCTTAGCAGAATATGAGACCTATAAAAGAAACACTTTCAAAATGAACAGTTATATGTGTAAGTTACAAGGATAGTATATTCATTTCCTGCACAATCCTGTCCTAATGGCTCATAAAGTTAATTTTAAGAAAATCATGGCATTCAGGACATTACAGACATCCAGACACACTGTCGTCAGTAACAGTTCTCCCATGATTGATGAGGAGAGAGGGGAGGAATATCAATAGGCCTGTACTGTAAATTAAAAAATATGTCTAATCAACTTTCTCTTCCCCTTAATCAACTATGTAAACAAGTAAACAAAAACCTAGTTGAAGCATGGGGCAAAGGCTAGAAAATGTATCTTGGATGAGTCTGATAAACACACAACAAATATATCAATCCATTTATAGCTTTCTAAAATAAAATTTTATATGGTGAATTTTTATAGTATTTTTGGTGTGATACACTTTATATATGATAAAATTCACCATTTTAAAGTGTACATTTTAGTAGTTTTTTGTTTATTTGCTATGCTATTCAACCACCACTATCTAAATCCAGAATATTTCCATCTTCCAAAAAGAAAATCTGTTACCTGTTAGCAGTTAGTCTTAATTCCCACCTTCCCTTTTCCCCCACCCAGTTCCTTGACAACCACTAGTCTATACTTTCTGACTCTATGGATTCACCTGTTCTGGACAGTTCATTTAATGGGATCATACAATATGTGGCCTTTTGTGTCTGGTTTCTTTCTCTTAGCATATTGTTTTCAGGTATATGGTGAATTATCATATTCATCATTCAAAGATATTTTACTTCAATGTCATAAAACAATTTGCTCAGAGGGTACTAGATATAAGGGATAACTAGAGGAGAAACAGCCCACAATTTGGAATACCTCAGTTCTAGCGCTGATGTTTTCTCACTTTAATTTCTAAGGACCTCAGTCCCTCTGTGTTGCAAAATATGGTGTTAGAGAGATGATACCAAGGCTTCTCTCACTTATTTCTCTTACTTCAGGGATCCCTAAGATACAGAGACATCTACTGCTTGTCTTTTTAAGCAATTGTTGCAATTAGCTACATTAAAAATTTTAGTTACTAATTTGATTCTGGAGAAAAGAAATTTGAGACAAGCTGCTACCAATAACATTTTGATCAGATTATAAATGCCAGAAGTTAACATCAAATTCTAAATTAGGAGGGAAATATAACACAAGAGAGTTAACCTTAGATGTTTCTATCTGAACTGTGAAAAGGAATATAATCAATGATTTCCCCTGTGACTTCCTCCTTGATAAAAAAAAAAGCTTGAGACTTAACAAAATTATTAGAAATTTGCATGTCTGCACTATGCTTTAATATTATTTTCTTATCTCATTTCTGATAATATATCCAGTATCTAGAACAATGTCAGGTACAGGACTGGCACTTCATAATCAATGTTTGTTGAATGAATGGTGGGGGGGATGGATAGAAACCATAGAACTAAAGGCTGATCTAAATAGTAAGGATAAATGAGACATGCTGAGTTTTCTCCCCTATTCCTTGTTACAATGGGTAGAGAATCATTCAAATCTATAGCCTACATGCCCCTAGAAAAATATAAAATGTTAAAAACTGAAAGAGCATTGGACCAGAATTACAAATAAATATATTTTATGAATTTTGATATAACACTATATACAGTACATTTAATATGCTGCCTTATTGCGGAAATTAATCAGCACGAGCTTATTGTTTAAATTACACAGAACCACAGTGTTAATTAAAATATAGGCATATTCTTCTTGGCTGTATTAAAAATGAACAAAAACAGAAATCTAAATAAATGTTGCTTGGTTCATTCTCACCATCCTTTGGAAGGAGATAAAATTATTATCATGTGGCTTTTTTATGTTTGTTTTTAGCAAATATATGCTATTTTGTGTGTGAAAGATAAAAATCGGAAGATTCTTAAAAGCTACCGACTATTGAGCTGGGTTGATGACCTTAGATAGAGCAGAACTTTTCCTGAGTTGGTATTCAAGATTGAGGAGAGAAGCCAGGTGTTTCTTTCTGATTTCTTCCTAGCTACCATCAGCTCTCCCAGCCCTTCCTACTCAACACATCTCTTCTTTTCCCCTTTTCTCTCCTATAATCTCCTATTCCCATTCTACCAATTACTCGATTTCCTTTTTTCCTACTCCTACCAGAACCTGAAGGGTGGCAGTGGCAAATTGAGGCAGAGAGAAACCAGCCAACCATCTACTTCCCTTTCCTCCCTGATCCAAAGCTCAATCATGGGGAAGAAAGAAAGGTCATGGTGAATACTGCCCAGCACCCAAACTTGCATTTTTTTATTCTTTTCTTCTTTCAATTTCTTAGATTTTACAACTAGATTAATGCTTTCATGGTCAGGAATATTTTAAAATATTCTTCTAGTGTTTCTAGCTGCTATTAAAGGAAAACATTCTGTGTTTGTGCTATCATTTGTCATTACATTTAAATATCATTTTCATTGCAGAACTGTGTGATATAGTTTAGGGTTGCTGTAGGAAGGAATAGCCCTTGAATTCCTTACTCCTCAATAATTTACTTTGCCTCCTAGGACTTAACCCTTCAGGTAAACAACCTTTTTCTTTATCTGCATCCCTCCTATCCACACTGCAGAAGCCAGTAAATCAGAAGAAATTTGCAGAGGATGGATTTGGCACCTTTTGGTTAAATACCAGAGATAACTTGTGTGGCACAGGAGACCTGTATATTATACCAGTCCAGAACATCTAAGATAAAGAGCCTCCTGACTCCTCATTCATTATTAGATTTAAGTAAGAGGTAGAATGTCTAGTCTTATCTTAGTCTTTCTTTGTAAATTTTTCAGTGAAGCCTAAATGAACAGATATAAAGCAAGCTTGCCATGTTTTTATACCCAAAGCAGGACTGAATTTCTTCAAGCATCTTTAGTTTCACTCAAGGTATTGCTATAATAAAACTGTACCAACGCTCTAATCTACTTGAAAACCCTGCTTTGACTCTGAAGTCACACTGATGCTCACATAGCATTTCTGAACCATGGCACAGCCATATTTTTCAGTGATTATTTCTGAAACATTTATTGAAACTTTTTCTTTTTTTCATAACGTGCTAATATCCTGTTAGAATCTTGATTACAGAAAGCAGTAAGGCAGCAACAACATGTGTCACGGCGAAAAAAATGTTTCACTTGGCCAAGATTATAAATTAATAAGGTAACTTTATGGTAGAGGATCAAGTTAGCATGGCAATTCTGGAAATATTAAAGACTTAGGGCTCAAAACTGCATCAAACATCCTGAGAATACAGGCTTTCTAAGGTTGTATTTTTGATATTATTTTTCTTTGTTCATCAGCATAGTTCACAGGGACACTTTTTCTTCCATAGGTCAACTATCATTCATATATACTCTTTATTCTAAATGTCCGTGAGAAATGCCAGTCAGTACAAACTGACATTTCAGGGACAAAGAGAGAGATTCATGTTACTTCAAATTTCTCATGACTCCGTAACTGGGGAAAGCCAATCATTAGCTTTGGAATAGTACAATGCCAACATTCATACTGGGAAAGGTGATCAATTAAGTGGTGATGTATAGAACTCTGAAGTCCAGCGAGACCCCTGAATTCTTAGCTCAACTAGGGCTTTGTGGCTGAACCTTCACAGAGTGATTATTCCACCTAAAGCCTTCATGTTTTCACCACACCCTTTAACCAGAAAATTCTCCTTTTTATCCACTGTCTCTAATCTCAGGTTTAATGTTTTAAAGGACTCTATAGGGACAAACCAACCCTTTGCAGCCCATCCTGGGTCAAATGACCTGGTAGGAGACTAAAGTGGTAGGAATACCTGCAATATGACTTTCAGAATGGACTCATTTGAGGTAATGGTTCAAAAGAATCTAAGGACTGAGAACTTGATGCTGCCTGAGATTGGGGAGTGGGGGGATAGGGACCTCCTAGAATAAGTAAATCTTACACCTTATAATACTGCAGGCTTTTATTTTGAAAGGAATTGAGATGCAAAATTTGTGCTTCTTATAAGAAATTTTCATTCATCAATCTTCCTAGAACTATTAATCTGTCTCATTTTTACTAGATAGAATCATTCATAAACTATGATTTAAAAAAATATTTGAACTAAGTCATGATAACTGGTTTTCTATTGAGTAAAATTCACAAATCCTGTAAATAAATAGGTGAGAAATTCCTCGTGGACACCTGCCGGTCCAATTACATTTAGAGTTTCCTGGAGCACATGTAATTATGAGGTTTGCCTCTCCTGCAGTCCCTTGCTTGCCACTTCCCTTGCCTGTGAACCAAAACACAGTTCTTTCTAGGTTTTGATTGTTGAGGGGGTTCTCTCTTCCAGTTGGTGAAAGTGACAGGTTCGCCACCAATCCACTCCCAGTGGCCAGCATGCAGTTGGTCATTCAAACCTAATGTGAACCAAAAGAATACACCAAATAATTTTATTTTATTTATACTTAGACATCATATCTATGCAAACTACATGCAAAGCAGACCTGAGTCCAAATTCCAGTTCCATCACTCGCTTAGCTGAGCATTTTTGGACAGGTTACTTAACCTTTCTGAGTTTCCATTTCCTCATCCAAGAAATGGGGATAAAAATAATACATCACGGGCTGTTTTGACAATTAAATAAGATAACACATGTAGAGCTATTTGCATCTATAAGTGTTTAATAAATGACAGCTCTTGTTCATATAATCCTATATGCAGAACTCCTATCACAGGGAAACAGATAAACTCTTGTCTATTGTTTTCCTTCTTCATTATTTAAATGTCTTGGTTTTCATATTTGAGAGAAGCTTACTATGTAAGCTGGTCTGGAGCTTAAGATATTTCAATCTGCTACAATTCCAATAAAAAGCAGCTTTTCTCTACTTGTCTCTGTACTCCCACTGGCAATTTTTGCAAATTACTTCTTAATGTAAGCTTCTGTATATTTTCTTTAAAAAGTATGCCTCCCACTCACTCCCCTTAAGAACTGAAATAAAAAAGAATGAAATGAGAAAGGAATCCCCTGGAACAGCATGATCTGACATCTCCCAAACCAAATGTGAGTGTGAAAATAATCTTAGTTACATATACCTTCCCCAGTTGATTCTCTCAATACTTTTGGATGGAATCAAATGAAATACTTCGGGTTAGGAATACTTTATCTCCTTCTAGATTGTTTCCTTGAATTATTGATCAGATCATGCTGTGTCTAAGTTCTTGGTAAGGACGGAGCCTAGAAATCAGTCACTTTGGATATAGAGAAAACTTATCCTCCAGCTTTAATTTAATACTCAGAGATGATTTCAGATTTTAGAGACCCAGTATTGTGTCAAAAGGTTTAAGTTTTAAAAGGTTGATTGCATAATCATCAAGCATAGCTAGGTCCTTGGTAGTTATTGTAAACCACCATCGTGTTGGTCCATGAAAAAGAATGGTGGGTGGTGGGGCCCCTTTCTTCTTGCTGTTGCCTCTCCTGTGAGCAGCACAGATACTTGCCTATCCAAAAGGGCTTCCTTGCCCCCATGTCCCAGAGCCACTGCATATGCTGCCTCGTGAGTACAGTTACAAGGCTGCCCAGGTATCTACACGCAAACAACAAAAAAGAACATCAGCAATAAGAAAATGCACAGGAGAAATAAACATCAATTTCAAATACAATATACATATGAAGAACTTTCCAAGAGTTTTATATTATATTTTAATTTTAATGAGAATGTACAGATATTATAATATCTGGGCTTTAAAGCATAAGTTCAATAGGTTTTAAACATCATTTTGGAAAATCAGCAACTGCCTACTTAGAAAAGTTAAAAACTTAGTGCCAGAATATTACTGCTGTCCTAGGAAGTTTATTTCTAAACTGTATAAATTTTGCAATTATCCAGTTAATTTCATCAGTGAAGTAACCCAAACTGATTATTTAGATTAACATCTTGATCTTGATGTGTTTAGTCAACTAACCCAATAATTGTAACCCTCTCATCATACTCAGCAAAATAAGGATATCCCCACTGTCAAACCATCATATATTGTGTAGAAGTCAAAGCACCTGATCTTACAAACATATTTAATTAAATTTCCTGCCAATAGAATTCTTTATGAATTAGTTTTTGTTAACTGAATTATTCTTATAAGCAATATCTGATTGTGTATTATTCCCTGAGAGTGCATATTAAGCTCTTAAAAATGCTTTAAACAAAAAGTCTACAGATAGCTATTCTTTTCTTCTCTTTTTTTTTTTTTTTTTTCATTTTTTATTTTTTAATCTCTCTCTTATTTTTTTTAACACACTAAGTTTCAAACATGAAACAAGTAAAATCACCATTATCTTCTTGCCGGGTTAATGCCCAATGATATGAAAAAAAAGTAGGAAACAGAATTAGAAATACTACAACTGTTGAATTGTGTTTTATTATTATTATTATTATTATTATTATTATTATTTATTTATTAAAAATTTTTGAGGTACCAGGGGCTAGGGATTGAACCCGGGACCTTGTATGTGGAAAGCTGGTGCTTAACCACTGAGCCACATCAGCTTCCCTGAGTTGGTTTTTTTGTTGTTGTTTTGCTTGTTGGTTTTTTTGTATGTTTTTTCAGGAGGCACTGGGAAATGAACGTGGGACCTCCCGTGTGGGAGGTGGGAGCTCAACCTCTAGAACCTTATCTCCTCCCTGAATTGCATTTTATACATTTTGCCTATGTCCTTTCAAAACTCATTTCTCTGTTTTTCTAGATTACATATGGTGAACATAATTAATCCATTCATTAATGATTTTTCCCCCAATAATAGGAGTAGTTATACTGCTTTATAATGCAGCAGTGACTTTTAGGCCCCCTGAGATAAATAAGGCTCTTTGCACCTTCTCTGACTGGTCTCAGGCTGCTGGATTTGGGTTTTGCCACGTGGCTCTGACCTCTTTATTTCCTGACAGCTATAGCATATATGATAGCATCTTCCCACCACATCCAATATGCGAATTAGAATATGCTGTGGGCTTAGAACACAAAACCTCAAACTTGTGTTAAGTGCAGGCTGAGGGAGGGCTCTGGGACTGTCTCAGACAATATGGTGTATTGAGCACGACACAGGAGACCTGGGTTCTACCTTCTTCTCTGCCTCTAATTTACTTACTGATGTAACTTGGCCAGCCTCATTTTCATCATTAGGAATAACAGGGTTTTATTCAAGGATATTTAACATCTCTTCTATCTTTAAGATTCTTGAAACCATCTTTAAAACAGACTCTGTAAAATCCATTTTAGCTGCTCAAGTACTATTTCGTTTTCTTTTGACACTCTTAAGAAGTAAGAAGTAAGATGGTAAAATAGCTATGTTTATGATAGGTAAAATATTAGAGCATAATTATTCACAAAATAAATGTCTGGGCCTTTGTATGCTGGTTATTTTATATAAATAGCATTCCTTTTCTTACCATAGACATATGAAACATATGAAACAGGATGGGTGTTATCTGAATAGACATGTATAGATAGAGATATAAAAATAAAATAAATAGGTACACATATATAGATAAGAATCTTTTGAAAGTTCTGAAATTTGAAGTTTGAAAGCATTCTCTATTAAAAACTGAGATCTGATTTTTTTGTGGTTACAGAAATAAACATCTACTTCTTTGAAACTTTATGATTTAGTTTAGGTATATTTCAGGATAACCCTTTAAGGATATGTCAGCAGGGGATCCAGACACTCCTGTGGGAAAACAAAATGGCTTCATAGATAATGATCTGTAATAATAGAATTACCAGATGTACAATGACTGCCTAAGGAAATGAGTAGATGAGATTACAATATGTAAATTTAAGAAATACCTAATCTAGGAGTCTGGCTCCTCTGGGTTAGAAAAATAATAAACCACCAATGGGGAGGAAAGGAGATTGGAGATAAAGATTGAGTTGAGTTAGCAATCTGATTAGGGATAAGGGATAAAGTAAGAGCTGCTATTCTTATTGAAACATAGGTGTTGTAAAGGACTGTCAGGTCAAGGAGCCAGCAAGGAAGCCGGAGGAAGAATAGCCCAGAATCTAATAATTGTCCCTGAAACCAAATCGGAAAACATATGAGATACACACTGATTCTAATTACAGAATCTAAAACCATTCCCGTAAAAAACCCCACAAAAAACAACAACAACAAAAAACACCTTATAAAAATAAATCTCCAGGTTAGAAAATGTTGAACCTCACAACACCACAGAAGGATCTGATAATTTCTAGAGGGCAATACTTATTGAGACAAAAGAATTGGGCAACAAAGAGGACAAAATGAATCAGTAAAGTAATGGATGAAGGGATGTAGGGAAGCTCACAGGAGGAGTAAGAATAAACCAAATGGGTAGGCGAGGAGTTAGAGTTCAGAGAAAAATGATACTGAGGAGGGAGCTCTGCTGCCCCCAAATGTTTTTCCTAGAATGATTGTGCCTGGGCCAAAGGGAAATGAGGATCTTTTATTTTCTTTTAGTTTGCATTTAATCAGTTTCATTTTTTCCAAAATGCCTATAACTGTTATTAACCATTGTCAGAGTAATCATTCTTGTTGTCATTTTAAAATAAAATGCAAGCTGAATTATCATACAAATACAATCAGATCAAAAGTTTCAATCCATTCTTTCAATTGAAATTTTAAAATTAGAAGTTATTTATATTTTGACATCTCAAACCATATATATTTTCCTTACCTCCCTACTTACCTTGGAATTCCATCAGGAATGATATTTAGTAGACATTTTCATTTCTGGGCCAATATGGTGACTAGATAATGTGTAATTGGAAAAAGTTTACTTTACTAATAGATGTATATTAGTTACTTTCTAAAATATGCTGGAAAAGTTCCAGTTGGAACTAAAACCTTTTTCTTCTTCTGAGAGCTTTCTCAGTTTTATATCTTTTAAAAAGTCACAATTCTATAGCTTAAAACAATTCCCTGAGACTAGAGTTTACCAAAATAACTTCAGAATAATTTGAATATGTTTGATCTGTTAATATGATCACTAATCCCCTTGAAGTAATAGGGGAGATAGAAAATTTTCAGGTATTATTAGATATTTTTATAATAGTTTATTCCAGAACAAAACGCCTTTCCATTTTTAGCATTTCTAAGTACGATTTATGTTCTTATATATGCAATCAACAAATATCTAGATGGAGAGAACGTCTTAATTGCACATATAGTAAAATTTTAACTCAAAGAGAACTAAATCCTGTAATTTAAATCTAGTAACTTTCACATTCTTGATGGAGCTTTGTAGGAAGGGGTAGTGGGAAGGAGTTATCAGGATTGTATGACAGCCATACTGATATAAAATGCAGGGTTGGGACTTGCCATATAGGGCAGTTGGATCTAGAGAGTTAATATCTATTTCTCTGAAGCATATTGATGAATGAGGAATAATTTAGCTGTGGGGTTGTAGGGCCAACACTGGAAGATAATACTCAAATGTGTGGTCTGGTCTAATCATTTCTAGTATCTGCCATATAATTAGTACCCAATAAATATTTGTTGAGTGAATGAATTTATAAACTTGGCTCTTGATTATACTTTAGGTTTGCTCTGAAAGTTTAGTTTGATTCAAATCCAAAGGAGACTTAAAATGTATCATTTAATAAAAGTCTTAATATGTCTTTGCTGTTAGGAATAAAAAGTTAATATAATTTTGAAAATCTACTTTAGGTTAGCCAACACAAAATTAAAATAGGCATGCTTATCAAAACACTTAAGATGAGAAATCCTCTCTACTTCCAGAGCTGTTTCGGAGAGTGATATAATTGAAAATGAAGTCCCATCTCTTTCATTTAACTTGCTTGCATAACCATGAGCAAGTGGTTTTGCTTCCCTGAACTTCCTTTTTAAATCCATACATGTAGATAATAGCTGCTTCCCACACAGAAGTGACGGGAGGATCAAATAAACTAATATAGGTGAAAGATTTCTGTAAACTTATATAATGTGTGATATAAAAGGAAGGCGTTATTGGCAAGGAGGCATGTAGAACCAGGTCAAGCTAGTGTAACAGGGTCATGGTGTAAAGGTGCATAAAACTAAGTCTCAGGTGAAATCTTAGGTTAAATGCATGAGGAAGAAGCTAGGCTTGTAAATTAATCTGGGTCTTAAACTTTATTACCAGAGTAAGTGAATTGTATAATATTAATAGATATATGAAGAGCTTCTCTATGACTCTGCATATTCACCATTAAAACCCAGCTGCAACTGGATGGATCAGTAAAATTAGGACCAAAAAGACCAGATATTGATATGTAGAGTTGTCAACATAAGAACATCAACAAAATTACCATAAGGTGTCATTATTTCATTAAAAAATGCTTGTGACATTCAAAAAACTAGAAGATCGTAATCTCAGGATAAAAAGCAATCCTTCTAAGAAAAGACACATGGTGATCTTACACCAAAATCTATGGATTGATGAAAAGATACCTCTCCATACACATTGTCCTTCTTTTTCTCATAACACTAAGGATCACTGAAAGCTTCATTACAGGCCAGCATTGTTGCTTGAGTTATCCTCTGAGAACCACTGGAAGGAGAACAATAAGGCTGATTCCAATCTTGAGGTTTGGAGACTCTGTCCTGTTCAACTATATTTTACCAACAAATCCCAGCAGCCGTGTAATTGTGATAAACCTTGGCTGGAATGAAACTGCACTTGCCCTCATTTTTGTCAGTGGAGGAACCATAATGCCTTCCCCTTAGTACCATATTGCAATCATTTTCTTGCTTGTCAGCTCGCTTTGATTCTCCAGCAAAGCCCTTTCCTTGAGGAGGAAAAAAGCAGTTGTACCCACTTCTCCCACTGAAGCCTTCCATGCACAAAGGTAAATTTTAAACAGAAGAGGAACATCTGGTGATTTGGGTTAAAAAATGTCTTATTTCTACTTGAACATGTAGCACTTGGAGAATATATGTACATAAACAATGGTTGTCTATATAGCAATTTTTAAATATATATTTTTAAAATTATTTTATACCACCTACGTGTCAACAAAAAACCTGAAAGCGACTGGTTAACCTCTATGGTGTCTGTGCTCATACTAAGAACAAGAAATATATCATGAAGAAAAAGGTGGTGGATTTAACAAGCATTTTCAAATATACTTTAAAAACATCGCTTCTTTTAAAAAAATCAAGGTGTGATTTTCATACAGTAAAATGCATAGATTTTTAAGTATTCAATTCAATAAGTCTGGCTAATTATATATATTCATGTAGCAACTATCCAGACCACAACATAGAACATTTACATCCCTCAGAACAGTTCTTCAGACTGTTTTTCAGTCCCCACAATCCCTGCCAGAGACAACGATTTTTAAATTTCTGACACCATAGATTAGTTTTCTTCTTCATATAAATGGAATCATACTACTGTGTTCTTTTATGCCAGGCTGCTTCTCTCAATATAATGTTTTTGAGATTTATCCACACTGTTGGAGATTTCAGTAGTTCATTCTATTTTAGTGATTATAAACAATTTACTTATCTATTTTCCTATTGATGGGAAAAAATATGAAAAGCTCTTACATATCAATAGCAAATGACAAATGACCCAAACTACTATTATTCTGAATAAGGTTGCTACGAAATTCTTGTGCATGTCTTTTTTACAAACATGTATTTCATTTCTCTTGGGGAACTACCTAGGAGTGGAATTACTCTTTGGCCCTAGGGTAGAAATACATAACTTCATAAGAAACTGCCAGACAGTTCTACCAATGATGCATGAGAATTCCATTTGCTCTACATTCTCATCAATATTTTTGTCAATTTTTAAGATTTTAACTATTCTAGCGGGTGTGAAGTGGTATCTCATTGTGGTTTAAAGTTGCATTTCCCTGATGTTTAATGTTGCTGAGCACAACTTCATGTACTTTTTGACCAATTATATATATTCTCTTGTGAAGTATCCAAAGTATTTGCTATTTTTAATTGGATTGTTTGTCTTTTTTGGTATTGATTTTAGGTAGTTGTTTTTATTTACGGATTCAAGACCTTTATCAGATATATTGCTTGAGAATTGCTTTTTCTGAATGTGGTTTGCCTATCATTTTCTTAATAGTATCTTTAGATGAGTATAAGTTTTAAAATTTGATGAAGTGCAAGATTTGACCAAAATTCACCAGGGACTTCTCTAGTTTCAATTTCCAGCCATGCAGCATATTAGTCTAATTGCTTTCTTTGGATAGTATCCAGGTTGGCAAAAAGGAGTTACATATGCATTTCTAAAGTCCTTCTGGACTAGATAAGTTTTGTTGTTATTATTTGACCACAGGTCATCTTTCACTGAATGTTCTGTTACCCAATGAGCCTTTGTCCAACTTTAATTTTATAATCACTGGTGTAGGCCTGATGCTTTAAGGCCTTTCATTACTATTTATTTTCAAATCAGTGGGCAGAAATCCCTATCTCATAAAACAAAGAAACAAAAAACAGAACCTGTAAGGCTACTGATTCAGAAAAGCTCCTTCTGACTTTCCCCAAAAGACTGAGAAAGGCAAAAATTTAGAATGTGGCAATTCTAATTCTTGCTCTAAAGAACAAAGCCTGAACACATTATCAATATCAATCCCAAATCCATCCTGAACTACAGAACTCCCTTCAGGCCCCTAAAACAAAGGCAGGTACACAATATGCACTCAATGCTTGCTGAATGAATGAAGCAACCCTACAGCTCCACGAGAATATAGAGAAATATTAGAAAAGAAAGCAAATGTTACAAAAGGAAAATAAAACTGAGCAATCAAATGTGAAATGCGGTTGCTTACTGCTCCCTGCAAGCCTGGGCAGCCATGGTCCAGGAGACTTTCCGCTCTGTGATCAAAGAGTGGCAGTAGCCCGAGTGATGGTGCCACCCAGCTGGGCAGGATTTATGTTTCACCTCCTGAAAAGTAATTATCCACGTTCACATCATTATTGTCTTTACAATCCATAGTCAGCTGTCGGCAAAAGAAACCTTATCAGTTCCCAACTTTGAATAGAGTAGTTCTGCCACCAGAAGGGGGATGGCCCTGATCCAATTCTCCATTCTACCTTCTTAGAGGAAGCACCATCAAGGCCAGCAATGTTTCAATTTTACACCTTTGACATTCTAAAAAAATTTTTTAATAGGTAAACATCTTCTTAAACTGCATAGATTTAATTAATGGACTTTATAATTAAAAAAAAAAAAAAAACTGCTTTGGCTATTTTTCCCACTTTGCCCTCAAGTTATAACAGGCAGCAGAGGTAGCATGAGTTGACAGTCAGGCACTAGGTCATTGTTTCTCTGTTAGCCTGTCACAGGGCACACAGCAAGCAAGGGTACTTGGCTGCTCAGTCTGTGTCCCACCTTGCTTATGGGGCTCCAGGTTTTCCAGGTAATCCCATTGCACTGATACAGTGTGTGGAGGCTTTCTTCAAAATGGAAGAGTCCCTTTAATTCCAGAGTGCAGTTCTTTGGAAATGAAGGTAACTGGTCCTAGGGGAAGGAAAGGAAAGGAAATTTAGAATTCATTTCAAGGGAAGGTGAATATACACTTATCTCCTTTGGGTTATAGCTTGTTGTAAGGCAACAGGAAATAAAAAGATTTTCACACCTGTCTGGGGAAGTGTGAGTCAGTTGTGGATTCCACCTTATTTGCTTGAGGCAGCTCTGCCACTTTGATCGTCTTGATGGATACTTTGGCCTTCTCCTTATGAATTGGGGAACCTTCATCCTCCAGTTTCAGGGAAACCATCCCATGATACTTAAGTCAACCAACCAAAAACAACAATTAGGAAAAACCAAACACAAGTAGCAAACAAATTCAAAATTGTTATTAAAATGAGCAATTGTAAAGTGGGTTCAAAGCAAACAATGGAAGTTTTTTCCCTGACCAGCCAATCGTCTAAAACAAATTTTGAAACACATTTTTAAGAGAAATATATAAATATTAAAGAGATGAAATAATAGCTTCACTAAATATTTCACATCCATAAATATAAGGAAATTAGCCATTTCCTCAGACTATGCTTACATTGTAGATGATGTCTGTTCCATTTCTATGAAAAGAGGATGGTTGAACCTGAAGTCAACAGAAGACAAAATATGATTAGGTTTTCTCTTAGTCACAAGATTGAATTGGCTTGAATAATAATTAGCAATAGGGTAAAATAATATTACAGTAAGATATTTTAGTGTCTGAAAAATTTAAAACATATGTTTCTTAAGACTCTTCATGTCCAAATCACTAGAATTTTATAAATCACTAGGTCTAATAGTAACATACCAAAGTTGGTTCACACATCAACTGACCCAGTGAAGAAGAAAAGACATCTATAGTTTTTTGGTCCATCTATAGTACACAGTGGTCCACACACACACACACACACACACATGCACACAGGCTTTGACACACACATGAACTCATGATCCTGAGCCTGGGCCAGGTAAGAACGCTGTGCCAATAAGGTCAAATCCATGGCTTCTACACCCAAGCACATCACTTAACTCTCACTGTCCCAGAGTCACTTGTCATTCCCTATCTGTCTTGAGTACAGAAGGAACCAAAGGAGAACTCATATGGATGAATCAGTATATCTAGCCCCTCAATTAGTACAAATAGTAAGTGGAGGCGGTACTGTGATCTTTGCATACAAAAGGTGCTGCAAGACCATGAAAGCAACCATGGCCCCCAATCACTACTAAAACCAAAAGAACTTGTTTAGTTTTTCAGGAAGTTGACTAATATCTTTTGATTCTTTTGACATGTACTCCACACAGGAACTCTCGAAGGCCCCCATCCTTACTGTTTTGCCATTCCCGTGGGTCCTAAGCCTCGTTCGAGAAAGATCTGTAGAGTCAAAGCCTTGCAGGCTGTCTCCTCTGGTGTCCACTAGCCTCTTGGAAGATGGAAGGGGTCTTCTGTGCGGATGAAAGGAGCCAGAAGTGGAGGCTGAGGAAGACCCATCAGGCAGTGGGGCCCAAATGCCCTTCTCCCCTGCGCTCTGCTTGTTTTGGATGAAGGAATATGAAAGATGGCATTGTCCTGGAGGCATGCAAGATGGCAAGCAGTCAGTTCATTTTACACCAACAGATAAGTGATCACATCAACACTGTCCCTGGAGCAGCTTGTCATTAAACTTAGATGGATGGTTTTGCCACCAGATGTTGCCTCTTTGCCATTTGCCAGAAACTCCTGTACTCTTCTTCAGTTTCCCTCTGGGAAAGCTGTGCCCTTCTGGACATCTACAGGGTGATCACGAAATCATGAAATTGACTTTTACAACCACACATAAAAACTACTATCATGATTTTATAATCACACCATTTACTTGGGAAAGAGCCTCTCTTCTCTTCATATTACAGTACTCCTCAACATATCGGCTTTATATGCTGATCAAGTATCATTCTCCAAGCACTTCAAACTATTCCATATTTTCCCTGATCTCCTAGAGGTAGAAGGTGAAATTGCTTAAAGACGCCGGTGAAGCCAAGTAAAAATTTTAAAAATTAGCATTCAACTCTTACAAAACAAAGACCCAGTAAGTCTTGATGGAGCAGATTCTATTGGAAATCTAGCTAATTATTATTTCTGGGAATGCTTGGGGGAAAAAAGTCTAAAGTTAGAGCCCTCCTCTGGGTATTTTATACAATATAGGTAATGTCTGTTCTTCATGTACTTTTGGTAATTAATGTGATCAGAAAATTCTGCTGGGAAAGTAATTAATTTGGTGAGGAAAGGTGGTAGGGGGAGATATGAAAACATGGATATTATAAAGGAAAGGAATGATCCCAATTTTTATTACAAGGTGAGAAAGAGAGGAGGTAACAGATTCCAGATAAGGTAAAAATATGGACAACAGGGGATGACTGGTGCAAAACCAGGGTTCTGAGTGTGAGCATAGTAACTGGACACTTGTCAAATGCTAGCAAGACAAACAGCTAAAGGATGCTTAGAGAAAAAAAAATCAGAGCATTGAGGACTTTAGTCTTTATTTTATGTGGTCCACAGGTTGTTCTTTAGCATTCACTATCCAGGATCTGTTTGGTTCTGCAACCCCAAGTCGTTCATTAACATTCTCCCGTTGCTCCCGAATCCCTAAGCCAGCTGCTTCTTTCACATCTATTTTTCTCCAACTCTTTCCTCTCTTAGAATTTTTCTGGTCACACTACAGTGGGAGCTTGGATTTTAGGCACTGAGAGCTCTCTTTAACAGCGTAAGATAATAACAGCCCTACAAACTCTGGGGGGAAAATAATTGTCGGTAGATTCCCACCAACATTGTTTCTCCCTCCGTGAGAACAACAAACGGGTAAGAAAAAAAAAAAAAGAAAAACAGCCACGGCACTGACTTGTTGCTTTTCTCAAGCGACAGTTCCTAGCAGGAGGAAAACCACATGAAGCAGAACCAGAATAAAGGGTCTACATCATGACTGAGGTTGTTTTCTTGACAAGAAATTAAGCATTTTGATTTGAAGGCATTATCAAGCACATTGGCTGTTGAAAGCAAGCGGTTACAGCTCCAGGACTGCTCTTGATTTCAAGATGAGGATCAAAAGAATACCTCCTTTTGAGTCCAAAATTTTCACTGCAGCTTTTGTCTTTGTGCCAAGAACTGCATTCACAGGGGAGTTCAGAATTACTTCAAAGACCTCATCATCTTCCTCTAATCCGTCATAGGTAATTGCTATATTCCACATCTTAGTTGACATTCCTACAAGAAGTAAACATTTTAATTACTCTTTAATTGCTATTTCAATCACCTAGGTGTCAGAGAAATATATTAATTAACATGTCTACAGCTAGACTGCCATAGCCTGAGTGAGCTATTGTACTGCTACTAACTGACTGAAGTCCTGCTGTTCTCCCAAATAATATTAAAAGACCACATTTGTTCCTGGACAATGACGATTCCGTTTAAATGCAAACACTGTAACAAAAAAGTAAGTTGCATTATGCAAGGGATGGGGGGAAAAAAGGTTAGTAGATGAGATCAAAAATTTAATTTTTCCTGACCTGTTCCTTCTCAAGAATACACAAGCACTGCAATCTTAGAATCTTAACATAGTTTCAAAATCTTAAGACGCTGATGCAGACAGTTAAAAGTGATTATTGGATGGTACTTCATGCTATTCATGGAATTCTTGAAGTGATTGATTTCTAAAGACAGCTGCTTCCATCGGCTGCCCTACTTTCTGAGATCCTTCTAGCCCACAAATGCTTTTTCTGATGATGTAATTCTCAATAGTTTGATATCCTCCTAGAGAGAATTTATGGTCTGGGGGTTCTAGCAATAGACTGAGCCAATCTTTTTGTCTGCCTCTATTCATGGAGTTACAATCAAGCTCGGTTCACAGTAATTTTGTGAACTTAATACAAAATGGTTTTGATGTCCTCAGCCTTCCTGTCGCCTCTAAAACTGGAAGCAAAGCAGCCCAGATACACACTATTACAGCAGGAAGGGACCTCCGAGACTGTCTAATCCTAACCAGTTTCCGTAACATGGATTACAGGGCATCCCCCTGGGTTTACTTAGAAGAGAAAATGGTGCAAGATTACCGGTCAGTGGAGAAAGAAAATTCAAGTTTAAGGTGGACAAAGAAAACTTAAGGTTTAACCTTCTAGGGCTATTTTTAAAACCTTACTGTTTGCCATTTACTCATTAACTCTTTGTATTTGAGTGCTGTCTCTTCCTTAAGCCCCTATATAGCGGTCGTTAAACATTCTTTTTTTCTAACCTTCTCTTCTGAAAATTTGGACTCATTTTTTTCCCTACAGATAGCCTTCTGCAGATTTATGCCTCTCAACTGTGCCATCTGTATGATGGCCTCTTTCTGAAAAGTATGGCTTCTAGAGATGTCACGTAATCAAGACCTCCTCAATCCCCAGCAGAATCCAGAGGATGGAACGGTGCACTTCTCATACTCATGGCTGCACTTGAAGAGAAAACAATTAGGTGTATTTGGGATAATTTTATTTTAAAAATTAGCTGACAGCTAATGAGTTAAACTTTCAGTATTGACTGATTTCTTAAATCAATTACATTTGGTCTTTGCAAAAATAGAGGTTGAAGCATCTAATATAAAATACTATTCAATTATTATCTCATAGATAAATGAATCAATCCACCAAAATATATATTTTGTATCTCTGCATTAGATGCTATGGAGAATACCAGGAAATATAACCTAAACCAAGCCCTGACCTAAATGAGTTTAAAATCTCTTTCAGGAGATGAGACATGAATACCAGAAAAGTCATATATACACACACATATATAAAGATATGGACCAGAAGATGAATACTATATTCAGAGAAAGGAGAGGTCATTGTGGACTGCGGAGTTGGAAGGATTTGGAAGGAAGAACTAGGAAAACAACATAAGCAAAGGCAATATGACAGCAGAGGCCTCCATCAAGGAAAGATGAGCAGACTGGCTAGCTTGAATTGAGAGGTCACGATGGTGGGCAGAAGGCAACAAGGCTGCAAAGGCACTTTGTAGTTAGACTGCAGAGAGCCCTGGACACCATCTGGTTGGGTTCAGACTGTGAAATGTAGCAACAAGGAAGACTCTTAAATGGAGAACTGAAATGCTGAAAGGGGATGTTTTAGAAAAAGAAACCTGGAGGTGATATGTGGGATTATTTTGGGGCCCGGGGCAGATGGGCAAAGAGGCTAGAAGTTGAGAGACCACAGAGGCAGCTATTGCAATAAAACTGGCATGAAGAGATAAGAGGCTGGACAACGAAGAAAGTCTCTGAATACTAAGATTTTTAGTATACAGAGAACTGTTTTGACCCTCAAAGTCCAGAAAGTTAAGCATTTATTCAAATAAAAATCAAATACAGAAAAATATTTACAAGCTCCAACCAAATGTCCTCTTATTTTAAGCATCACTGAAAAAAAAAAAAAAAAAAAAAAAACCACTACAGTATCCCCCTGAAAACAACAACAACAACAAAACAAAACACAAAGCTTTTGTTGTGCTTTATGGAGTAGAACTAGATGGAGGGAAACTCTACTCCAAATTTCATTTAAGTGCTTCTGATTTGTTTTCTGCCTTTCATCTTTGTTTCTATGCCTACCAGGTGTGCACATAGGTCCACTTTTTTTAGGTTAATGAGATTGGAAGTAAGATCCTTCTTGTTTTTTTCCTACCTCCCCTACTTTCAACGTGCAAAGTATTTGTTAAGTCATTGAGATATAAACTGCAGTTTCAGAAGGCTTGAACTGACCCCCTGGTCCCACAAAACAAAAGGTGCTGAAGAGGAGAGAGGAAATGTCATTTTACACAGACATATCCCACTTTACAGAACAGACTAATTCCTGGATATTTTCCTGCAAAGCAGATCTCTCTATTGAAAGACAATTTTCTCAATGTGTTTTAGCAAATGCCACATTAAATATCTGTTTTTTGGAAAACATTTTGACTTTGAGGAATGATGACATCTCAATTAAGAGTGCAACAAACCTTTCAAGAGCACATATTTCCAAGGAAAACAATCATTTTCTTAAGAATATTTACACTTCAACTCAAGATAAGTCACAATAGCTGAATGCAAAGTAGTTAGGATTAGTTTTTGGTTTGGCACAATAGCTGCAAGGCAAGCGTACTTGAATATAATTTACTAGATTGAAAAGTCACTCCGTTTCTCTCTAGCTCCCTCCCAAGAGTTCCCCAAACATATAATGTCCTAGTGTCTTTGATTGCTTACTTTCTCTTTCTTCATCAATCATGGAAGCTGCTGTTTTTAAAGAAATGAACAGACTGCTCTGGGCAAAAGGGAGAGGAAAACACCACACCCCAAAGAGCAAGGATTCACAAAGGGAAGGAAACCAATAAATAATTACAGGACCTGCAGACATGGGGAACTTGAAAATTCCCTAAAGCACTTCAGGTTATGAAACTGTTTCTGGCTAATAAATTTCAAAACGAGAAACAATCTTAGTGTTGGGTTGTTTTTTTTTTTTAAGTTATAAGATATGTTTATGATATTTCTTAAAATGTCAAAATAATTTCTAAGACATAAGACTATTCAGAGGCCCCTGAAGTCATTGGTGTCTACTCAAAATAGGATATAAATTCTAGACAAATGGATATTTATCTTATCCAGTGGAATCTTATCAAGGAGGTAAATTCAGAGTCTCCCCTAATGTGATACATTTTAGTTCCTATCAGTCCAAACAGAGAACTTGGTGAGTGACTGGAGCCAAAATCACTCCTGATCTTGTCATAAACAGACCTCAAATAATACAGATGACATGTGGCAAAGACTTGACTTTCAGAAAGCAAGAAGATTGGATGAATTGCCTTAACGTGAAGTACAAAAAAGGGCAAAGTGCAAATGAACCCGACCCTTTCATCTTTGGATTGACCAGAACACAAGAGCCTGCAGCAGCCTGAGGGTCAACATCAAATACAGATACATTATGCAAGTCAGAATGTTAAGGGTCTTAGGAAGGCGATCAATAACAATATGTAAGCTGCTGTGTGCAAAATTTAAGGGTCACCAAACATCATCCTACTCGTGGTGAACCAGAGACAGGTGTTTTTTTCTATGTTTAATGTTAAGATTTTCAGTATTGGGATGGTATTGGTATTTCTACCATTTTGTTTTGCCTTTGCCAGAAACATAATGTGTAAGGGGCAGAAAACGGCAAGATTTTAGACTTGACGAAGTGCTGCTAGAGGCAGGAAGCACAAAGCCACAATTCCTGGCTGCTCTTCAAGGACTTTACCATTTGCCTGTGGCCAGGTGATCCAGGCCCAAGTCAGACTAGAGGGAATCAGAGAGAGCCCAGCAGTGCAGTGATGAAGAGCTACCTGCCTCCACGCACAGAAGCCAGGGAAATTCGCAGTTTCCCAAAGATGTGACAGTGCTTTTGTGGTCATTCTTCAGCCTGGGGTTTCTTTGTTTTGTTCCTACCTGCTCAGAATGCCACCTCCCACAGGAAGGCCTCCAGGTTTTTCCTTAGCTAGAATAATGGCTCATTCTGTACTAACGTACTATTATTAAGATATATTCATGTCTATATTTTGAGAGCAGGCACCATATATATTTTTTATTCTCTCTTGTAACTAGCAAAATATTTCTGAAAATTTATAACAAAATATAAGGTATTTAATTATATAAAATTTTCCCTTGGAAAGTTCTTATAGCAACCTATTCCAAAAGGGATCATTTAGAAATACACTTGAGGAATCCAAATGAACATAATATTCTGAAATAATGAGGCCATTAAATTACAATGGCTTTGTGATAGGTCTTTAATTTTTAAGACTACATTATTTTTTCTGGACTTTCTTAGATTTGTCTTGATATTCAAATTTGTTATGATCTTTCTCCTCATTTTGAATAAATACATATTTTTAAATATATATATATAAAAGGGCAAAATCTCAAGTCCAAACTCATCTCTCCTGAAGTGACACGGCTCCCTGAGTAAATTCTAGCTGGCTGAAATTTCATAATATTCCTGCCTTCTCCACAATCTCCAGAATGTCTCACAAAATATAAAACAGACTAGAGACACAAAATGTACCTGGGTCAAACTGAATCAGTTTGGATGGTGTCATGGTGAAATCTTTTCCAATTGTAGCTGACACTTGGTTAACCTTAAGGGGAGAAAAAAAATTTTAATAAAAATAAATATTCTGTAATAGAGAAACATCTAGCCTTTCCATCATGCTGGACCCAAGTCATCCTTTAAAATCTGTTTTTAATATCAAGTGTTTTTTATTATAATAAACCATTTTTTAGATCCAGGCTATATCAATCTTCCTTGAAGTTAACCTTTTACTAGAGTAATATCAATGGAAAATAAAGCTTTTTATGCTTTTCTTTTACAAACGATTCAGGTATTGGAGAAAAGAGCACAAATTTTAAACAATATTTTTCTCTTTGGTATGAGTAAAATTTTATTTCATTGCCTTCCCTCCACCCCAACCTGCTTTTAAAATAGTGCCTCAGAGGAAAGGGAGGGGAAGAAGTAAGAGGAGAAGAAACAGCAGGCATTCCTAAACCTGTGTAAAGATCCATCAGCCAGTTTTGAGGTGTCCTGCAAGCTCCAGGGCGCTGCAAGCCTTGAGATGAGATTCACTAAAACAAGGCTGGTCCATTTTCCTCTCTGGATGAAACTATCACTCTCCACTGACACAAATGGAAGCTTTATGAGATTGACAGCCACGGTGAGCAGCCAAGCAAAGGCATCGTGGATACCCAAGAACCGCGAGCTTTAGAAACTCCCATCAGACGAGTGTGGAAAAAATTAATTGCGCTAGTCTAAAGAGACTATTGACTGCTACTGTGCTCTTCTACTTCGGCGCTAAAAACCAAAGGGGCGACATAAGGGTTCTGGAGGTCTCGTCCTTCATTTCCCAAGAGAGTGCCTTAAAAATGACTTAAGGACAGTGTCCTTGGCTGGTTTAAAAACGAGGTCATCGAATGAGAACCCTGGTAAACACAAGACGCAGTTGCTACTTTTTACTTTTACAAACTGTTTTGATGTTTAAGATGGTCGGGAAAGTGGGTTAGTATATTTCTGCATATTCTTACAAAGGAATGAATTAAAACTTAAAAATTCCTATTTCTCTGGCCTCAGACAATAACTCCATTTCAGATCAAATGTCCTATCATCTATGAATGGGCCTGCAGTGTAAACATTTGTGCTGAAGAAAGGTATCATTACCTCCTCAGCTTCTATTTACTTTTTGTCTACAATGCCAAGGCTCCTTATGAACAACCTCTTATTGTGAAAAACAGCCCATTGTACACCTGAACCCACCATATGCTTGAAGTTACATTTCCCTGCATGGTTCTTGCATGTGCAATTACCTGGTATTTACCACCACTGAGTTTACAGAAGCCTATGTGGGAAAAGGAATGGAGCGAGGCAAGGTGGTTGTAGAAATCTGTCAAGTGAAGGTACTCGATTCAAGCCAGAGCAAACAATGTAGCAAAAAGTGCATTCTCTCTGCCCTCCCCCTAGTCAAGCAGGCAGCCAAGAAGCCCTTGTGCAAAGGGGCAGGTTGTGCTCTAGGTGGGGCTGTCCCTGAAAGCTTCAGAGGCGGTGTGTGTTGAAGAGCCACACACTCAGCTGGAGGGATCACAGTGTGTGTTCAGCTTAGGTAGACAAAAGGCTCCATGTAACACCATGTATCTTCTTTCTACCTGGCAAGGTGAATGGTTGTATGGCCCAAACTCCAGACTAGAGCATATGGTACTTTCTTTCAGGGACCAGAGGATTATTAGAAAACAATCCAGGCAGATTACTTCCTTTCCCATAAACAATCTGTCAGAAAATTATAGGGCATAACAGGTTCTCTGCTATTTTAATAATAGTAGAGCACCAACAGATCTGGGGGAAAGAGCCTATTTCTATTAGAAAGATAAATACCAAGCCCAGACATCATAGAACTGAGGCACACAAGATTCCAAGGGTGATCTAAATTTACTTTTATGATTGAGACTTAAAAGAGATGCCACTTTTGCCTTTTTCATCCGACTGAGGAGAAGACTCTTTAAGGCTCATTCTCCATAGTTTGTGTTTCATGCTTTCTGAAGTACTATTGTTAAGTGACTCCTAAAAAAATCTTTCAATTCTAGAAGCCATAGATTGCTCTTGATCACTATGTCAATGGAAAGAGATACTGAGTTGACTAATACAAAAGAGAAGATCATGTGAAAACTCTTTTTTATTTCAGGGCGTCTATTTCGATGTACGCTCTCTAAATTTTACATGACTTGGGCTATTCTTAAAATAGATTTGAGGGAAGAGGCTGTGGCTCAATTGGTTGGGCTCCCATTCATACAGGAGGTCCCAGATTTGATTCCTGTGGGCCTCCTGGTGAAGGCAAGCCGGCCTGCACGGCACGGTGAGCGACGCAGCAAGATGGCTCAACAAAGGGAGACAAGCAGACCCAGAAAAATGCCAAAAGCAAATGGACACAGCAAGCACAAGCAGCAAGGGGGGAATAAATAAATAAATAAAAATAAAATCTTAAAAAAAAAAAAAAAAAAATAGGTTTGAGCCTCCTGATTTACCTCATCCACCAAGACCAGGGAAGTGATCTTGGCACACATTAACAGGAAGCCATCTGGGGACTGAAATTTGTTCTGGGTACCCCACACAGTAGGCATGGCTCTATGAATATCTTACACACAATTACTCATTCCAAATCAGAGTTTGGACCAAGCTCACTAGGTTGGATATATATCCCTGTGAAATCAAACCTTGAAACTTCAAGAGTTTATAGAAACAATGACTAGATTTAAAAACTAAACATAGCTCTTTTTTGTTGTTTTGTTTTGTTTTTAGGAGGTACTGGAGATTGAACCAAGGACCTCATACATGAGAAACAGGCACTCAACCCCTGAGCTACATCTGCTCCTATAAACATGGGTTGTTCTTTTTTTAAATCATATCTAGGAGTTGATGAAGCTAGATGAAGTTTGGAGGGACAGGAGATTTTGTACTTAGAATCTTCAGAATAGTGTGACACACCTGGAATTTGAAATTCCCTCGGTCACTCTGAATTTTTCTAAGAAAATAATCAATGGTACCAACCAACAGTGTAAGTTTTACCTTGATAGTATACACATTAGAGCTGTTACCTGCACACCCACAAAGGCTGAGTCCATGGAATATCCACTTCTGGTAATCTCCAAGGGTAACATGCCCACATTCTCACAGACCTCATATTCAGTCTGTGACCATTCAATATGAGACCACTTCAATTCCAAACTGTGCATGAAAGGAAAAGAAAGAGGGAAAATTCTAAGAAATGCATAGTAAATGACTGCAGGGACTTCCTGCTGGCTGCAAGGCTGAGCCACTGATTCATGTCATGGTGGCAGAGGTGGTTCATCAAGCTAAAGCAATGACAAAATTTTCTTATGACTGTTTGGTATGTATTTAGTCTATAAAGAACTTTTACTACCATTATCTCATTTGCTCTTTATAAGAACCCTGTGATGGCAGATAGGCAAGTATTAAAATCACATTGTACAAATGAAGAAACTGACGTTGAAAGACTTGCCAAAGGTCCCACAGTTATTAATGACAGAAAAGGGACTCAAACTTGCATGTTCGGAAGGGAAAGGATCCAGCCATCATTAATTTCAAAGAAACATTCATTTTGGGGAAAAACATTGATATTAAATCTTATATATTATCTTTTGACAAAATAAACTCAACAATGCTGGCTTCCAAAATGAGAGCCTATACCAGTGGGGCAGACTTACAATGGGAGCATGGAATTATTATAAGGATTTTATGAACCTGTATGAACATACATGTTTACTCAATCAATAGGTATGAAATTTACCATTATTGGCATGCTGGGCTTCATAAAATTTTTGACATGAAAATGGAATCTTTATATTGAAAAATACTCATGCCCTTATAGCTCTTTGATGCAGCTGAATACACATCTGGCATTGAAATAAAGCATAACTTAAAAAAGAAATAAATGACTATGCTTAAAGAATTACAAGATAACAAGCAATAAGGACATTATAAATGCCAATAGCAATAACACATGGCAAAGAATTCCTAAAGGGTAGAGATAAAATGAGAAAAGAAAAAAATCACCAAGAGGGATTAGGGAAGAAGACATAAAGATTGAAAAGAAAGAAAAGAAGGCAAGGAATAAGAGTGAAATGGATAAACTTGGATGGATTTCAGTAAGATTCAAGTACGCTTCAATGTCCAATTCTTCTGACAATCCATCCATTGCTAACGCTAACCATGACAAGCAAAAATTCATCAATGTCAATTTGCAGATCCAGGTGACCTCAGGGCCTAAAGCTAAATGCAATTTGATTGCTGCTCTAGATCCAGAAGGGAAGCTTCAGAGGGATGTTCAACTTCAAAGTATAAAGGGTCTTAGTGTTGGAGAATGTGTCTGTATTTCCCTGATGCACCATTAATTAGAATGCTCCATAATGCTTGGAGGTTCAGGCTGTCATGAGACAATGCTATAATTTATTTTCTTAAAACTCTTCACTACAAAAAAAGAAAAATCTATTGAAAATCCATGAAATTTTAGCCAGGCTGTATATTTTTCAGAAAAATATTTAAATGGAAAAGCACTTGCATACGTACAGGATATGGACAAGATATGTTTCAAATGCGCTCTTTTGGTTTTTTGCAGTACTGCGTTTGAGAAGATCTTTCTACTCTGAGACTATGGCTGCTTAAACTCTATACAAACACCTGGAAGAAAAGTAAGAGATGCAGTCCACCACCTGGGTATGGGTCTCTGCAAAAAGTCAAACAGCTGTATGCTTTGGCATCATGTTAATAAGCAAATGCAGGAGCCCATGACAGACATATAGATATTGAGAAATTTGGAAAGCTCTGGATGGGTAGATGTCATGTAGACAATGATTTCCTCATAGTTCACGTGTTTAATGATGTTTCCCAAGCTAAATTGACCATCAAAACTGCTTTTCTCCCCAATCTGAATAACATCATGATATTTCACCCACTTTGAAAAGATGCTAGGCTAGATGATCCTTACATCTTCTTTCTAGCCCTGACTTATCTGGATTTTTTACTATTACTGGACTTTATTAGAGTACGGAGCATTATGACATTGATAAAAGAACAATCTTCCATAAATCATGATTTCTTAAAAATATATATATGCTATTTTCTAAGGCAGTGGGCCTCAACATTTGGCAGTGTCTGGAGACAGTTTGGATGATCACAACTGGGTGTGGGTGGTACTACCGACATTTAGTGAGCAGAGGTCAGGGATGCTGCCAAACGTCTTGAGATGCCCAGGTCAGTCCCTGACAACAGAGAATTATCCAACCTAAAATGTCAATAATGCTGAGGTTTGGAAACCCTGTTCTGGAGTCATAAATATATACTTTTTCATATTTTATTTTGTAGCTACTTGATTCATGTATAGGAAGGATCTAACTGAAATAAGCACTTGGGGTTAAAACACCAGTTTGGGATTTGGGACATTAATCCAGGTTAACAAGAGTCTGTGAAAAAGGCACGGAGCCTCTCTATGCTTCAGTTTCCTCCTGTCCCAAAGTGTAATAATGATGAGTCTGTACTTCAAAGGGTTAAATGAACCTTAATGAATGCTCATTAAGTATTCTGAACTTCTCAGTGATGTTTTATAGAAGCTAAAATTGTAATTAAATTATTATTATTATAACTAGATCTTCCTTTATAATCAAGTAGCATATGACTTAAGAAAGAAAATTGAAATGTTTAAAAATATTTTTCCCAGTATTCAATGTGTAAGACATATAAATTCAAAGATGATGATATTAAGCTCCATAATATAATGCTATGAACACCTGTGATTTCATTTCTGTCTTTTTCTCATGATAATTAGAAAACAAAGTGTTTAGCCAGGAGGCAGCATGGTGAGTACCCGAAAAAGTGCTTTGGATTCAAGCACACCTTGCAACCACTTATTAGTGTGTGACTACGGTCAGTTACTCAGTCTTTTTAGGTCTCAGTTTCATTATCTGTGAAAAGAAGAATTAGGCATGTGTAAAATAATTAAAATTAAAGTTAGTTAATATGTCTAAAACATCTGTACACAATGGATGCTTACTAAGTGCTATTCCCGTCCCTTCCTCCTTGCTTTCCTACATCAGGTCAGGACACAAATACTTTAACTCCTGACTTGTAGGTAATATAAAAGCTTTATCTAGCCAGTAGTTTCAACCTCTTCCCCTATAAGGTGTTTCATAAAAGCTGCTAAAAGGTTGCAAATTTCACCTATTAGAAATTCCTTTTCTTTTGTATTTCTTTTGCTCCTGCTCATTTAAGGCCAAGAATGAATAATGAAACAGCTAGAATGTGGGTAGCCAGGAGGGGAAGAATCAGAGTGCTTTCAATCATGCTGCAGCTGGAGAAGACCCCATGGAATTATCAAGAATTTCAACATTGCTCAACTTTTCTTTTGATGCTCACTTTTTAAATTTTTAAAAAAAATTTTATTAATTAATTAATTTATTTATTTATTTTTGGTGAGTATAAGCAAAAACTTAAAGTGGAAGACATATTAGGAAAACGGCCTTAGGCAGAAGCTGGCTACACTATGTGGTCCGCCAAGGTGATTTTGCTGAATGATGGGGAACTGTGGAACTTAATGTGGGAGTTCTGCAGATTATCTTGGAAATTCAAGTCAGACTACAGAACGGACATAAGCTTTTGAGTGAATAGTGAAGGCCAAAGCATGAGCCAATACAAAGGCCCCTGGCTTTGAGGTCAGGAGGTCAAGAATCACACCTTTGGCTCTGCCACTCACTCAATGACTTTGAGCCAATTACTTAAATGCTCTGAGCCTCATTTCCTTATCTTCCTCAGAGAATTGTGTTTTATAAATTAATTAGACAACATATGTGAAAGCACCTAGCACAGTACCTGAAATGTAGGCACTTAGCCAAATCCAAATATTTATGCAAATTTCAATGGATTTGAATGTATAAAATAAAGTCTATTTGTAATGCAGTATTTCCCAAATGCATTCCATGAGAAAAGTGTTCCTTAAGCTATTCTGGGGGAGGGCAGAGGTGTTTCTGTAGTCAAGTGAAATTTAGAAATGCTGCATTAGGTCCCTCTATGAGATTCCCAATCCATGAAAAAAAAAAAAGCATCTTGATGATTCTGGGATGCAATGGAATTAAACAAACATGCACGCTAGCAAGCTAGCAATAACTTGATGAAGCTTGCTTCAACCAGCATTTCCTAACCATTTTTGTTTGTTTAATGGAATTACCCATTGAGCCTTCAGAACTGGTATTCCACAGAAATACTGTAATATCAAAAACTTATTAGCAATCAAGGTTCTGGGACATTTCCACTGAACACGGGCCCTTCTCATTCTTTAAAAGAGGCCTCTCTGCTCTAGATTGCCCCCATCAGTCCCTTTACCTTTATTAGAGAAGGTTTTTACCCCTTCAAATAATGAAAAATATTTATGTATTAATCCTGTCTAAACCAAAGAAGAGCACAAAGTTCCATAGCATTTAGATTATTAATTAATAAGCATACTGACTATTCACTTTGTGAACCAACCCAGAATCAATTTCTAATAGAGGTAGAATTTAGCTGGCCACCAAACCTTTTCAGGGTACTTCTTCACATGGCCAAGCATTGTACACACATGAATTAACCAATAGCAATCACCACAGGACACATCTGTCAAAGGCATTAAAATGTACAAGATGTTTTCATATATTTTTGCCCATTTGTTTCTCTAAACGAATTGTGAGATTGCCCTCATTTTATAGAGGAGATAAGAAGGCTTGAACAGTCACCTAGAGGAATGGCAGAGCCAAAGTGCAAGCATTGTCTTTTGGCTGGAAGTCCAGTGGTTTATCATCTATATCCTAATTCCCAATGGGGCAGTCCATGAACGATGGAACCAATCTTAATATCAGCATTTTGTAACCTGTAGCCAATGTCTAGGGATGGATCTGCTGCTCCAATAGGCCAGCTTAGCACAATCATTAAGAGTGGTCGAGACTTTTTTCAGTGCAGTGAGGAAAACTGTTTTCTCTAGAGCCACACTTTCTATGTCTGAATCCCAGCTCCTTCACTAATTTGTGTGTGAGCTTGGAAAAGCCACTTCATATCACCGTGCCTCAGTTCCTTTGTCTGTAAATTCTGGTTTACGACAATTGCTAACTCACAGGTGTTTGTGATGATTACATGAATAACAATGAAATAAAGCAGAAAACCATTATACTGCAAATGTGTCCCGTGTGATTTATAGTGTCAGTGTGACTAAGCTTTTGCTGACTGTCTTGGGAAAACATCCCACTATTCATACACTATTTCTTACTAGAAAATGTGCTCTTAATTCCAAAAAGAAAACTACTTACAAATGAGTTGAGAAGTTTGGGGACAACAATATCATTAAAACATTATGAATATAAATGCTGAGTAACTTCCACTTCAGATCAAAATTATTTCTGGATTAATCCTCAATTAAGGTTAAAAATAAATTGAGTAATTTCTTGGTAAATTCTGCTGTGATTCTCCTAGGAATCTAAGGGTTGTTTGAAACATAAATCATCTTCAAAAGCAATGCCCTAGGAAAATGAGGGTGAAAACAGCCTGTGGGTGAAGAAGCATCAGTCCAGCTCATTGCTGGGGGGAAAAAAATCTGTCAGCTATCCTGTGCTCACACGTGGAGACAAGAGATCAGTGTGGAGTCAACAGAAAGAATCATCAATATTCTTATGTTTTATAGTGGAACTATTAAAAACTTGTTTAAAAAAAAGCCAAACGATATCAATTTAATAATGTTTTGGAGCCGGATTTTTTTTTATGGTTTTTTGAGAATTGGAAGACGTCTTTCTGAAGTTGCAAGTAATTGATATATTTTCATAAATATTGTGACCCTGAGGAATCATTCATCTTAGGTAAGATAAGAGCAGCTTAACAGGTGGTGGTCATCATTTTAGCTTTATAATCTTGGCATCATATTTCACTATCAAGGGTCAGACTTTCCTTGTTCACTCCTATTTACCAGCTCCTACTAGTGTGTTCCTGACATGTAGTAGCCACTCAATAAAAATCTGTAGCATTAATGAATCGGAAGCTGGAGAGGGCCAATTTACCAGGGCAATGGACGTGGGATCCAGGGGATTGTGCTTTGTTAGAGAATGTCAGTTTTTAAAAACAATGACTATAGAGACCTCTGCTGGTTAACATTGGAACTACAATTCAGCATTGGAAAGAAAATTCCAGGATGAAAAGTGCAGAAGTGAATTTCTCAGCTCTCTTTTCTTCCTTTGTCTATATTCCATCATAAAAGGCCAATAATGAGTCTGTACTCATTATGATGTGTAGTATTACCTGATATGGTGAATATTAAAACTATGATAAATGAACAACTTTTCTTTGAGGTGACCAGGAAGGGCATCAAATAAAAAAAAAGAAAATGGAACAAGAAACACCTTTCTATGATTGTCTGTTAGCTAGTAAGTTAGTCAAGGTCTACATTCAAGAAAAGTCGAGAATAGGGACCCAGTGAGTAAAATTACTGTGGTCTGTTAATATAATTAATTAATTTTACTCTTGCTACTTCTGAGGGTCATATATATTATACACATTCTAAAAGTCACTTAATGCTTCCCCAAGTCTATTTTCCCCCCTACCCCATCTTCACCTCACCTTTATAAGGAAGAAAATGTTTTGCTAACCTCTCCTGACCACCTCATTCTTCTTGGCTCTAGATATTGTAGAAGAACATGGTTACTAACGTGGTCCTAGAGTGACCTCTTGCTGTACAATTTGTACATGAAGCTACAAGCTCAGTCTTGGGCACTAGTGAATTGCCAAGACAGAAACCTCCGTGTGTGAAACTGTGTGCAATTACATGCACAGCATGAATGACCCAGCACTATATAATTTAATTTTTTAACGTTTCTGTACTCTGTAACACTAATGACTTTCCCATTATCACTCAGTAATAAAAAGAAATTCCCTCTCCAAAATAAATTTTATAAGCTTGTGACATGGTCTATCAGTTTGTCCTCTTAGGTTCAGTTTGAAAAAAGAACATTTCACTTTCATAACCAGATATATTCTGGACATTATATTCAGGGCTATTGAATAAGCAAAATAATTTACATTTGAGGAGTGGCAGAATTCCCTGTGGGGTCCATGATTTGAAATTCCATGATATCTGAATTTACTTCCAAAGATGGGTTTATGATGTAAAGAATGGTCTTACTGTTTAAGTCCTTTTGGCTAAATTTCTCATGGATAAATTCACCTACAAAAAAGAAACACATGAATCTCATGGATAATCAAACAAAACATTTAGAGCTTATAAAATCGCATGGCTATTTTATTCTAAACACAGTTTTAAAGACAGCCAAAGAAGGTTTTGTTTTGTTTTTTTCAGAGCTTTACCTTATGGCAACTATCTTAAAACTTAATTGCAAGGCATTTAAATTAGGCATTAAATTTTACTTTGCCTAGAAACATTGTACCTTAAAGAAAATATAAAAAGAGCGAGGTGAGTAGGAAGAAATAGCAAAACAATCTGTAAGTGTGTACCACCATCCTGTTAAGTGATAGTTACAGTCATTGTCTTCATAAGGCAGAAATAACATGCAATCAGTGAAACTATCAGGCAAAAAACCAACAGCACAGATTTTTAAAAAATGAATTGATATCATTTGGAATTCATGATAGAAATATAAATTAGTTACAAAAACGAATTTTGTCCTGACACTGTGTTCCTTTGAATATATTACAATCTGGCCATTAAAAAAATGTTGTAAACAATAAACAGCTGTGTAACATTATTTGGTTCTCCACTCAAGATGAATTCAGGAAAGCTCAGCTTCCAACCTTCTTTAGCACCAATATTGATTTATAAACTGCATCTATCAGTAAGCCCTGGGGAGTGTTTACCAAATGGGCCTGCACTTAATTAAATTACTCTCTAGCACTGCCAGGCCCTGGGTATTTTAAAATAAGCAATTACATGGATTAAAGAAGCCAGTACCTGTTGTTACGTTCTCCAGATGTCCGTGTTGTGGGCCTTGTAAAATCTTAAAAATGATCTGATCATCCTCAGTGTCAGGGTCAGATGCCTTCAACACACGGGAAGTGATATAAATCCCATAGCAGCCATTTTTCAGGAGCCCCACTTGAGAAGAGGAGTGCAAGTGTGTAACCCGAGGGGCCGTTTTGTCCAACTGGTCCACCTGAATTGTCAATAATTACATGCAATGTTACACAAAGGCTTCTCACCCCAATGCATTGGAGGACTCTAATGGTTTAACAGTGACAAACTCTTCTGAGTTTCAGATTCCTTATCCTCCTCTTTTGTTAATTTCTGCTAATGCTCGAGGGGAAGAGGATGAAGGTGAAGTCTCTGTCTTGTTCAGAATATTCTCAGCAATTGTGTCACATCTATTACAGTGCCTGCTACAAAGGCCAACTTTCCATTTTAAATTTCAACCCATCTTTATTGGCTGACCCCCACCATTAGAATGTAAATTCCATGGGGACAGATTTCATGTCTTTTTTTTTTTTTCCCACCCATTCCTTGAGCCTGGCACAGTGCCTAAAATATAACAGAAACTCAAGAAATATTTGTTAAACTAATTAATTAAATTTGACCCAAGAATTGATTTGCAAAATTAATGTCGATCCCACTGAAATAGTTCCCCATTTTCCCAATGTTTAGTGAATTACATAAGCAGAGTTGTAAGGGTTTACAAACACATAGAACTTTGTTGGCATGCCTTTGTTCAATTTGGTAGAAATGTTGACTAAAAATAGAAATACCTCAGTAAGAAAAAAGCAAAAGTGAATATATTTGGACATAAACATATTCATTTCATTGAGGATGAGGACCAGGTAATTACATAGGTACACTCAATTTGTGGAGGTGGTGGAGAGATGATTACTCATTGAGCCAGAAGAGGGGTAAATTGGTTCAAGCACTCTGAAAGGCCTCATCCAGGTATGGTAGCCTGTATGATGCCCAGTCCATCTTGCAAATGACATAATGGGTTACTCAGGGAGCACAAACACACCACTGATACTAGAAAACAAGTAAAAGAACACTACCTTCATTTCCTTCACTCCTAATTCCACAATTCTTAACTTCAAATAACATCACTCTAAATTTTAGTTCACTCTAGCAAAATAAGGAATTACTGTCAATATTAAGACCATATCTATGTATTTTTTGTATATTTGATATAATAACCTACTATGCAGCTATTAAAAAGAATTAAGGAGTAGAATAGACTGGTATTCGTGTTACTGGAAAAGCAAAGCAAGTTTCAGAATAAAATATGACTATAATACCATTTTGTTATAAAACAAATATATCTATATATTTGTACAGGCATAGGCAAAAGTCAGGGACCATTTGTAAAATGCAAAATTGAAAATTACAGCTCTGCCTTTGTGTATTTTTATATGGAATTTTTTCACAACCATTTTTTTCCTTTCAAATTGACAGTTGTTTTTTTTTTTTGAATAAAAATAATTATATTCTATGTTGGTAAATGCTTGCATTTTTTTAAAATTTTGCTGGGAGGGGTACAAATGAGTTAAAATTTTCTGGAAGGAAATTTGGCTATAAAGATGGAGAATGTTAAAAATGTGCATATACTTTGATTAAAAAATTTCACTTTTATGAGTATATCTGGTAAGGACAGATGTGTGCAAACACATAAACATACATAATATATTTAATATATATGCCACATATATATGGAATTTCACTAAAATATTATTTACAACAGCAAAAATTTCCAAGAAACAAAAAAGCTCTACAGGGGATTTATAAACTATCTCTGCCTGAGACACAGTGCTATGCATCCTTAAAATATCATATTTTCAAGGAATATTTAATGACATAAGAAATATATATATTCATTATATAATGGAAAGTGGAAACAGGCACTATACGTAATAGTACATATAATATCATCCCACTTTTTATTGCCTAGAATAGGAATTACACTGACTTAATCTATGAATGGTATAGTTTTGAAGGATTTTTTCCTCTCCTTTTTCGTAGCTTAAGAATTTTTTACAATGTTTTATAAAGTAAAAGTGCAATAAACATGGTCAAAAGTCACCGTCATTATTCTCTTCTGAAAAATGTGGGAGGGAACTCTCAGAGCTGTGAAGATGGGTAGAAGGTGGAAGGAAAACTGTTGTGTGTTTTTTGTTGTTGTTTTTTAAAGTGTTAATATCTAAACTGTGGTTAAATGGTTCCCTGTTGTGTCATATACCTAAAGTACCTCCTTGTCTTATTAAATTTCTAGCTTCTTCAGAAGCAGGTTCTCTGGTTCAGTCTGCTGGAAGTATTTTTAAATGTTGGAGCATAAAACTTGTTTTATTTGTTTTTTTAAAGAAGGTGACAGCCTTATGATGACTCCTGTTGTATTTACTGAAAATCATCACAGATGTGTCCAAGCTGGGAAGCAGCGATATTTATCCTTTCTTCCTCACCCCTTCCTCCCCCTCCCCCCGCCCCACACACAGCCCAGTCCCCTTTAAAGAAGGACTATGGGAATCAATATGTAGTCAGACAAACATACATATCCTACAAAATAAATATCAGGCTGTGCCTGCTCATATGCGTAAAATGCCCTTATCTTGCACGTGCTCATTCTAGCAGCTTTGCCTTCAGTCCCAGGCTCCACTCCTGTGGTGGAGCAGTACACCATGCATGGGAGACTTGTCTGGGTCAAGCCACCACTTACTGGTGGTCACCATCATATCATATTGCCAGGAAAAGCTCTTGAAGTCTGGAGACTGGAGGTGTTGTCTCTCCTGCTCTCCTGCAGGGGTCACATCAATTTTATCCTGAGCCCCTTGACCTCTCTGCTCGGAAAGACCATGCGGTTCAGGGGAAATATTTTGCAAGGTTTTCACACCTTATGAGATTTTTTTGGCAAGGGAAATTTTGTACTTTTGAAGAAAAACATGTATCCAAAATTATCCTTTCAGTAAATTCTACACCTTCCAAGAGATAACTCTTTTAGGATAATCATGCTTTTTAAGATTGGTGTTGGTGTTGAAAAGAAGCCTGATTTGAATTCTGATGCCTTCTCCAAATTCTACCCCTTTTTTTTCCATCTCTGCTCTCTACCCCTTTTTTCTTTCTCTCCTCTGGATTCATGTCTGCATTCAGAATTTATAAGTCCTACAAATTTACAGCCAAACAGAAACAGAAAGTTGTTCCTGCTTGGACAGTACATGACATTTCTCAACATAGAGCTGGGAGTCAGGAATCAAGAAAGATATTAATAGACTGAAGAGTGGAAATAAAACAATTAAAACATACAAACAAACAAACAAAAAAAAATAAAAGTAAAAACACACACACAAAATAAGAAAACAATTAAAACATAATGAAAATAATAAAAACACAATAATGTTACTATGAGCAAAGCACTACTTATCTATACTTTGTCAACATCCTCAATACCTTCTCTCTTCTCCCAGCGCATCACAATTTCATTACATTTTCTGGACTTCCCCAGTGCCAAAGTCTCACCCAGCATCTACTCTATGTTATCATGATTCCCCCCTGTTTCTACTCAGATCCACTTTAGAGACAAAAAAGCAAAACAAAACAAAAAACAAGGAAAAATCTGAATATTTTTACATAATTGGAAGGTTATCTTGAAGAAAAGACAAATTTAGATCTCATTTGCTGTTAGCAGAAGTATGTAAAACAGGGGTGAATACATCCAAGGAGACTGGATTCAAGAGTTTTTGAGAACCAAATATATTTTGTGTTTAGATTAACAAAAGAAAAACACAGTAAGTCCTCTAAGAATCACTGTGATAATCAACAGAAATGTGGCAGCACAGTGCCATAGGAAGAACACAGAATTGGGGATCATAAAGATTTAAGAATTGCCACTGAATAGCCATGTTATGTTTGATCAACTTATTTAACCTCTGAATCTCAGATCCCTCATCTATAAAATAGAGATTATAAAAGTTACCTAAAAGGATTTTTTATTTTTTTAATTTTTAAATTTTTTATTTTTTAATTTTTTTTTTTGCCGGGAGGTCCCGGGAAACGAACCCAGGACCCTCCATATGGAAGACGGATGCCCAACCATGTGAGCCACATCCATCCCCCCTAATAGGATTTTTATGAGAATTAAATGAGATTTAAGTAAAGTGAGTTCAACCTAGAGTAAACACTCAAAAAATTGTGACTGATTCAATTATTATCATTATTACATGTGTAATATTGATGCTGCCTTGTAAGATTTCACATGATTAGTTGAATGCCATTAAAATGTCAGTAGATGACATAGCCCAATAAGCCTCAATATAGTAGTAGTTACTAGATATTGAATATCTAATATGTTCCAGGCAGTATGCTAATGCCCTCGATACCTTATCTTACTTAATTCTTACCACAATGCTTCTATCATTTTCAAAGAAGGAAAGTAGAATCAAAAGAGTTAAAGAATACTTTTAAGGTCAGCTAATAAATAGCAAATTCATTAGCAAATGCTAATGACAGCTAATAAATGGCAAGCAGAAATTCCAACCTTTGTCTATCTCCAAAGCCCATGCTTTTTTCTCCTTTTTATATCACCACTGACTCTTGAAGTCAGTCTTTAGCCTATAAGCAGGGACCATGTATATTTGATTCAAGATTTATATGTCCAGTTCCTGGCCTAGTGTCTGGCAGATTGTAGATGTACAATACACATCTGAATGAAATAGGGAAGGAAATAAGGAGATCATTCTTCTTGAAGTGATTTCCCCCACTTCTCTGGCAATGAACTATATTTGTCATACTTGCCTGGATGGTGAATGGAACAGGTTCTTCCCACACTCTCCCATCCACAACAAAGCCTTGGTGTGTCTTATCTGTGGCTACAAATGTAAAGCGGTCAATCTGGGAGTCCCTTCCTGAATGTCTATAGGCCACATTCCTGCTGTCCACGTCCTGTTGGGTGAAATTGTTTTGAAGCAGTATTGTCCCTCGCAGGTAGAGCTGGCCATGCTGTGGGAGCTGGGCCAAGAGGAAGGTGAGATTTTCCACTGGAGTGTCAGGATCAGTCAACTGAAGGAGGTCAGAGGACAGCAGGCCCAGGGCCCCTTTGACCAGTCTCAACCCCTTGTTCCTCGTCACTACAGGCAAGGCTCTGTCCACAGTCTCCAGTGTGATCTCAAACACCCCATGCTTGGTCCACAGTCCATTGCTGACGATGAATCTGGCAAAGAAAGGCAAGGCAGCCTTCAGCATGGATTCTTGTTTCACCATCTACTGGAATGAAATGATAACAATACACACCTTTACTAAAGAATATGTTGTATTGTGATTCAAATGAAAAATCAAGGGCAGCTCTTTCAGAATGATACCTTTTTGTTGCTAAACCAATGACTGGGTAACACTTAAATTGACTATTCTATACTCCAAAGTATTTTTTTCAACTGCATTGATGGTAGACTTAGGTAATGGAGCAGGTTAATTCTGGCAATGATATTTTTCAGGTATGTCAATGCTTAGTATGATTCTTTCCCCCAAATAGAAATTTCATATCCAAGTGTACCTATTAAATGAGTTTGAAGAGTACACTCATTATATATATATATATATATATATATAAAATCTCGAAATAGTATTTTCTGCATGGAAATGCAATAAACTAAACTTTTAAGACTGATAATTTAAGTGCAGAGCAGACTGAATTTGGCTAATCCACTGTATTCATAATTCTCATGGTAAATTATTTAAGGCAGATCACACTACCCAGCCATGTAACCTTACCTAATTCCTCTCTCCTCTCTGGGCCTTATTTTTATGCTTCCTTAAAATGTGGGGGACAGACCAGATGGTTGTTGAGCACCATTCAACCCTAAAATATTATGTGATGCTCAAATCCTTTACAATTTACATGTGCTTTTATATTTGGCCCTTAACAAAATACGTGGGAGTTATGTTGCATAAGGATTATTATCCCTGCTTTACAGAAAAGAAAATCATAGCGGAAAGGTTCAAAAACTTGGTGAGAGATCATAAAGCATGTAGGAGGTGATGCTTAGCCTAGAATTCAGGTCTTTCGACCTCACACCTCTTCTCTTACTGATTTTTTAATAAATGCTGGCTTAGCAATCCACCAAAAAGAGCTATAGTGCCTGAGCACTATAACAGAAATTGCAATAGAAAGTTGAAAATGATACAAATTCAAGGTAAGCAAAATTTGTCACAATCTTGGGTTTGTGATACCATAAAGTGCTTTTCATTCTATGGGTCACTAGATCACATTACACCTACTGCTGCCAATTTAAAAACAAAACTAAATGCATGTGATCTTTAGAACATCTCAATATGTAATTTTTATTTTAAGGAGAATTGGGAATATCAAGAAATTAAGCAAACAAAATACAATATTAAATTGCCAAAAAATTATATATAAATATTTTCCTCCTTTATTTATATTTATTTTACTAACTTGACAAATTTCACTAACAAGCTCTTTATTCTTTAAAAATGTGCCTTGCCCTTCAGGGTATGAAGGTTGATGCTTTACTTTTTTTTTTTTTTTAACCAGAAAGTCCTGGGCATCGAACCTAGGTCCCTCCATATGGGAGACAGACACCCAACAATTTGAGCCACATCTGTTCCCTGATGCTTTACTTTTGACCATGAAGAAACATAAAACCAGGTCATGTAAATGCAATGAGTCAACCAGCCTGCCCAAGACAAAGAAATCATGGGAAAAAATAGTTGAATAAAAAATAAAGAGAGATAAGTTTGACTGGGTGCAGGCTTTGCTTGAAAGGTCAGGCTAAGATTTTTGAGTTTTCTGTTTACCTAATTGATAAGATTACCTATGAGGGATTGTGATACATAGAAAAAGAAATCTATGTCCAAAAAAATTAAAATTGCTAAGTGAAATATAACAAGAAAATTCTGATATTTCACATACCTAGACTTGTAAGGAATGTTCACCTGATTTTTTTTCCCATAGCATTATTTTTCCAGTTTGAATAAGGGCATTAGATTACTTTGTGAATTGCAGATGGAAAACAACATTGTTTTCTTAAATTAAATCATTCGGTTTTCCTTTTGTAAAGCTGAACTTTGGACAAATTTATTCAAAATAATTGGGCAATTTCATGGTTTTATACAATGCTGGATCATGAGATGTTTATAAAATTAGTTATAAGGAAGAAAAAGTTATAAACTCACCCAGAAAAATATCTGTGTACTCTTCAATGTTTTACTTAATTTAGTCTCCTTTGATGGTTTTCCTAAGTCAAGTGATACGTATTTTCAGGTATAATAATTATGATCTGTATCTCCAACAAGGCTTTCTTAGAATTATGCCTTTATTCTGTAATTTTCTTCTTACTAACTCACAGTTCCTCCCTAGAACCTATCATTTGACCTAAAATAAAATGAAAAGGATGCTAGGTGTTCCCTCAGTGCCTCCGATCTCTCCTTTTTTCCTTTTTTCCACTTTATCCCTCCAGAAACATGAATAAACTGGCTCACGATTCCCTCCAGTTTCCAGTTCGCTATTTTAAAATGTGCTCTTGTGGAGAGTTTTAAATCAGACATTTATGGTTTAGTACAAACCTAAAACCCAAGTATTTGTATTTTTAATATTAGCATTAATTGTAGGATTAAAGACTCTGTACCCCACTAAAAGTATGTCAAATATCAGCTGAGGGGAGGGATGGGATCACAGCAACAAGGTTAAATGTGAGATTGAGTGAGTGCCAGAGGCTCAGTCAGAAGCAGCCATTTTGAGTATCCATTTTGTCTTTCCTCCTTGGAGACAGAATTCTGAAAATACCTGGTCGGGCCCTGGAAGCTGCCTCAGGATGGCCACATTTCTGCTATATGTGTGCTTGTGACCTCTGTGAGGGCACTGAAGCTGTCTTATGATCCAGGCTGTCCATCCCAAACTCCTCCCTGCATGGCCTCCCTGCCTGATGATCAGGATCTGACCACGTTGGAAACAGGCAGTCTGCCATCAGACAGATGGGAATGAGGGCAAGCAGGCCAGGGACCATATAAGAGTAAGAAATATGTTTACTGTGGCCAGTGTTCCCAGCTGAGACCCTGAGGCAGCTGTCTGTGCTGACCTAAAGCTAATAAGCCAGTGGTAAAGAGGATATAATTTCTAAACATGACTGGATCAAATATATCATTCCACTTTCATGAGTTACAAAGCAAACTACTCATTAACAGAGAAACATTAGCAGAGAAAGGCATGGTGAATGGTCGTGGTTGGGTTATTAGTAATGAAAGTCCAGCAGGAGAAAGTGAAACAAGGTCAGTGCCATTTATTCCTGTAAAAGTTGACTAGATCATCTTCCAAATGCTCCCCCCTACCCACCCCCCAAAGGCCCTCCAGATATCTCAAGTTTATCTACAGTGCCATTGCTATAATGGTATCCAATCCAAGGTGAAGAAGCTGGTGGTATTAAGGTAGCAGCTCCTTCTGTGGGTCCATTTTGTTTAATTTCTCATATTACACCATTCCTCACTCCCCCCCCCAGAAGAGACAGCAGCCAAGATGACCATTATTCTCATGAAATTTCGGGAATGACTCTTAGATTTGCCTGGGGTGCCTGCATGGTCTGATTTCACCATTACCATGGTGCTTCCAAGCTTTCTGCATTTCCTGGCAATAGAGTTGGCTAAAGAATCTGCCATCTGTCATGGCATTTAAAAGATAAAAATGGAATCATAAATAGCGCCAGCTCCTCAGGAAAAAAAAAAAAAAAAGTCCAGCCGGCATGTCAAAATGGAGGACATTAGCATGTTCTTTTAGTACCCGGCTGCCAGCAGCTGAAGTCAGCTTGCTAATTGCTCAGTGTCATCTGTCCTAGAACATGCTGCCAAATCTTTCTTCCAGGCCAGTAGCACCAAACAATGCAGGCAAAATTTATGATTCACAAAATATTTTTGCAGAAGGGAAAATCTGACCATTAAACTCCTCTCTTTAATTAATGCTACCATATCTTACATTAAAATGAGAGGGGGGAGGGGAGGGAATTCTACCACAGAATTTATCTCTTCTACCCAGCCAAATTCCTTGCCAGATTTAACAGCAAGCAACATAAATTTAGGTGATTAGAACGGTTGAATATATGTAATTTTTTAAAAGCACCACAATCACACTTTCATTAAAACAGGATTTCAGCTTTGGTTTAGCACCACTTGACAAACAACATAGCAGTCCATGATTGGGTTAGTGAAATGACAAGATTAAAACACAGGTATTGGGCAGATGCTAGACTCTTCCATTATAAATATGTAAAGCTGCTGGCCAAACATTAGAATGATTCTTTGAGGAAGCTTCCTTCACATAAATGCATATTCTACACAAATTTTTGGTACAATGAGTTTTAATGGAAATAACTCTCCACTAGAAAAGAGATCTTGGGCCAAATTCAGCTCTGATAGTCAGCGGTGTGAATTTGGGTGATTTCCTTTGCCTCTTGGAATCTCTCTCTTTTTTTTTTTTTTTTTTCATGTATAAAATGGGAATAACCACATCTGTCTCAAGGTGGTGGGTAAGACTTATAGGAATAATATACAGAAAAGAGCCTGGTTCACTGCCTGAGGCATTACAGATGGCCAATAAATACTAGCTTTCCTACATGTAAATGAATAGATTGAACTAAATCAACATCTTTCAACCTTTGTTGTTTACTTGTGTTTCTACCTTTAAATGATTCCTAATCTTGAGTCATTCAAATACAACCTTCATCATTTTTGCCATATTGTACTATTGTTATTTAGTATTTTGCTTTATACCAACTTACTTTTTCACTTAAACAAATGTAATTAACAAGGAAACCTCTTAACTACTAAAAACTGAAAGACAATGTTATTCACCCTAAATACTACAAAATAAATGCAAGAAAACAAAGCAATGTTTTTAGTTCTAGCTAGAAACTCTTGCCCACTGGCTTGGAGCCTGAGGACTTCTCTCTCTTTGTTAAAAAGTAATGTAGTAAATACTAAAGAGCTTTTAAAAAATGTATTAGCACCAACCTGAGACTTTCTTCTTGAAACAATCAGAAAGATCAGAGAACTAGAAGGGAATAATTTCTCATGCTTCATTCACTGTTATTTATTGCCTTGTTCCTATCCCAGTCTACAACATCTTGCACCTTTGTAAAACAGGTGATACAAATCACACCATTTGGGAGACAGAGCCATAAACTTTTGGTTAAAAGAAACCCTACCAGAAAGCCCAGGGTATAAAACATTATTAAAAAAAACAAGTCACAAGGGACTTCTGGTTGACCAAGATGCCCTAGGGTATGGTTCCCCCACAAAATCTTTTAGCAAGTAGCAAAAACTGGTGAAGTCATCTTCCTCAAAGCTCTGGAAAACAAAGGGTTATAGTAACTGGGTGAGTGCTGAATCAAGGAAATGCAGCTTTAAAAACTGTAGGAGAAGCTCATAGTGTCCTAGTTGGCCCCTCCCCCTCCCTTGTGAAATGTAGAACTAGCCTGCATTCCCATTGTGGATCCCTGGCCCTGGTCTGGAGGGAGCAGAGGAACCCCTAAACACATACTTGGATGCCTATATATCACTGTCTATATCTCAGGTGGTGAACTTAAAGACTGAACCAGGACACTTGTCTCTGCTCTCCCTCCCAGAACTTGCTCTGCAGGCAATACAAGAAACAATTAAGTCAAAGTGTCCTGGGGTAAAGGAATACATTTTTTAAGACACACAATAGAACATGGGGTGTACGGGTCTGTTTCTTAGAGAGTAGAGGAGACATTTGGATTCCTATAGACATAGAATTCCTAAGGCCATGCATGAGTAAGGTGCAGGCTCATAAAAGACAGAAAGTATCCTGAATTTTACTTTTGCCTTGGGCTGATCTTCTTGATAGAAGCATAAAATCTGTAGGAGAGAACAAGCCAGGGCAGAGCTAATTTACAAAGACTGTGTTTCTCACAATGGTTTGTTTGTTTTTGTTAGTTCCTTACATCAAAGAATTCTGTGTCATATCACTAGCAGAATACAAACTTAAGGAACAGACAACCCAAGGATTAAATATCAAAATTAACACATTAAAATATTAAAATGTAGTGTACAACAAATGATTACAAGACAAAGCAACAGGAAATGATGGCCCAACCAAAGGAACAAGATAAAAATTCAGCCATCAATGAAGAATATCAGACTTTGGATATAACAGACAAAGACTAAAAAAAAAAAAAAAAAAAAATCATCAATATGCTCAAGGAGATAAAGGAAAACACAGAGATAGAACTAAAGTACACCAGGAAAACAATGAATGGACTATATGAGAATTGCTACAAAGAGATCAAAATTTTTTAAAAAAGTGAAATACTGGGGTTGAAGATCACAATAGCTGAAGTGAAAAATTCCCTAGAGTGCTTCAAAGGAGATGGGAGCTAGGAAAAGAAAGAATCAGTGAACTATAAGAAAAAACAATTGAAATGATTAGGGCAGTGGAGCAGAAAGAAAAAAAAATGAAAAAAAAAAAGGTAAAAAGAGCCTTAAGAAACTTGTGGGACACATTCAAGCATACAAATATACACATTATGGGAGTCTCAGAAGGAGAAGAAAGAGAGAAAGGTGAAGAAGGAATATCCAAAGAAATAATGGCAGAAAACTTCCTAAATTTAGTGAAAGACATGAATCTACATATTCAAGAAACCCAACAAACCCCAAACAGGCTAAACTCACAGACAGGTAGGAATCAAACTGTCAAATTAAATGCCAAGGAAAAGAAAATAATTCTGAAAGCTGCAAGAAAAGCAATATGTTATATACAAGGGAGCCCCAATAAAATTAAATGCCAATTTCTCATCAGAAAACACGGAGGAAAGAAAGCAGTGGGATAAAATATTTACAATGCTGAGACAAAAACAATTTCCACCCAAGAATTTTATGTCTGGCAAGACTGTCTTTCAGAAGTGAGGGAGAGATTAAGACATTGTCTTATAAACAAAAGCTGAGGAAGTTTGTCACCACTAGTCTGCCCTATGCGTAATGCTAAAGGGAGTTCTTCAGACTGAAAGGAAAGGACTCTAGATGGTGGATTAAAGAGGCATAAAGAAATAAAGATCTCTAGGAAAGATAACCATATGTGTAATTATAAATGCTGGTATTATTGTATTATATTTTTTTGGTGAGTCTGCTTTTTTACATCTTACAGATTCTAAAATGAAAATGTGTGTGAAGTAATGATAAATCTATGGTTTGGGACACACATTGCATAAAGATGTAATTTTTACTAAGTACAACAAAAAGGTGGGGGGATGGAGGGGCATAGGAACAGTGTTTGTATATGCTATTCATATAAGTTAGCATCAAATAAAATGTGATTTTTATAGATTGAGGATGTTAAATTCAAGACTTATGGTAACCACAAACAAATTGTAAGAAAAATATATACAGAAGGAAATGAGAGGGAACTCAGAATGGTACACTACCAAAAATCAAATAAATATGAAAGTAGTCATTAATGGAAGAATTGAGGGACAAAAATGTTATAAGAGAAACAAACAGCAAATAACAAAATGGCATAAGAAAGTCCTGCATTATTAGTTATTTTAAATGTAAATGGATTAAACTCTCCAGTCAAAGGCAGAGATTGGCAGAATAGATAAAAAGCATGACTACATTATATGCTGTTTACAAGAGGCACTTTAAATTCAAAGACACAAATAGGTTTTCAGTGAAAGGTTGGAAAAATATATACCATACAAACTGTAACCAAAAGAGAGCTGGGTACCTAGACTAATATCATATAAAACAGATTTTAAGTCAAAAATGGCTACAAAAGACAAAGAAAGTCATTATATATTGACATAAGCATCAACTCAACAAGACTTAACAATTGTGAATAATATGCACCTAGCAGCAGAGCCCCCAAATATATAAAGCAAATATTAACAGATTTGAAGGGGACAATACAAGTTCTACATTAATAGTAGGAGATTTCAATACACCACTTTTAATAATGGATAGAACAGTTAGACAGAAGATCAATAAGGAAACAGAAGACTTTAACGACACTATAAACCCACTAGTCCTAACAGACAAATATAGAACAATTCACCCAACAGCAGCAGAATATACATTCTTCTGTAGTGCTCATGGGTCATTCTCCAGTATTTACCATATATTAGGTCACAAAACAAGTCTCAATAAATTAAATAATATTGAAATCATACAATGTATTTTCTCCAACCACAATGGATTGAAGCAAGAAATCAATAATATAATACAGGGAGAACTGGAAAATTCATAAATGTATGGATTTTAAGCAGCACACTCTTACACAACCAATGGGTCAAAGAAAAACAAAGTCACAAGGGAAATTAGGAAATATCTTGAGGCAAATGAAAATGAAAATACAATATACCTAAACTTACAGGATGCAGCAAAGGCAGTGTAGAGAGAGAAATGTATATCTCTAAATGCTTACATTAAAAAAGAAGAAATATCCCAAATGAGATACCCAACTCTGACAACTGGGAGATCTAGAAAAAGGAGAGCAAACTAAACCCAAAGCAAGTAAAAGCAAGGAAATAAAGATTAGAGATAAATGAAATAGAGGATTAAAAATAATTGAGAGAGGATTGTGGGAAGATGGTATCAGATTAGGTAGCTAAGGCTCAGCTCTCTCACAAAAACAACATAGAAATAGCCAAAAGCTGCCCAAGGGACCTCTTTTGCAGGTTAGCAGACCAGGACAGTGCTTCACAACTCCCAAGATAGTGATGAGCAGACAGTCGAAGAAGCTGAGACAACAAACTGTGAGTTACTTAACCTCCTGGCCACTGGGAAGGGCTCCCCTCCCCCAACCCCAAGATATTCAGTGGGGGGTAAAACCCCTGGCTCATTGCAGCTGACTGAGAGGGGAGCAGAAATCTTCCTCCCTGTCAGCTGTTACAAGGGAAAAGGGAGAGGGAGTCAGAGGGCTTTTCTTCCGTGAATTTGGCCAGCAGAGCCTGCTTTATATCTCAGCTCTGGCCAGACAAAAACAAAGGAAAACTGAGAGAGATACCCCTCCATGAAAAGGTGCACCAACGAGCACCATCTGCTGGCTAGTGGGGAAATTACATGGACAAAAACTGCTTTTACAGCTCTCTTTAACCCAACGCTGGGAGAAAGTCTGTGCCCCATTAGTGAGTCCCTGGCATGATTTTAATAACTTAAGCTGGGCAATTTTAGAGACTTAGGATAAGTTGAACTAAATATCAAAGAAGAACTGTGAAAAAATAACAATAGGCAAAAGAGAGAAATTGGCCATTAGAGTAAAATCACCAACATATCAGATATCTAGACATCACCAGAAAATTAAAATTTATACTAGGAAACAGGAAGAGATGATCCAGCCAAAGGAACAAACCCAATATCCTGAAGAGATATAGGATTTGAGACAATCAATGATAATCACACAGCTCTCCTAAATCAATTTAAAGAATTGAAAGAAAATGTGACTAAAGAGATAAAGGATATTAAGAAGACACTGGGAGAGCATAAAGAACAATTTGAAAGTCTGCAAAGAAAAGTAACAGACCTTATGGGAATGAAAGACACAATGGATGAGATTAAAAATACATTAGAGGCACATAAGAGCATATTTGAATTGCTTGAAGACAGAATTAGTGATTTGAAGACAGAACATCTTAACTGGAAAAGACAGGAGAACAGAAAGTGAAGAGAATGGGAAAAATGGAACAAGATCTTGGGGAATTGAATGACAATGCGAAACGCAAAAACATACGCATTATCGGTGTCCAAGAAGAAGAAGAAAAGGAAAAAGGGGCAGAAAGAATATTTGAAGAAATAATGACTGAAAACTTACCTACCCTTAGGAAAGACATAAATATCAATATCTAAGAAGGACAACACACTCCAACCAAACAGAATAAACACAAATAGACCTACCCTGAGACACCTACTATCCAGAATGACAAATATCATGATAGAGAAGATTCTGAAAGCAGCAAGAGAAAAGAAAAGCATCACATACAATGGAAACTCAATATGATTAAGTGCTGACCTCCCATCAGAAACCATGGAAGAGAGAAGAAAGTGGTATGATTTATTTAAGATATTGGAAGAGAAAAACTGCCAGCTAAGAACTCTGTATCTAGCAAAACTGTCCTGGGAAAATGAAGGGGAGTTCAAAATCTTCACTGACAAACAAAAACTGATAGATTATGTTACCAAAAGACCAGCATTACAAGAGATACTAAAGGGAGTGAAAGGAAAAAACAAGGATGAGAGACTTGGAGAAGAGTGTAGAAATGAAGAATACTAGAAAGGGTAAATTAAAGGGTAAGAAGATAGATTATAGTACAATATGACAACAGAAAGCCAAAGGTCAAAATGGATGAAGTAAGTAATGCCTTTACCGTTATAACATCGAATGTTAATTGCTTGAACTCCCCAATCAAAAGACACAGACTGATAGAATGGATTAAAAAATATGAACCATCTATACGCTGTCTACAAGAGACTCACTTCAAATGTAAGGACACAACCAGGTTAAAAGTGAAAGGTTGGAAAAAGATATGCCATGCAAATAGTAACCAAAAAATAGCTGGGGGAGTGATACTAATATCGGACAAAATAGATTTTAAATGCAAAAATGTTATAAGGGATGAAGAAGGTCATTATATATTAATAAAAGGGGCAATTCAACAATAAGAAATAACTATCCTAAATATTTATGCACCTAACCTCAGTGCCCCAAGATACATGGGGCAAACACTGGCAAAGCTGCAGGGAGAAAAAGATGCCTCTACAATAATAGCTGGGGACTTCAATACACCACTCTCCGTATTGAATAGAACATCTGGACAGTGGATAAATAAAGAAACAGATAACTTGAATAATATGATAAATGAACTAGACCTAACAGACATCTATAGAGCATTGCACCCCAAAACAGCAGGATATACATTCTTTTCAAGTGCTCATGGATCCTTCTCCAAGATAGACCATATGTTGGGTCACAAGACAAGACTCAATACATTTAAAAAGACTGAAATTATACAAAACTTTCTCTGACCATAACGGAATGAAGCTGGAAATCAATAATGGGCAGAAAATGGGAAAATTCATAAATACATGGAGATTAAAAAACAATCAGTGGGTCAAAGAAGAAATTGCAAGAGAATTCAGCAAATATCTTGAGATGAATGAAAATGAGAACACAACGTATCAAAACCTATGGGACACCGCAAAGGCAGTTCAGAGAGGGAAATTTATAGCCCTCAATGCTTATATTAAAAAAGAAAAAAGAGCTAAAATTCATGATGTAACTGCACACCTGGAAGAACTAGAAAAGAACAGCAAACTAATCCCAAGCAAGCTGAAGAAAGAAATCGTAATGATCAGAGCAGAAATAAATTGAGAATGAAAAAAACAATAAAGAGAATCAATAATACCAAAAGTTAGTTTTTTGAGAAATTCAACAAAATTGACAAACCCTTAGCTAGACTGACCAAAAAAAAAAAAAAAAAAGAGAGAGAGAGAGAGAGAGAGAGAGAAAGAAAACACAAATAAATAAAATCAGAAATGAGAGAGGGGACATTACCACTGATCCTGTAGAAATAAGAGAGATTGTGAGAGGATAATATGAACAACTGTATGCCAAAAAAACTAGAAAATGTAGACGCAAATTCCTGGAATCACATGAACAACTGACACTGACTTTAGAAGAAATAGAAGACCTCAATAAACTAATCACAAGTGAAGAGATTGAAACAGTCATCAAAAACCTCCCAAAGATGAAAAGCCTGGTACCAGATGGCTTCACAGGTGAATTCTATCAATCATTTAAAGATGAACGAATACTGATCTAGCTCAAAGTCTTCCAAAAAATTGAACAGGAAAGAATGCTACCAAACTCATTCTATGAAGCCAAAATCACTCTAATACCAAAACCAGATAAAGAGCCTACAAAAAAAGAAAATTACAGACCAATATCTCTAACACATAGATATGTAAAAATCCTCAACAAAATACTTGCAAACAGAATCCAAAAGCACATTAAAAGAATTATATACCACGATCAAGTGGGTTTTATCCTAGGTATGCAAGGGTGGGTCAACACAAGAAAATCAATTCGTGTACTAAACCACATTGATAAATCGAAAAAGAAAAATCACATGATCCTCTTGTTTGATGCAGAAAAAGCATTTGAGAAAATATACAAGACTTTCTTGATAAAAAACACTCCAAAAGATAGGAATAGAAGGAAGCTTTCTCAATATGGTAAAGTGCATATATGAAAAACCTACAGCTAGCATTGTACTCAATGGTGAAAGACTGAAAGCTTTCCCACTGAGATAAGGAACAAGACAAGGATGCCCACTGTCACCATTATTATTCAATATTGTGCTAGAAGTTCTAGCTAGAGCAATTAGGCTAGACAAAGAAATAAAAGGTACTCAAACAGGAAAGGAAGAAGCAAAACTTTCATTATTCAATGATAACATGATCCTATATCTAGAAAATTCTGAAAAATCTACAACAAAGGTACTAGAATTAAAAGACAAGTTCAGCAAAGTGGTGGGATGCAAGGTTAATATGCAAAATTCAATAGCATTTCTATACACTACTGATGTACAATCTGAGGAGGAAATCAGAAAAAAAATTTCATTTATAATAGCGACTAAAACAATCAAATATTTAGGAATAAACTTACCCAAGGACATAAAGGACCAGTATTCAGAAAACTACAAAAAACTGCTAAAAGACACCAAAGAAGACTTATATTAATGGAAGGACAGTCTGTGTTCATGGATTAAAAGACTAAATATCATTAAGCAGTCAATTCTACCCAAACTGATTTACAGATTCAACCAAATCCCAATAAAAATCCCAACAGCCTTTTTTGAAGAAATCGAAAAGCCAATAATCAAATTTATTTGGAAGGGTAAGGGGCCCTGAATAGCCAAAAAATGTCTTTAAAAAGAAGAACGAAGTTGGAGGACTCTCACTTCCTGACTATAAAGAATATTACTTAGCTATCTTGGTAAAAACAGCATGGTACTGGCATAAGGACAGACAGATTGAGCAATGGAACCTAATCAAGAACTCAGAAATTGACCCTCACATCTACAGTCAAGCGATTTTTGACAAGGCTGTTAAGCCCACCCAGCTGGGCCAGAACAGTCTACTCAACAAATGGTGCTGGGAGAACTGGATAGCCATATCCAAAAGAAAGAAAGCAGAGCCCTATCTCATACCTTATACACAAATTAACTCAAAATGAATCAAGGACTTAAATATAAAAACAACAACCATAAACTCCTAGAAGAAAATGGAGGAAACATCTTCAAGATCTGTTGGTGGTAGTTTCTTAAATCTTGTGCCCAAAGCATAAGCCACAAAAGGAAAAATAGGTAAATGGGATTTCTTCAAAATTCAACACTTTTGCACCTCAAAGGACTTTGTCAAAAGGGTGAAAAGGCAGCGGACTCAATGGGAGAAAATATCTGGCAATCACATATCTGATAAAGGTTTAATATCCATGATATATAAGGAGATCATACAACTTAATATAAAGACAAAGTACACGATTAAAAAATGGGCAAAAGACTTGAAAAGATAACTCTCCAAAGAAGAAATACAAATGGTGAAGAAAACGCATGAAAAAATGTTCAACATCACTAGCGAATAGGGAAATGCAAATCAAAACTACAATGAGATATCATTTCACACCTATTAGAGTGGCCGCTATTAAAAAGTCAGAAAACTATAAATGTCGGAGAAGATGTGGAGACATAGGAACACTTATTCACTGTTGGTGGGAATATAGAATGGTGCAGCCACTATGGAGGACTGTTTGACAGTTCCTAAGGAAGTTGAATATAGACTTCCCAGGGGACCCAGCAATACCATTGCTAGGTATATTCCCAGAAGAACAGAGAGCAGTGACACGAATAGATATCTGCACACCAGTGTTCATAGCAGTGTTATTCACAATAGCCAAAAGTTGGGGCAACCCAGGTGTCCATCAACTGATGAATGGATAAACAAACTGCGGAGTATACACACGATGGAATATTATGCAGCAGTATGAAGAAATGAAGTCATAAACATATAACAACATGGATGAACCTGGAGGACATTAAGTTGAGTGATGCAAGCCAGACACAAAAAGACAAATACTGTATGATTGCCATATTATGAACTAAATATATTATGTGAAATATGAATATAGGTAGTACTGCATATATAAGACCATTTTCCTTTGAAGCTGACGAAATGTAAGTTAATACTGCAAAATGTTAATCAGATAAAAAAAAACCACATTATACTAATTGAAGACCAGACGCATAGTACATTTTGTAAGATTCCATTTATATAAAATATAAATATAAATCAATTTATAAAGATGAAATGAGATTAGTGGTTATGTAGGTCTAAGGAAGGAATGCTAAGGGGTGTGGACTCTTTTTGCAGTAATAAAATTATTCTAAAATTTTTGAGATTATGAATGCACAACATTGTGATTATATTAAAAGCTATTTATTATAGACTTTGGATAGAATAAACCAGAAATGGCAGCTATGTACAGTGGGCGAAGCATAGACAGATTGAGATGTGAGGAATTTTCTTGTTTGTTTGTTTGCCTGTTTATTTATTTATTATTATTATTGAAATAATGAAAATGCCCTAATAATGATTGAAGTGATAAACACACAACTATGTGATTATACCAAATACCATTAATTGTACACCTTGCGTGAATGGTATGCTTTACTAATATGTATCAATAAAATGATTTGTTTTTTTTTTTAATTTAATCAGAGTATTCTATTGCATACTGATTTCTCACATTTTATTGTTATATCTTGCTTGTCATTATCATCATAGTCATCATAACTAGTAATAAAACATCTCTTTTACACATTAAAAAATAATAATAATTGAGAGATTCAATGAAACCAAAAGTTGGTTCTTTGAGAAAAGGTGAATAAAATCAAATAAACCTTTAAGCAGACTGACAAAGAAAAAAAGAGAACACAAATACCTAAAACCAAAAATGAAAGGGGGAACATACTATTAAATACACAGAAATAAAAAGGATTATAATAGGATACTATGAAGAACTGTATACCAAGAAATCAGAAAACTTAGATGAAACAGATAAATTCCTAGAAACACATAATCAACCTACACAGAGTCAAGAAAAAATAAAATACCTCAACAGACCAATAACAAGTAAAGAGATTGAATCAGTAATCAAAAATATCCCATCAACGAAAAGTCCAGGACCACACAGCTTCACTGGTGAATTTTACCAAACATTACAAGAAGTATTAACACCAATCCTACTCAAACTCTTCCAAAAAATTGAAGAGGAGAGAACACTTCCACAAGAAAAGAAAATTACAGACCAATATCCTTTATGAATATAGACGCAAAAGTCCTCAACAAAATACTAACAAACCAAATCCAACAGCACATTAAAAGAAATATACACCAGGAAAAAATCCCACATGATCATTTCAACTGACACAGAAAAGGCACTTGGCAAAATCCAGTACCCTCTCTTTATAAAAGAACTTAGAAAACTAGGAAAAGAAGGAAACTTCCACAATATGTTACAGGGCATATAAGAGTAACTCACAGCAAACATCATACTCAATGGTGAAAGACTGAAAGCTTTCCTTCTAAGATCAGCAACAAGACAAAGATGCCCACTGTCACCACTGTAATTCAACATTGCACTGGAAGTTATACATGCAAAAAAAGAAATAAAAGCCATCTTAATTGGAAAGGAAGAAGTGAAACGTTCCCTGTTTTCAGGTGACATGATCCTATCAATCCTGAAAAATCCACAACAAAACTACTAGAATATATGAATTAAGCAAAGTGGTAGGGTATAAGATGAACATGCAAAACTCAGCAGTGTTTCTATATACTTGCAATGAACAATCTGAAGAGGAAATCAAGAAAAAATTCTATTTACAATAGCAAATAAAAGAAACAAGTATCTAGAAGTTTAACTAAGGATTTAGGACTTGTACATGGAAAACTATAAAACATTGCTGAAAAATAAATCAAAGAAGACCTAAATAATTGGAAGGACATTCGGTGTTTATGGATCGGAAGACTAAATATTGTTAAAATGTCAGAACCATCTTAAAAGGAAGAACAAAGTTGGAGGACTCTCAATTTTAAAACTTATTAGAAAACTACAGTAATCAAAATAACATGGCAGTAGCACAAAAAGATATACAGACCAATGGAATCAAACTGAGAGTTCAGAAATATACCCTCGCATCTATGACCAATTAATTTTTGACAAGGGTGCCAAGTCCACTCAATGGAGAAAGAATAGTCTCTTCAACAAATGGTGCTAGGAAAACCTGATATCCATATGCAAAAGAATGAAAGTGGACCCCTACCTCACACCACATATAAAAACTAACTCAAAATGGATCAGAGGTTTAAATATAAGAACCAAAACTATAAAACTCCTAAAAGAAAATATAGGGAAGCATCTTCAGGACATTGTGTTAGGTAATGGTTTCTTAGACTTTATACCCAAAGCATGAGTAACAAAAAAACAAACAAACAAACAAAAAACAGATCAATGGGACTTCATCAAAATCAAAAACTTTTGTGCATCAAAGGATTTTATCATGAAAGTAAAAACACAACCTATGGAATGGGAAAAAATATTTGGAAACTGCATATCCAATAAGGTTTTAATTTCCAGAATATATAAGACATCTTACAAATCAACAACCAAAAAAGTAAACAATGCAATTTAAAAATGGGCAAAATATTTGAATTAACATTTCTTCAAAGAAGATATACAAATGGCCAATAAGCACATGAAAATATGCTCAACATCATTAGACATTAGGGATATGGAAATCAAAACCACAATAGGACAGCTAGAATGGCTACTGTTTAAAAAAAAAATGGAACTAACAAGTATTGGAGAAGATGTGGAGAAAAGGAGCACTCATTAACTGTTGGTAGGAATGTAAAACGGCACAGCCACTGTGGAAGACTGTTTGGTGTTTCCTCAGAAACTGTAGAATTACCATATGACCTGGCAATCCCACTTCTAGGTATATACTCAAAAGAATTGAAAGCAGGGACTCAAACAGATATTGAACACTGATGTTCATAGTGGCATTATTCACAGCTGCCAAAAGATAGAAGTAACCCAAGTGTCCATCAACAGAGGAATGGATAAAGAAAATGTGGTTTATGCATACAATGTAATATTATTTAGCCATAAAAAGAAATGAAGTTCTGATACATGTGGCAACATACTTAAATGGGGAAAGTTAGGTTGTATATGTTACTAGAATAAAAAATTAAAAAAAAAAAAACACAAAACCATAGGATTGTACAACACAAACAAGGAAACTTAATTAAACAGTGGACTATAGTTAATAGTATAATTATAATATCAATTGTAACAAAGGTACCACACTAATGTAAAGTCTTAATAAAAGAAAGTGTGCATGTGGCAGGGCAAGGGAGTATATAGGAACTCTGTATTTCCTGCACAATTTTTCTGTAATCTTACAGTTTCTCTAAAAAAAAAAAAAAAAAAGCCATAAAAAGAAAAATAGAACCATAGCTCTTTCAGTAAATTGGAGTGAGGGCCCCATAGTCCCTTTAATTCACTTCCTTCAATCTCCGTGGCCCAGAGGCCCTTAAGGGCTTCTATGAATCCTTAAGGTTCTTCAGAACTCACTACTCTTCTGAAGTGTGGGCTGAACCTGCAGTGGCTGCCAGTCCTGACTGAGCATCAGAATCGCCTGCAGAGCTTTTTAGCAAAAATACAGATTCTTGGGCCCCAAACTAGACCTATCAAAGTCCTCTGTCTGGTGGAGACCCAAGAATTTCTATTTTTATAAATCTCCCAGGTAATTCTCATGAGGCCCTTCTGTAGATGGCATTTAGAAACTCCTGGAATAAATGGTTTATAAAATGCATCTAGGATGGCTTTCTACCTAAACAAATTAGGAAATTTTTATATCACTAATCCTTACATGTGGAGATTTTGTTTTTCATTCTCAGTTCATCACCCCCATCTAATTAATACCTAATCTTCGTTTCTGGACATCTTTGCACATTCGTACATTGGTTTCTCCAGCAGGGTAACTGGTTTCTCCAAAACAGTCATCGATGTCTGCAGTAGACTCCCGTGGGCCTTGATGGGGGAAGCAAGACCGGAAAAAAACAAGCAATTCTAGAAATGGGTGTAAAATTTAAAATCCTTAAACTAATATACGTATTTTAAGCCGAAAAGCACCCAGTCTCCAATAGCAAACGGGAAAGCGAGAACAGTTGTCGAGGCTCACGCGCTAAATTAAGAACACGGCGGCGGCGAGCCCGGCCGTGCCCGCTTGGTCGCCGCTTCCGTGCGCGGCTCGGCTTGGGGCTGGGGCTGCCGGGCTCCGCGACGAGCTCGCGGATCGGACCCGCCCAGGGCTGGGCACCCGCGGCCGCCGAGCGGTGCAGGTGACGCCCCCAGGAGGGGCTACAGCTCTGAGGTGGACAGAGGAAGAGCTGCGGGTGCGGTACCTGGAGGAGGAAAATAGAAATGTAAACCTTAAAGAAAGTCAAGATGCACCCCAGTGAAGTTGGTCCTTTTGTCTCCAAAGCAAGAGCAGTGATTAATGAAATAGCTAATCTTCCAGTGCCAACTATTGCAGCAATAGATGGACTTACATTAGGTGGTGGTCTTCAACTGGCTTTAGCCTGTGATATAAGAGTAGCAGCTTCCTCTGCAAAAATGGGCTGGGTCAAAACAAAGTTGGCAATTATTCCTAGTGCAGGGGGTACACGGAGATTGCCACCGGCCATTGGAATGTCCCTGGCAAAGGCGCTCATCTTCGCACATGTGTGCTAGATGGCCAAGAAGCCAAATCATGATCAGCTATTTTCTAGAACAAAACCAAGAGGGGGATGCCGCCTACAAAAGGGTCTTGAACCTAGCAAAAGAGTTTTTTTTTTACCTCAGGGGCCTGTTACAACGAGAGAGGCAAAATTAGCTACTCATCAAGGTTGGAGGTCAATTTAGTAACAGGGTTAGCCATAGAAGAAGCTTATGCTCAGACCATTATTCCAAGGAAAGACAGATTTGAAGGTCTTTTTGCTTTTAAAGAGAAAACACCCCTTCACTATAAAGGAGAACAAGAGAAAAACATTTAAAATGCTAATATAATAAAGGTACATATGGAAATATCTTTCAGATGCACTGTAAGCCTCAGCATATAGAATTTCAATGACCAAAGTGAAAAACAGATCATTCATAGTGTAATCAACATCTGGAATAGATGCATATGTGTACTTTGTTCAAATGTACATCATGTCATGTTATTCAGATTTATAAAGCTACTAGTATATGATGTCAAAAACCCAGATCCAAAATTAGTTGGACATTTTTTAAAAATGTCTCGCATATGAGGTTTTCCAATCTTATTTTTTTTTAATGTGAATAATTTATATATCGCACACTCTAGGAAATATGATTGTATGTCTACTGTGCTGCTTTAAGAAAATAAAATGATTTCTGAATACAAAAAAAAAAACAAACAGTTGTTGCTACTTTCTGTGACTTCTTTCCTTCTTCAAGATTATGCTTGGTATTGTAAAGATTGGAGGGGAAAGGGGGGCCAAGGAAAGAATGCAATAAATAACAACAATAACAATAGTAATAATAATAGAAGTTAATACTTAGAGCTTCCTGTGTATGTTGTAGCATGACATGGTGAAAATTTTACAAGGGGCCAGAAGCCCTAGGTGTATGGCAGATGAATCAATGCTCTCAGGACCTCCTACATAATCTGTAGAACTCAGGGGATGAATTATGTATTACGGTTCTCCCAAATGCTAGTCCAAGTTTCCCTGGTCTGCACCTCGGGCTGGGACATCTTTTTCTATCAAGGACCTCATACTTATCTGGCTAGGAGAACTGCTAGATGATAGACCCTCTAGAGCACAGGTTCTTAACCTTTTTTTTCCACGGACCCCTTTGTCAGTCAGGCGGAAAACACATAATCTAGATAGTTTTATGACACTCAACATTAGCATGTCTTTAAATTAAATTTTAGGATTATTCAAAATTATGTGTTACAACTTTCCCATTATTTCAATACCTGATAACATGGTTCAACATCTGTCAAACGTTTATTTTTGGCAAACATTTAGAAATTCGAGTTTTCCCATGGCGTCATAAAGCCATATTTGTAATCATTACTAACCTTTTTGCAGGCAGTTGTCCACTGCACTCAGAACACGCTACCATCAAAATAAAAATCATACTAAGTCCACACTATACTGTGTATTATTTAATAAATATATCACACTGCACCAACACGTCCTCACAAGAATAATGTTTTTTTTTTAAATTTTCAATTCACACTGACGGACACCCTGAAATCTTTCCATAGACCCTGAGGTCCATGGACCCCTGGTTAAGAATTCCTGCTCTAGAGTTTCTCTTGCTTTATGTGACCCGAAACAGATTTTAATATTTTAAATGAATGTAGACTTTCCTTAATGTTGTATTTCTACCTTTTCACCAGATTGTTATTTATTTCAATGATTTATTTGATACAAAATCATTGAGCAGGTGCACAGCCCCCGATTATAGCATTGTTTCTATGGGGAAATAGGATCCGTTTTATGACAACATGATTTATGATACAGTTACTAGAACACATTGTATCAAAAGGCAGTGTTTGCTTATGCCAAATGCTTATTAGTAAATGCCTTTTCCTCAGATTAAAAAAAAAACATACTTAAAAAAAAAAAGAGGTAAATTACTTTTCTACGGTACTCCTTAGCTGGGACCCTCAGCACTTAACATTTCTCTTCATAGAACAGCTTACATTTGGATCTGGTTATGCCTTCGTGATTTTAAAACAGGCACTAATTTCTAGTCTTGTTGCTGTCCTTTTAATCACATACCTTCACCTTTCACTATCAAGCAGAAGAAGAAGGACATAGCTATGTTCTTCTGTACCACAGCTGGAAATGACTCAATTGTTACCCTAAGAATTAATTCAGGTAAGAGATTCTGAAAAGTTTCCATGGGGCTCACCTGAAGGCGTCACTGGGGACAGCTGCCTTGCTCTTATGTACATAACAGACTGTCTGTCCCGCTATGTCCATTTGACTGAAGCTTGTAATGGGGACTCCAGGATAGTGGACATATTCGACCTGGCCATGTTGCGGGGGGGGAGGTGATGACATAGAGCAATTCCTCAGGCTTGTCTGTTCCATCCACAGCAAGGAGAGTGGAGGTCGTCAAGAAACCTCTGTTACCTTTAGACACCACAAGAGGTTTTGCAAGGATGACAATATCACCTGCATGACACAAGAGGTTCTGGTTAATAACCATGAAAAAAATATAATGCTGAAGTTACAGGTAAAAGACAAAGGCCAAACTGCAAAAAATCAAAGCCTATATATATATATATATATATATAAACTTTATTTGTTCCTTCTTGGTAGAATTTAAAAAATAGAAAACTTATGTGCTTCAGTAATTTAAAATAAACACATTTGCAAGACAGTTGAAAAAGTCCCTATTTATATGCTGTTTCAGACTTATAGATATTATTTGTTTTAATATCATTAATCACAAAAAGTAACCATTTATCTGACATCAAGCAAGTAAAATAAATTTCAGTTTGTATGTGATCTAGTTTGCACAACATCAGTGGAAAGTCATTGTACTTTAGTATGCTAAGAAGTCCATAGTAAAACTGTGATCACCCATGTGAGGAAACGAAACTTTACAATGTTTAATGATGGACCAAACACACATGATTTTACTGTACAAAGAACCTAAACTATCAAATTAAATTTGGGAATAGAGTTTTTATTAAACTGATCCAGCAATTTTTATATAACTACTATTAATAGAAGAATCATGGGCAAAAGACACAAGCAGTTTTTCACAGAAAAGGAAACACATGTGGTCAATAAAGATAAAAGATGCTGGATCTCACCATAATCATGAACATGCAAATTAAGACCGACATAAATTGCCATTTCATACCCCTTTGATTGGCAAAAATGTAGATATCTGACAGTACCAAGTGTTAAAGGATGTGCATCAATCAAGAGAATCCTGCATGTGATCCTGGTGAGCGTGCATATTGGTAAACAGTTTGGCATTATTTTGTAAAGAGTTGAATATTCGCATATTCTCCGACCGGCAATTCCTGCCCAGCTGTGTACTGGAGAGAAACCCAGGCACTTGCACCACAGCAGGCATGTCCCAGAATGGTCATAGCAACACGGTTTGTAATTGAAAACATTGGAAACAACCCAAATGCCTTTTCAAAAGGTGAGTGCAAAACAACTGTGGCCTATTTATATAAATGAATTTTAACCAGTGGCAAAATGAATGAACTATAGCTACACGCAACAATACAGACATAGATTATTAACACTGTTAGTTGCATGAGCAAGTCCCAGAAACTAACAACAGAAGGAAGAAAGTAATAAACACAAATTCAGGAGGGTGGTTACCGGATGGGTATAGAGCCAATATACAGAGCAGATATATAGAGCAAATAGGTAAATGTTCGTTATTGTTACTATTCCAGTCCTTGAATTGTGCTACAGTTTCACAGGTGTTCATTACACTATTTTGAATAGAACGTATGAATAAGTGAAGCAGAAGTGGGTCATGCATGGACCAATGATGTAGTGTTTCACAAATTAAGGATTATGATCCAATTTTGCTCATCTGAGGTCCATCAAAAATGAATATTAAAAAAATCTAGAACTTCTACTTTGTGCCAGGCATAGAGCTGGAGGAGCTTACATTTTCATACCAATTGTGCGATGTAGGGTATTATCACATTCCCCAAGTTAAAAATGAGGAAATTTAGGCACAGAAATGTTAAGTAACTTGTTCATGGTTACACAATTAATAAAAGCTGGAACTAGAATTTGTACTCAAGCCCTCTGAAATGAGAGCACAGGCTTGTAAACACTATATTATATTGCTTCATCTTTTTACTATATAGGGAGTTTTATAAATTCACGCTAAAAGGGTGAATATCTAAAATGAAAAATGTGTGAAGTAAATGTCATCTCTACATTTATAAAATGGTCAATAAAATTTTGAAAAGATATCCAGTCTCAAGAGGAAGAAATACAAATACAACATAAAGGAGGCACCAGTTTAGACCAATACTTCTCAACTAGGGGACATTTAGCAATGTCTGGAGACACTGTTGCTTGTCATGACTGGGGTTGCTACTGCCTTCCAGTGGGTAGAAGCCAGGGATGCTACAAGGCATCCTGTAATGCTGAAGAAACACATCAGAACCAAGAATTGCCCATTCTAAAATGTCAACAGCACCAAGATGGAAAAACCTTGCTTTAGATGACCAAACTGGTCTTTGGGGCATACCATGCTTCAATCTAAAAAGGCTATTAACTTAAGTATTACATAGAATCAAAGTCCATCCTAACTGGAAATCAAAGCCTGTGCCTGAGATGCTACAGAGGGAAGCAATATGAATACATCAAGGAAGTAAGAAGAACGCACAAAAGTGCGGAAACAAAAAAGCACTCATAACAGTTTCCACCAGGAGCAGAAAATGGGAGTAAATGGAGAAAGAACACCTGGTTCTTGCCTCAATTCAATTGTTCAGCACTGCAAAGGCAGGGTATGGGTTAGGGTCAACAACAGATGATGTCCTCTAAACTTCTCTCAAAAATCTCAACTGCACTTTTGCCACAGTGTAAACCAGAAGACAGAGTAATCAGAAGACCTAATGTTATTTATAATGGTCCTTCGAATGGAAATAACCTACATGCTCCATAGTAGGATTATGATTAAGTCTAACTATTCTGAGTGGCTTTATGTAGCGGTAAACAGTTAATGGCTATAAAATCATGGGGCAACCTGAGAAAACTGACGTTAAGTAAAAAAATAAATAACCGAAAAGATACAACTCTATACCTAGGTAAACCACCACTATGTAAAAACAAACAAGAGAAAAGTTTCTGAACTTTTGAAAATGTTAATAGGTAATGTGAAGCTGAATGGTCCTGACATGTCAGTTGTGACACAGACTTCCTGGATGCACACCTAGAACTTCTATTGCCCAGCCTCTCTTAATGTGGAGTGTGACTGTAATCTGGAAGAGAGTTACACTACCTACCTTAAAGCCTAGCCACAAAATCCTCTCTTTTTCCTCCCCATCCTACTTCCTCTAGAGAGAAAGAGCATGGGTCCTCAGAAAACTGCAGGGAACAGCTCCCTTCCAGTACCAGCAAACTGCACTGTGCTGAGAATTGAGATGACAGTCTATTCCAATATATTTGTTGTATTACATTTTCTTGCACATATGATGGACGTGGTCTTACTTTGCAGAAAGAAATCTGAAAGTCACTTATTAGACATCTTCAAGGAACACAAATTTTACAACCAGGAAACAAACAAAATATATTATACAGCCAAAACTAAACATCTCAAAAGTCAGTCAAGCCGACAAATATATATTTTTTTAGTTAAGGAATTGTATAATTCTACCATGTTCATGAAGGACGATATTTATTGCACTTAAGCATTCAGTTTAGCTCTGAATTTCCTGGCAGCCAAAGCAAGACAATCATTCAACAAGGATGTACTAAGGATCAAAACTATGTTTCTGGGCCTGCAGAGATCCTTGAACTATATATAGATGAATAAAGTGTGACCCTTCTGTGCCTCATCTGGGCTTTAAGCAAAATTATGGGTTAGTGACAGTTGGGCATCAGGAGTTGATACTTTTCCTGCTGAGCTTTCTTTCCAGTATTTTTTTTGACTCCTCTCCTTCTACCACTGATATGCTGCTGAGTTCTATTATGCAAATGGATCTGCTCAATTAATTCAAAAGAAGTTTATTATCTTAGAATGTTCTCCCTTGTGCCCAAAGAGTATGATTTAGTACTTTCAAAGTAGAAAGAGCAACTGCAACAGCCACCAACCTTTTTCAATGACCAAATTCCTTTTATTTTAAAATTTTAAGTACATTCATTTCTATTTCCTTTATTATTGTTATTATTATAATAATACTGGAAATATTTTCCCTTGAAACTCTATTTTCAAGTAATGATTCACTTCCTAAAGATAATACTAGAGTTATCACATTGATTTTGAAAATTTTTATTTAAAGCAAAAACAAAACCAAAAAAACTAATACCTGCCAGTTAAAGGAACTTGTGAAGGGTAATGGACTGCCTTACTACCCACAAGAACATCATAGATTCTAGTCAAAGCAGGCAGAGAGACAAAGGATCGAACCATAAATGATGGAATTTCAGGTATATAGGAAGGAAGGAAAGAAAGAGAAAACATTTGTTGAGTGATCACACCAGCTCACTTCCACTTAGACAAGTTGGCACCAATAAACTTTGGTCGAACCTTCATTTACCTTTCCCCATGTCCTGGATGGTGATGTGACAGTCAAATGCTGGTGACCTATTGTCGCCATCCCAGAGGAAGAAGGTGAAGCTGTCTTGGTTCTGGGAATCCATTGCCCCAGTGTGTGTGTATCTCAGCAAGTTCAGATCCACTTCCTCCTGTGTGCACTTCATGCCAGGCTGGAGAGGGACCCAGTCCCTCCCTATCTGAAAGGTGCCAGAGTTAGTCAGCTGTCTATAATTTTTTTCCCAAGCTGCTAATGGACAATTTCTACATACCCTGAAACACTCCAAGATAAATTATATTTTAAGAAATTCCAGAGTCGATTTTCTTTTGCCATTTTACCTTATATATTTTTTGTCTTTCAAAGAAAGATATTAAAACGATGTAAGACCTTGGAGAAAAACTAGTTTCAACCAAAAGGATTATTTTACAAAGTCATGGGCAATTCAACAATATTGCTACTTCCAAGGTATTTATCATAAGCAATCATAGCTGATTATATATTCCAATTAATGAGAGCATGTCAGTAACCTAGCTGCTGGAATAGGTTCTTAAAAATTAAATGTGTTTTGTTGGGGGTTTTCTTTTTTTTCAGTTCGTTTTATTGTAAAACTAAGCAAACCTCTTTCCGCCCCCCCCCCCAAACCGGCTTATCTGAAGTAGCTAAACAAAAGAGATTGGATGAATCTATTCCCCATACCTTTTCCAGCCTTACTACAGCTCAAAGAAAATGTTTGGGATCCCTATCACACCCTACATTTATATCCTAGGTCAGCAGAAAAATACAAATTGCAAATACTATATTTGGTTTTATCCAAATCTTTTTGGCAGCATTTATCAAGCATATATTCTGTATACGGCTTAGTGCAAAAATTGTAGAATGGGGAGCTAAAAACTGATTGTATTCGAAAATATAATACTAAATCTGCATCTGATTAATAATTTGTTATTTCTTAAGATACATACCATTTGCTAAGAATATCTCATAAAACATCATTTGACATAATTCAAGAAAAATGTCATCTTAAAAATATATTACTAAATGATACTCTCTTAAGCTTTTTCTCCTGCCTGGTTTAAGAGATTAAATCAGAAATTTAAATCATTTGCATTTTATTTCCCATGATACATTATTCCACAGATTCCCAGGTCCTGGTAAAGAAGGTTTGTCCCCCTTTTCCCACCATTGTAGTACCACTTCCCTTTATGTCATTTATTTGATAGCGATTCTTCCTCCCTAATATTTTTGCCCATCTGATATTTGTAGACAGGTATGTTCTGTTCAGTGCCTGCTGTGTGAAAGCTAATAATATTATAATAATTAAGCTCATTGTTTGTTTCCACCATAAAATCTATTGCAACTATAATTTTTAAAACAGATTCACTTTCAGGTTTTAAACTGGAAAGCCTGAAATTCTATTTAAAACTTTTCCTTTGTAATCTCTTCTAAGAAAGTAAACACAGAAGATACCTTTTGTTCTTTCTTGTCTCCATCCACGTCCCCACTTGTACCCCCAAATGTGAGCTTGGCATGATGGAATCATTTGAAGGTGCAGAAGGAGGCAGAATATAAGAGTCAGACTCAAGGTGGGGAAAGCTAAGGAAAGTCAACAAGGAAACAGAGACACTTGAAGTGGTTCAGGAGAGAGTTCTACTCTCTGCTTTTGGAGAGATTTGGGAAAGTCCTGGGGAGTTGGGAGAGAACTAAGGGGAACAATAGTGAGAAGCTGGAGCTCTCTGGATTTTCATACATCCACACCAGTTCCATTCCAAAACCACCCAAATGTGTGAGCTTTCACTGCATTTCCGCTTCATTGCTCTTTGAAATGAAATAAGGACACAGCTGCACCTCAATTCTAATCAGTGATTGCTCTTCACTCTGATTCTCTATGGTGCCTGCAATCTAAGACTATCAAGCTGTTTCACACAGAATGAATCCTGCCGCTTTTCAAAGACTGTGTCTACATTAGATTAAAAGTTAAGCTTTCAGTCAAATAATCACATTGGGGATGGTTGGTGGTCATTGCTCCTAGTTTTAATCCACCATTCAAATAAACATTTTGAATGATTACCTTCGCAAGTGACTGATCTATAATTTGGGTTGGGCTAATCCTTGGGCATCATGCACACAGTTTGAATCAGACTGAAATGTTACTATTCCAGGACTGAAGTGGAACAATGAGTTATTATCAGACTATAAAGCAAGCTGTTGGAAAAGTCAGCAATGGAACCCAGGTGTTTCTACCCCTGTATTGCTTAATGCTTCCACACTTATTTACTGTGCACTAAAGGAAATAATTTCTAGAACACACACAAATCCAGGAATGTTAATTTATTATATCATGTTATTCACTGGATTCACTATGGCAGTTGTTAAAATCTGACAGATATTAGTGGGGTGGGTTGATATCATGACGTTTCCTCCACATTTCCAACCTTAACATGAGGCCTCTGGTATCATAGGGGGAAGTAGGACTGGAGAAAAAAGCTCCAACCTTTTGGCTTTTAAATTCAATTCAGATATAATACAGAACAAACTTGTAGTCTGTGGAGTGAGTTGTCCCCCAGAGAAAAATTAAGGATTGTCCCTGCACAGAGATGAAAATTGGAAGATGAGACTTGGAAGGGAAGCAAGGAAGCTGCTTACTGCTGAGGGTCTCTGAGAAAGGAAGAGGTGATAATGCTCAGATAATCTGGGGAATCTACAGGGTAAAAGGGCCTATGCCCTGATTCTCATCTAAGGCCTGGTGCTGCTGCCCAAAAATCCCTGTACCCCAGTGTCAAGGCAACAAAGATGATAGCTGGGGGATCTAGGGCTGAGGGAGCTGGAGGCAGCCCCTCGAAATTTCCCCAGGGCTGAATGCCATGAAAGAACAATCAATGTTTTCACATTGCTGGCAATGGTCTAGAACTTAGCTGAGGGAGAGAATTGATAGACCTGAAGACATTTTATGGTTGAGATTACAGGATGCTAAAGAGGAAAGTTACATGGATCATAAGCCAAAGATGCAGTGGAAACAAGATATCTAAAAGGATGCTGGATTCTCATCAGAAACCTGACAACCTGCTTTCCAATGAAGAACTCCAATATTTCCAATGGCTGAATTTACCCTGACTAGGCTAGAAAGTTTAGAAGAGTGTGAGTTCATCCTGAATAAGGAAAATTAGATTTTGTACCTCTTTGCAGGATATTAGATAGAGAATAGATTCAGTTATAGAATTTTTTCTTTGAGAAAATTTACACCTGCTATATTAGATTTGAAGAAGATTTTCTTTTATAGTAGAAAGGCCACTAACCTTAAACTGAAGTTGCCCATTTTGGGGAAGACTTTCAAATAAATAGTAAATATTTTCCCTGGGTGAGTCTTCATCTGAAGCTGAAAGAACAGCACTAGAAATGATACGAGTTTCACCCACATTCATTACAATTTCAGCCTTCCTGTAAAAAAGAAAAATGTCTCAGTTGACATGAAAATAGAAGGCACTGCTTTTGAAGGGAACATGTACAATGACTATTACAGATCCCGGCCTCCAATAATTAAGGAATGGTATTCAATATCCAAAGTACTGAAAACGATGGCTCAGCTGCATGAAGTATGCTCTTATTTCACTTCATGGGTACAAATCCAAAAATACATTGGGTAAAGGAGATTATCCTTGATAACGTGGGTGGGCCTCATCCAGTCAGCTGAAGACCTTAGAGCAAAAACCAAGGTTTTCCAGAGAAGAAGAAATTCTATCTCAAAACTACAGTCAACTCCTGCTGAGTTTCCAGGCTGCCAGTCTGCCCTACAGATTTCAGACTTGCCAGCCACCCACCAATCATGAGAACCGATTCCTTAGAATAAATAAATAAACAAATATATATATATATAGAGAGAGAGTATGGTAAGAGATGATGAGAGAAGAGGCATTGATATATTTCCCTGAGTCACTCTTAGTTAAAAGTTTGACCAAATTCATAGCGAGGACAATCTGCAGTTAATATATGACACTTTAGTTGAATCTATATTTTAGCTGCACTTGGGGGTGTGAATGGGAGTACGTGTGCACTTACTTATTTAGTAGACCATTCATTCCATACTGCATGATGTCAATACTTAGTCGTTCACAACTAAATAAAACTTTTAAAAGAAAATAAAATACTAAAAAAGCAAATTTGAGAATAGTTAAGGAGAGGTTACATTAACTAACATATAGACTAAAGACTCTAGGTGCCTGAATGGGTGGGATAACTTGTAACTGAGGGGAACTGTCGAAGACTTGCTTCTGTCTGAGGGACATGCATTATATTTGCACTAGCATTATAGACCTCATAGCATTTTATAGAGATTCTAACAAGGGACTCTTTTCAGTTAACTTACTTGCTCAGCACTGGTTTTTCATCATTAACTGGGGTGACCTCTACTGAAATGGTTTTAAATATTTTATGTTTTCCATCTGACAACTGGATTGTAAAGTCATCAGCAAGGCTCTCAGAGTCATCATGCACATACACCAACCTCATTCCTGGAAGAAGGGTAAAAATAAGAAAGAAAACAAAAAAAACCCCACAGAAGGGGAGAAAATATTTGCAAATCATATATCTGATAAGGGCCTAATAAAAAGTCAAATAACCCAATTAAAAAATGGGCAAAGGATCTGAATTGACATTTCTCAAAAGAAGATATAAGAAACTATACAAATTGCTGGTTAATAAATCCATGAAAAGTTGTTCAACATCATTAGTCATACAAATCCAACCCACAATGACATACTACTTCATACCCACTAGCATGGCTATAATAAAAAAGATAGACAATGGCAAATGTTGGTGAGGATGAGGAGAAATTGGAACCCTCAAACATTGTTGGTAAGAGTGTAAAATGGTGCAGCCACTTTGGAAAACAGTCTAGTTCCTCAAAATGTTAAACATGTAGTCACCGTATTACCCAGAAATTCCACTCCTAGGTATATACCCAAGAGAAATGAAAACATATGTCCATACATATGTTTTATAGCAGCATTATTCATGATAGTAAAAATAAGTAGAGGGGGCGGATGTGTCTCAAATGGTTGGGCGTCCATCTGCCATATGGAGGGATCTGGGTTCGATCCCAGGGACCTCCCGGTAAAATAAAATATATATATATAGAAGGCGCATGGGCTGCCAGGCTCTGTGTGCCGGTGAGCTGCCGGGCCCTGGGAGCCATGCAGCAAGATGATGACGTAACAGGAGAGAGACGCAGGGGAGAGACAAGACGAGATGCTCCGAAAGCTCTGGAAGCCAGGAGCTGAGATGGCGCAGGCGGCAGAATACCTCTCTCCTACATCGGAAGTCTCCAGGATCGAATCCTGGTGAAGACTGGAGGAGGAGGATGAGAAGAGATGGAAGGAAACAGACACGGAGAATTGCCCAGTGAATGGACACAGAAAACAGCAAAATGGGGAGGGGGGGGGTTTAAAATGGATAAAGTAAATAAATAAATCTTCAAAAAAAAAAAAAAAACAAGTAGAGGTGACACAATTGTCCATCAACTGCTAAATGGATAAATAAAATGTGGTATGTCTGTAAAGTGGAATATTATTTGGCAATAAACAGAAATGGAATACTGATTTATGCTACAACATGGACGGACCTTGAAAACATTATGCTAACCAGTTACAAAAGACCATATATTCCATTTATATGAAATGTCCATAATAGGCAAATCTATAAAGACAGAAGACAGATTAGAAGTTGTCAGGGGTTTGGGAGAGGGAGGGATGAGGGTTTCTTTTTGGGGTGATAAAAATGTTCTAAAATTGATTGTGGTGATGGTTGCACAACTCTGTGAATATAATAAAAACCATTTACTCATGCACAATAAGAGGCTCAGTTTTATGAATTTCACATGAATTATATCTCAATAAAGCTGTTAATAAAACTTAAGAAAAACTTAAGTAAAAAAAAAGAGAAGTAAATAGCTTATCTATGGATATAGAAAGTCTTTTTAAATATAAAAACAAAAGAAGAAAGTATAAAGGAAAATGACAAATTTTACTTCTTACAATATTTAATTTCTGTACTCCAAAACATGAATTGAAAAGCAAACAAAATATGGAAAAATATATTTGTAACATATGTGACATATAAAACATTAATATATAAAGATATATTATAAATCAGTATAAATAATCGCACTCCAATGGAAAAATGAGCAAGGGACACAAATGGTCAATTCACAAAAGGTGAAACATATATGGTTAATAAACATAGGAAAATACGTTCAATCTCACAATCTATGAATTTCAATTCAAGACAACAATGAAAGACTACCATTGATCATCAAATTTGCAAAAGGTTTTAAAAATATTGTTATCCATTATTGGTTAGGAAAAATAGACATGCTCATGCATGGGTGGCAATGGCAATTTTTTCCAAAAATATTATAAATGTTCATCTTTTTACCAAGTAATCTGACTACAAAAAATCTATCCAAAATAAATGCAAAGAAAGTTCACCAAGATGTAAGATATGTTTATTGGTTTGTAACATAATACCAAGAAACAGGAAGCTACCTTACTGTTTGAAAATAGGAGACAGTTATGTAAAATTACAGTGTAATACATCCATATACTGAAACACTATATAGTTACCAAACTCGTTTTTTTAATTACTATTTAAAATAAAATGTAAGAAAATGCTTATAAAAATTGATTAAAAACAGATTACATAATATGGTAGCAATTTTGTAAGTTCTCTCTATTTGTGTGGAGGATACATATGAGAATACACTACAGTAAAAACAAAAAACCAAACAAACAAACAAAAAGGAGCCATAAACGAAAGAAAATAAGAACTGAAAATCTAATCTTTGAGAATTTCACCAAAATATTAACCACATTAATTTATATGAACTATTATCTTTTTCTTTAAAATGACTTTCCAAACTTTATGCAATAAGCATATAATAATTAATCTCAAATAATCAGTAAATTTACTTTTTAAAGGTGACTTTCTTGAGAGAAAATTTGAATTATTATTCCTTATTTCTTGTCTTAAATATTTGCAACCACATATTCTATTATTTTCTATACATTGTAATTGATCTGGTAATATTTAAACTTCAGAATTTATTTGCAATTGATAAAATTTGATAATTGGTAAAAATTGAGACATATAGGAATTATTTTTTCAAATACATACATGAGATAACTGTGCAACTATTGCAAAATAAACTTTGAGGTGGAGACATTACACTCTAGTTAGGAAAATAAATCATTAAAAGACAGCATGAAAATTACTGAACAATTATTAAAATGAAGCAAGCACAGTGGAGGAATGGTTTGGGTTAATATGCTGGGTTCTGAAGGACAGTATTGGCTAGCTCAGTAAAAGAGGCGGAAGGACATCTGAGGCTGAGAAAGCCGAATACATGCAGGTAGAAAGGACAGTGAAATTAGGCAGGGATTCTAGAATTGCATAGTTACCTCAAACATTTAAAATTATTGTTATATATTAAAAAATGGGATGAGATTGGTTTAAAAAAAGAGTAATTAAGAATATTCTGGCAGCTATCCTGATGTGTCACTTCCCCAAAGAGCAAATGATCTTCTCTGAGAGAGTTATTATATGTGATTCTGTATTTGTTTCAAATGTGGAATGTCTGACAGACAAACCTTTTAAAATTTAGTTCCATTATCTCAGTAGTGTAAAAAAGGATTTTTAAATGATGACAATAAAAGCAGGGGCCAAAATAACAAATGTCACAAACATCATCTTTAATGATACTTTGAAAAGGAAAGAAAACACACTATTTCCTTTGCAATTACCCACTATTTCTAGCTGGGGCTTCATGCTTTACATTAGCCCAGAGGAAATCCTTGAGGGTTAAGTGAATAAAGTAGGTAAATACTATTTCTTCACCCTCTATTTCTGCCATTTATTATTATTATTATCTTTTCTGGGTTTAATTATTAAATTATCATCCTCAACAACAATAATGAATAGAAGTGGAATATGACATACCGGTCTTGAGACGTTCCATGGAAAAGCTGTGAATGAGTTCATGTCTGTGGTCAGGACGGACTGGATGTCCAGACTGAGCCAGGTCTTTGCTAAATACCCCACTGAGGAGGAGGCCATGACATGGATTATGAGTGATAGTGAACACCAAGGGGTCCTTGGGGACATCCAGGTCAGTAGCACTGATAATAGAAGAATCCAGCTCTTTCATCCCCCCCTCACACACCTACATGAAAACAAGTCAGAAGAGTCAGCTGTGTGCAAAAGGAAACTTGTGCTTCTTTTAGTAATCTGCACAAAAGATTTCAAATTTCCCAGGAGATTTGTTTGTAATAAATTCTTGAAAGAAATTATTGGTTTAACCTGAACTTAAAAGGAAAGAAAAACTATTAATCTCCCTCACATTTGTTCCAAAGATTTCAGAGCACTTTATTAATTTCCATGAAGGACAAATGATATGTGATTTAAAAAAAATTTTTTTTTTTAACTTTTTGTTTTGAAATAATTTCAAACTGAAAGGACAGTTGCAAAAATAATGCAAACCCCATATAAAGAAACCCAAATACCCCCAGATACCCATTTTGCCAACTTTGTCCTATCATTCTTTGTCTGTCTGTCTGTCTGTCTGTCTATCTATCTATCTATCATCTATCTATCTTTCTGAACATTTGGAAGAGGTTGCATACATCATTCTCCTTGAACACATAACACTTCCAAACAAGAATATTCACTTATGTAATCATCTTAAAAGTGCAGTTATCAAGTTCAAGAAATTTAACATTGATATAAAGCTTACATTCTATATTCCAATTTTTTCTTATGCCACAATAATGTCATTTTAATTACAGAAGTTGTAAGTTTACAAAAAAATACAATGTTCCCATAAACCTCCCCTATTGTTGGCACTTTGCATTAGTGTGTTACCTTTGTTTCAATTTATGAAAGAATATTAAACTAGTACTATTAACTGTAGTCCATAGTTTACATTAGGTGTATTTTTTCCTATAGGAATACACCATTTAAAAATTTTATATTGCTCATAATGCAAAGGTGTGGGAGAAAAAACAATCAAAAACCTTCTTGCTTTCTGGAAATCACAGAGAAGTTCAAATGTAAAACTGAATCTAGAACCTTTACTTTCAGGTACCAATCTGTCATTTTAACTCCTTGGACCTCATTGCTTCCACAATTCTTATCTTTCTGTTTTAGAAATGGCAAAAATATCTGCTACACACTGTGGGACTATTTGGTCCTTGTTATCTTTGTCATTGCAGTAAAAACTGTATTTCAATTGCAATCAGCAACTACTTTGAAGGATGCTTCTGGATACACAGTAATGTAGATTTTAATTCTGGGCCCCTCATCTCTCCCCAATCCCCACACTTCCATACCCTCCTTCAAACTTTGTGATTCTTTAAGCATTCTTTTCATTTCGTGTGGGAACTTTTCATTTCATGTAGGATCCTTTCATTTTATGTGGGATCTAGTCATCTAGAACGTGATGATATCCTACTTAGCTGTCTTGATAATTTTATTTCCATAGTGAGGAAAGGGAAAACAAAGAAAGATTTCTGCATCCTATTTTGAAATACAGCAAAATCTAAATAATAGTACATTCATCACATTCTTGTTGGGAACCTGCAATATACAAGTCTCTGTGCTACATGCTCTGGAGAATACAAATATCTTCATGAATCTTAAGGTCAAGCAAGACTGTGAAGACTTGTCCATCAATAACTATAATCAAGGTAGAAAATGTCTAGTGCAGAACAAGAAGACAAAAGAGGGGAGGAGGCCAAGAATGTCTTCATGGCCGAGGAGGCATTTAAGCCTTGAAGGATTCATATGATTTAGGTGTGTGAAAATGACCTTTCTTTTCAGCATCTCCTACTGAGTTTGAAAGGAGCCTTCCTGTAACCACTTTTTTACTGATCCTGCAAAGAGAAGAATTATTCACCGTTTATGATTCTTGGACCAAAGTGAATGATTTTCTTTTATCTGGCCCTCCTTTGTAACAACTAAGATGGGATCTCAGTTTAGTGCACACTGTTATACTTATGAAATCATCCTTGATGGTAACTTGTCTTTTTTCCCTAAGGACTTTAAAGCAACTTAAAAATATGTTCTAATTATCCTTCTGCATAGAGCTTAGAACTCCCTGACTCACTCTGGCAACTTTTCTCATTTAAACTATGGTAAATTAGTTCACAAGATTACCAGAAAATTTTATTGAAAATTTTAGAATTCTTTATGCAGATCTAATTGTTCATTGAGATTATGACCATTAAAAGTTCGGGTCAATATACACAAAATGCTGCAACCTACTAGAAGACAAATTGGGAATAAATTATAATAACGCCAACTAAATTCTCAAACATTTTTGCACCACAATTTGATGGAATCCCAACTATCTACAAAAGACATACACTTTTTTTTCCCACAAGAAAGCAAAATAAATATGGCTATTTAAAAAAATCACCTGAAGCTTAAAATTAGCTCTGCCAATAACATATGGGGCTCCATATTTGTTATTTTCCAACAAAGGAATGAAGAGGTAACATGCATGCTTATTTTCAGAGAAGAGCAAGGGACAATTTCCCAGTGGCCTAATTATTTAAGAAGCCCAAACTCTAGACATATAAAAGCAATAAAGATAGGTATGGGAGGGATAATTTATAGAGTTTCTTTTCTCACTCATAATTGCTAAAGGACTCTCCAGAGAAACTCATGTGCCAACAAAAGAAGAAAAGCAGGAGCTGGCTCTTAAATCTCATCCTGAGGTAGTTCTTGGATGGTTTTCAGACACTGATAAGATTTGGTAGAAAATTAGAATCAAATAATGATTTTTGCATTTAGAATTTAATGTTTTTATTTTAAAATAAAGCAAAAAAAATGCTTTCAAAATAGTTAATATTTGCTTTGGTCATTGTCATAAGAAATATGACAAACATAATAACAATAACAGTAATATTAATTGTCCTATTTATTAAGGGACTACTCTGTGTGACCATCTTGATCAAGACTGCCCCTTAAGGAAGAATTGATACACATTTTGCAGATTAGGAAACAGAAGTAGAGAAAGAAATCACTTGCCCAGGACCCTATAGCTAGTAAATGGCAGTACCCAAGTCCCTCAGATTCTAAAGACTTGCTCATTTCATTAAACCAAGCATTTGCTATACAGATGTCTGAATTTAAAATTCCTAAATATAAAATAGCATTATTTATAAAGAATTATATGCTGATATGTGAAGATTTCCAAGATACACAGCTACTAAAAGAAAGAAAAGCACAGAATAGTAGCTATAAAATCCATTATACATAAGTAAGAACATATAGAAAATCACACATGCACACACACAACACTGCCATACATTTTTGCAAAAAGAATTCCTAAAACTCAGTCATTTGGGAGTGGAGAGGGTGAATTTCATATTTTACTTGGTATGTTTCTCAGCATTCAAATTTGTCTAACTATCTTCATTTAGTATTATTTTCTAAAAGTAACAGGTGTTTTCTGAGGAGTGATGTTATGGACCATTTAAAATAAATATTTAAAATTTAAAAACTAACTTGTTATTATATCAAAACTTTTAAAAAACTGCCTAAAAAGAATGGCCCAAATTGCATTCTTTCCATCTCATATGTCCTGATGAATAATTATAATTAAAAAGATGCCTGCAATTTGTGAATTATGAGTTCTTGTCATTATAGCATTGCTGTGGAGCCCAATGGCCCTGGTGGAAATCCCCACCTGCCACATATTTACAAACTCTGTGATCTAGGGCCATTTGGTTAACTTCTTTGTGCCTCATTTCTTCAATTATAAAATGGGAATAATAATACCACTACCCCCAAAAGCCTATTGTGAAGATTATGCATAAATATATATATATAAAAGACTTGAGGCATTACCTGCAACCTAGTAAGTGCTCCATATAGGTTAGTAATTATTATTACCATCACCTTCATCATTATTACTAGAATATTATTGTTTCAAGTGATTTCATTACATGACCTAGGATACTGCCCTTCTCATTCCTCCAACTTAATACGTTAAGTGCACTTAGACAGACCATGCAAATGGACTAGGTGAAAATAAAAATTAAAAAGTGACAAGAAAAAAAAAGCAAAAAAGTGCTGAGAGCTCTTTCTTACAGTAATATTCTGTACTACAAAGTCAGGAGCTTCATCATTTGTGGGGTTGATTATAAAGCAAAATGGTATCTCCAAGGAGCGTCGTTTCCCATCTGTGACATACACCGTGAACTGGTCGGCAGTTGGTTCTATCCTCAGATGCTTGGACTGCACATAGTTAATGTGCAGAGCCTCCATGTCTTTCCTCTGAAATGAAGCTAGAGCACACCATATGGAATAGGTAAATCAAAACATTTTCCCCAAGCTACTGGTCCTTCATCCTTAACCCAACAGCTCATTTCCCAGCAAAACAAGTAAGAGATCATGGCAGCTGATACAAGCATCAGCTATCATGGGCTGCTATAACAACTTCCAACCATCAACATAAAAGATCATAAGGAAGGATTTAATTTTCATGGAGAAAGGAGGGAGATAACAGCTAACTAAGATGCATAGAAATTTCATGGCTACTCTTCAGATATTTGGAACCAGTGTCAAATTGATGAAAATCACTGCTTCTGCATGAGCAGTTCTCGCCACGCTTGGGTAAGCAGGAAGCCAACTCTTTTGCATAAAGGCAAGAGTCAGTTCATCATCTGCCTACTTTATATACATGTTAACCAGCAACTGGCTGGATTGAAATGATTTAGTTGATCCACTGGTTTGTTATTTTGATATTGCCTTATTTCAAAAGAGAAAAACTCTAAGTTGTGCATTAGGCCACAGGAGAAATTGGGAAATATTTAATGCAATTAATCATAAATACAGCATCTTTCATATTGCAATGGATATGTCTCAAAAGGTTTTTCAGAGAAGCACTTACTTTTAAAGTTTTATCCTCGGAAGATTTTGTTTTTGCTTTCTGTTATCATTTTGGTTGTTTTGTTTTTGCCTGAATTACGAAAGCCATTTAGGTATCTGAGTCAAATTTCAGTTTCAAAATTAATGTCATCTGCTTCAACATTTCAGGATTTCTCTGTTATACCAGTGGTCTATTTCCTGACCTTTTCCATCTAATAGCTATTAAAAATGCTTAAAGTTTGTGAGACTGAGACCTTGTGAGCGCCCACCTGATTCAATCAAATTCAATGTTGCTATGAGGACCTTTTAAAACATTAATTCTTCAATATTTATTCTCGTATATTTCATAAGTGAAATTTCCATTTATTTTAAAGTACATGTGCATACATGGGAAAATTCAGAATGAAAAATTAGAATGAAAAGCAAATAAAATTCTAAAGTATCACCTATGATAATAATAACTCCTTGAATGTAGATGGTGCTTTAACATTTTTGAAGTGTTCTCCAATTGTTAAGCATGATCTGACCAATCATATCCATAAACATAGCAGAGTCATGGCTGGTAATAAAACCATGACTTACCTATACTTATGCCTATATTGCTTTTTTCAAAACCCGCAGAAGGGAGTGTGTTTTCAAGGTAACCAAAGCGTGGAGGAGAAACCAAAACAAATTCCAAGTCATCTGCTGCAGTGTCAGGGTCAGTGGCAGACAAATGGTTAATGGTAATGGCTGCTGAGAAACTCTCATCTACAACGAACATGGTACCTGCATATAGATAATAACACAATTATGACTTAGTGTGAAATCCTCTAATCAGAATAGTGAGGACAAAAGGGAGTGATTGAAATTCTAATTCAGAGAAGCCTTCCATATGTAAATATACTTTCATGAGAGATGTTTATTTCCTTTGGCATCATTTTCCTAACAGTGAAAACATTCAGCGGTATGGGTAGAATTTAATTTGACTTATGGAATCATATTTTTTCTTGTACAAGCAAGCCAGACAACAATGGAAAGCCAGCAGAAGTGCTAAATGCTCCTGCATAGCCCTTTAGTCATTCTCAAGGAACTCTGATTTCCCTTGTGTCACTATGGAAGTGACAAATGAAAATAAGAATTGCCAAACTGTTTTAATGATAAGCCACTAAATGTAGTTTATGTACTCTTCAAGATCAGTTGTTACCTCTGTTTGTCAGAGCGTTAATTGCCTGAGAGCTATTATGAATTGCTCATAACGAATATTCTTTTCATGCCTTGGTGCTTAATTATTCTGCTGGGATAACACTTCCTTTCCAGAACATTGCTTGGGAGATAGTTTGCAAATTACAATAACATTCATGCATATGCTTGTATTTTTTTTTTTTTTAAGAGACAGAACATATACATAATGCCTATGAAGAGATGACTTTCTAAAAGGCAACTAAAGTTAAATGTACCTCTCTGGTCTCTCTGGTATGCTTGTTCTATTCTAATAGAAATTATTACGGATGAAATAAATTACTCTCTCTCCAGAAGGCAAATAATATTTCCCCATGTGAAATTAAAACAAGAGTATTTGAGGATTCCAATGTTGTCCTCCTCCCAACACACATTTACACACACACACACACACTCTCTCTCTCTCTCTCTCTCTCTCTCATATATATTTGCTCTCTCTCACTGTAGAAAATTATCTAAATTTTCAAGCAAATAAATTCTTTTGCCCCCTAACCTTTTATAGATTGGGAATTTCCACAAGTGTGTGTTGAGGCAATTATTGGAAGGCAATTCTGTATTGTGGTTTTCTATTTTGTCTGTAAGTAAAGTGTATTTCACTGATCCACGAATGGGACACTAGGTGAAGTAACAGGACTTTAACAGAAAAAAAAATTTTTTTTCACCTATTGTAATTGAAGGTGGCTGGTTGTCCACTGGATATACTGTGATGTTGAGATCATACACTGGAAAAGACTCATGAAGAGGAAAAGATGAACGAGATCCATTGTAGCAACAGCCATTCACAAAAGGGCCAGCTTCTTCATCCGAGACCACCAATGTAATGGTGTCAAAACAAGGTACCAAGCCAATCTCACCACCTGGAAGATGCAACAATAGCTGAAACCTGGATATTTAAAAAATATCCAGAATACCAAGATGAAACCTATGAATACCTCTCCTGTAACTGTCGAATGATAAGGAAAGTAACCTATGTAAACAAAATGTAAAACCCAATTTTATCACTGTGAAATTAAATACAGTCATAAAAATAATGCAAAAAATACTTGCCCATCTGTTGCCTCTGGTGAAATCACTGCCAGCCATCTCTTACCACATGGAGGGGACAAAACGGGCCTAACAAGGGTCTGACAGTTCACAGACAAACAAGGGAAAGACACAAAGTTTGACTAGTGATGGTTTCTTTTCTTCATAATCGTTTAGTGTAAGGACCAATGTCAGGGAGAGGAAGAATGTACCCTTGTCCCTTTGGTAATTGTCTTCCCATTTGAATGAACCACCTTAAATGAATCTACCACCTAGTTATGAGAACAGAGGCTAGATAGGTGAAATCCAAAGGTAATCCATATTTTGGTCACTTATTTAGGATTTTCCTCATTCTATGGTAGCCAAGGCATTAAAAAAAAAAAATACAGCAAGAGTGCTTAGAAAGGAGTGACATTTATTTTAGTATTCTTCTTTTTATACTTTAGGGCTTACACCTATGGAATTAAAAATGGTTCCAAATTAGACAATAAGGGAAAGAAGGAAGATATCAGCCAATATGATATCTGCTCCTGTGTCAACAATAGCATGGTGCTAGCAGTGCTCTCTATCCAGGAACAGAAAAGTGGTACAGATGTGCCATCATTATTCTCAAAATATACCTCAAAAGTGCAGAGAGAGAAGCAATTATGCTTGGGGTTTGGATGAGAATCGGGCACAAGAGAACAGAGACATCCTCCCTTCTAACCAGACATATTTGTCAAATCTACAAAGTATTACAGCTTTCATTATTTTTCCTGCTTAAAATAATGCTAAGGAAAGCATAGAGCTGATATTATTGAGCAATCAAATGATTAAAGGATTAGAAAACCTGGACTTCTAAGGAAAGAGGGGGTTGAAGTTGAGAGAGTCAGAATGAAACAATCAATATTCACATTTAGGAGAAGTTAAAAACAAGGGGCCTCATATCAACATTAATAAAGAAGAACAAGGAAGTCTCATACCTCCTGATTTAAAAAACTTGCTACAACTAATATCTTATAGTATTTATTGTCTATGTTCATGTTATATATTGATTAGTCTTTGGTTGTCATTTTTGTAATGTCCTTTTCAGTTGTTGTTGCTGTTACTTTAATCTACATTTTTTTTTTTAGCTCATAAATGAGTTGGAAAGAGTTCCCTTTCCTCTATTGTCTGAAATAGTTTGTGCAATATTAGCATTATTTCTTTTTAATTATTTATAATAATTCATGTATAAAGCTAAACAGATCTAGATTTTACATATATAGGTCAAATTAATATATTTTTTCTAGTTTCAGGTGTTATATATTTTTGCAAGGAATATTTCCATTTTATATATGTTGCCAACTGAATTAACATAAAGTTCCACATGTTGTCTCACATTATCTTTTAAGTATTTGTCAGAATTTTAGTAATACCATGTTAAAAATTGTCTGGTGATTGTAATTTTTGTTTCATTCTTTTTCTTTAATGTTTCATTATGTTTATCATTTTGAGAAACTTTCAATAAAAAGTCTATTTTCTTAAATTTTTTAAAAACTTGCTACATGGGAAGCGGCTGTGGCTCAATCAGTAGGGCTCCCGTTTACCATATGGGAGGCCCCGGGTTCGGTTCCCGGGGCCTCCTGGTGAAGGCAAGCCCGCCCGCACGGCGTGGTTAGCTGACCCAGCGAGCACAAGCAGCAAGGGGGGGATAAATGAATAAATAAATAAAATCTTAAAAAAAAAAAAAAAAAAAACTTGCTACAAAGCCACAGTAATCATAATAGTGTTAGTAAAGATATACATACAGACCAATGGAATAGAATTGAGGGTTCAGAAATAAAACCACACATCTATATCCAGCTGGTTTATAACAAGGGTGCTGAGTACTTTAACTAGGGGAAAAAATGGTCTCTGCATCAAATGGTGCTAAGAAAACTGGCTATCACAAACAAAAGAAAGATGTGGGACCCCAACCTCACACCAAATACAAAACTGACTCTATATGGAGAGAGGACCTTAACATAAGAACTTAAACCAACATAGGGAAAACATTCATAACCTTGGACTTGGCAGTGATTTCTTAGATATGACACAAAAAGCATGAGCAACAACAACAAAAAGATAAAATGGACTTCATCCAAATTTTAGAGTTCTATATATAAAAGGATTTTATCAAGAAAGGGAAAATACAGTCTACAGAATGGGAGAAAATGATTGTTAAACATATATCTGAAAAGGGCTTAATATCCAAAATATTTTAAGAGCTGCTACAGCTCAACAATAAAAAGACAAACAACCCAATTAAAAAATGGGCAAAGGACTTCAATAGATGGTTCTCCAAAGAAGATATACAAATGACCATAAAGCACGTGAAAAGATGTTCAACTTCATTGGACATGAGGGAAATGCAAATCAAAACCACAAGGAGATACTACTTCACATCCACTAGGATGACTATTATTAAAATATCAGATAATAACAAAGTGCTGCAAGGATGCAAAGAAATTGGAACCCTTGTAAATTGTTTTTGGGACTGTAAAATGTTACAGCCCCTGTGGAAATCAGTTTGGCACTTCCTCAGGAAATTGAACATAGAATTACCATTTGACCCAGCAATACCACTTCTTGGTAAATATCCAAGAGAAATGAAAGCAGGGACTCGAACAGATATTTGCACACTGATTGTGAATATTGTGCATTATTCACAGTAGCACAATGATGGAAGCAACCCAAATGTCCATTAACAGATGAATAGATACAAAATGTGATATACTCATACAATGGAATGATATTCAGCTATAAAAAGGAATGAAGTTCTATTACATGCTACGGGTATATTTGAACATGTTGAGTGAAATAAGGCACACACAAAAAGACCAATATTGTATATTCTTAATTATATGAAATACATAGATGAAGCAAATTCATAGACACAGAAAGTAGATTACAAGATATCAGAGGCTGGGGGTGAAGGGAATGAGAAGTTTTTGTCTGATTGGAATAGAGTTTCTGTTTGAGGTAATTTAAAAGTTTGGGTAATGGATGGTGGTGATGGTAGCACAACATTGTGAAAGTAATTAATACCACTGAATTGTACAATTGAACATAGTTAAATGGGAAATGATGAGTTGTATATATGTTAATACAATCAAAAGTTTAAAAATATAAAAGGAGGCCTCACTTATTCGTTTCTATGAAAAACAAATTGGCTTCAAACATTCGTTTATTCATCAGTCATTCAATTGATGAAGATCTATTTAATGCTTTTTTTTTTTTTTACCGGGAGGTACCGGGGATCGAACCCCGGTCTCTCCATATGGTAGACGGACGCTGAACCTCTTGAGCCACATCCGTTTCCCTATTTAATGCTTCTTATGTGATAGTGTTCTGGGGGTTTGAGGAGTGAAAAAGGCAGACATTTTGAAAAATGTCAAAAGATTTTCTAAACATCTACCTATGTGTCAGGCACTGACAGAGTCTAATGATAGAGAAAGAAATGAAATATGGTTAGACTACCACAGCCATACATATGCATTAGGTGGAACCATATGAATTTGCCAATATAAAGCCATTTTTCACTTATGAAACGGCAATTTCCCAGGGTTCAGCCTAATGATGTACAGTGCTGAGGATGGAATAAGAATGGGAGTGTCGGCTGACAGTGATGTGGGGATGGGGCACATGTGTCAGAGAAAGTCTTCCCAGAGCTACTGGCTTTGTGTTAAGCATTAAAGGATGAGGAGGAGTTTACCAAGCAGACAAGGCAGAAAAATAAGGGCCTTAAGAAGCAGAAATGGGGAAGAAAAGTAGAAGTCAAAAGTTATTCCAGCAAGAGAAGACAGCTTAAAAAAAAAAAAATAGCACACAGCACATTCAGTAACAGTAAGTTCAATATAATAGAAACATAGGATCAGGATATGGAGAGCTTTTTATAATTTGGTAAGAAGTTTCAATTTTATCCTCAGTCAGGGGTCAGTAAGCTTTTCTTGTAAAGCACCAGATAGTAAAATATTTCAGGCTTTGCAGATTAGATAGTTTCTATTGCAATTACTCAACTGTCATTGTAGCAAGACAGCAGCCCTAGGCAATCTGTAAACTCAGCATGGTGTGCTGGTGGGACACATTTGGTCTCAGTCTGTAGTCAGCCACCCCCTGCTGATCCTCCTGATATCAGCATAGAGAAATACTGGAAAGGGGGAAAACCAGAAACCAGGAGGCCAGTTTTGAGGCCACTGCAATAGTCCAGGTCAACAACAGAGGAGTGCATAATCCAAAGCAGTGAAAACAATGAGGAAGGGGTGGGTTTTAGGAGAATGAAGCAACTGATTGGATGTGGGGAGTAAAGAAGAGGAAGGAGACCAATGATGCCTCCCAGATATCTGTCATGAGCTACTGAGGAAATGAAGATCCCTGGAGGAGGAGGGTCACTGTGAGAGAATGATAATGAGTATTGCCTAGGACATCCCTGAAATGGAGAGTTCCTCTAAGCATTTAGGCTAATGGGGTGTAATTCTTCTTGAAATCATGATTTGAAAGTCATCAACACAGGTCCACAATCTCTTATGCAATTCTGACATCCAAATGACTCTAAAAAGGGAAAGTTGTTACTGTTTAATTCATTTGGCAGCAAAACGTATCTGAATGGTCATGAAGCTATCTACAACCTTTATTTATTTCATGAATATGAATATTCCTATGTTTTACTACAGAAATATTAGCATGTTTGATTATAGGGCTTTGCCTAACATGTCACTGAAGTGTTGAAATGCACGTTCTACACACTGGATTACCTTCTTAAAATTCAAAATTTTCAGAATTCCAAAATACATCTGACCCCAAAGAGGTAGGCTAAAGTTTTTTTAGACCTGTAAATTTATTTCAGTGGAAACCAGGAGATATTATCCAAGGAAATTGGGCAGTGAGAGAATGGGAATCTGAGGAGGAAACCAGAATAAGTTCAGAAGGAGACTAAAAATAATGGATGGAGAAAGAGTGGAAGGACAGAAGCTACCAGATGTTTCAATTAATATCATTTGATTAGTATGAAACATTTCTTATAATAAAGCTAATTAAGCCACTAAAAAGACCACAACAAGGGTGGAAGAATTCTTTATCTTGAAATGTCTAAGGGCATGATGTATATTAAAAAATATTAATCATAATTCAAAAGAAAAACTTTCAATGACTTCACTTTTAATGTTGGGAGAATAACCAACTAATAGTGTACTTTTTATATAATGAAATATTCTTCAATCATTAAAATTATGTTTACAATAATTTTATATCATTTAATAAATACTTGAATAAACATTTTAGGTGATAATATACATGAAAAATATAATCTACAAAATGATAACATAATTGCAACTGTTAAAATTATGCTTAGAAACACTAAGTGGATTTATTCTGATTGGGGTACGGTGTGCTTCTTGGACATGTAAGTTCATTTCTTTCATGAGAGTTGGGAAATTTTCAGCTATTATTTCCTCAAATACTCTTTCTGCCCCTTTTCCCTTCTCTTCTCCTTCTGGAACTTCCATGACATGTATGTTGTTGCATTTTGTGTTGTCATTCAACTCTCTGAGCCCCTGCTTAATTTTTCCCATTCTTTTCTCTCTCTGTTCTTTTCTCTCTTCAGTTTTAGCTGTTCTATCTTTGGTATCACTTATTCTTTCTTCTATCATTTCGAGTCTGCTGTTGTATGTCTCAAATATGTTTTTGATCTCACTTATTGTGTCTTTCATTTCCATGAGCTCTTTTACTTTTCTGTTCAGGATTTCAAATTCTTCCTTGCATTTGCTCAATGTCTTCTTGACGTCATTTATCTCTTTAACCATATTGTCTTTCAACTCATTAATTTGATTTTGGAAATTTGTGCACATCTCACTGATTATTTCTCTCAAATTCTGCATCTCTTCTGGGGCTTTGATATATTCCTTTTCTTGGGCCATGTCATCTATTTTCTTAGAATGGTTCATAATTTTTTGCTGATATCTATCTAGGCATCTGATTAGGATGTAGTTTACTCAGATGCTCAATTTCTTTCTCTTTTGTAGGGATTCAGTGGCAGAAGACTGTGGGTTACCACTGCTCTTTGATTTTTGGCTCAACCAGAATTGTTAGGATTGTCCTGCTGGTTGCTCAGAACTGGACACTGGGCCCAGTAATTGGCTGTAGAGTTGCTTCCTAGGGCCTTGGGCAGGGAGACTATAGAGGCCGGAAAAAGCCTCTCCTACTTATTTTTAATTTTCTTGCATGCACTTCCTTGGTCTGCCAGCAGATGGTGCTCTTTGGTAGCTCTCAGTTCAATGCCTTGTTGGAGTGTATTTGTTGCAACACAGGCTGGCTCAATGTGATAGAGCTTCCTGTCTGGAGGCTAGGAGCCTTGTAATTCAAACTTTCTCTGAGACAGCTCTCCAGCCTTCTCTGGCAGCCCCCTCCCTTTTCCCAGGTAGGAAATATTTCCACTCCCCTCTGAGCCCTCAACAATCAGTCCCTGTTAGTAGAGGAGGAGATTGCTGGGGTTGTATATCTTTAGCCCCTTGCAGCCTCCAAGGCAAACAATGGCGTAGCCCCACCCAGCCTGGCAGGGCTCTTGGGACACAGCAGACCAAATTTGTGAGTCAAAAGCTGAGTCTGCCTTAGGCTGTGTCCCTCTCTCTTCCCTTCCCTGGGGTGGTAGATCCCTGGAGGCCCCTTTTCCTGTAGTCGCAGGCCCAGAGGCCCAAGAATTCTAAAGTTCTTTAGTGTGGGGGATGGTGCCCGTAGCAGCAGCTGCTGGTTTCAACTCAGAGTTCTGTAGTCGCAATTTCCCTTCTTTGTCCCTTTCTCCTCTCGGTGGTATCCAGCCTGCGCCTAGAAGATCTTTCTCAGGGCTGTTTCAGCCTGTCCTCTAGCTATTTTCCTATGTCTTACTAGTCCGCCATCTTCCCAGAAGTTCTCTAAAAGAAAATACTATAATACTAAAATGTTAAAAATGATTATCTTGGAGAAGTGTAATAAAGTAATTTTTTAAAAATTTCATTATACTTCCCTATACTTTCCAAGTTTTCTGCAATGAGCACATGTTATTATTATCATCTTAGAAAGCACATACAACGATGTAGACAAAATCATTCCTGGGTGGCCTTAGTAATTAGCATATGGAGGCAAGACCTGGGCCAGATAACTTCCTGAAACTTCAGATCCTATAACACTGTGGTTTTTTATACTGATACAAGCACAATGTTAGTAACTACCAATTGAGCAACTGAATGAATGTTATAAGAAATCATAACATTTAAAAATCCAAACACCCTTAGAATACAGTATTTCTATTCATTTAGTTACCTAAACTATCTGAAATAATTTGCCCCAATGTCTTACTAGATCTTATGACTAATAATAATGATAAATGATAACAGTTAACACTCCCTTATATGGCTGTCACACTGGAAGAGATTTAGGAATATGTAAATGTGCTATATAGCACCTGGAATAAGACAATGAAAAAGAAGGCAGATTCATCTCACTCCTAATTGACCCGTACTGCAAGAGCCTGCCAAAACTGTTAAAATTGTGTAATAAACAACAATCATTGATCTTGATCTCTTTTCTATCAGTCTATTTAGATCTATTCTAGAAATCATAAAGAAGCACCTAGTTGTAAACTCTTCTATTCCATTTGAGAGACAGCAAGCACATGGACTATGCTCCTTGAGACAAGGAAAATAACTGATGAAACCTTTCCTAAAACTACATGCAGGTAATAGGATAAGATACCACTTAAGGAAAAAAGATGTTAGGCTGAGTGATTAAAATGACTCTTATTAACTAATTGACCATGAGACAACTGGTATCCAAACAAATCACTGTTTTCCAAAACACATTTGAAAAATATTATTTCAAAATAATTTCTCCCACTTCTAAATTAATCCTTAGCTATCTTAATCTCCATCCCCACCACTTACCCTTACTGCTTGAATTTTCTTTCTAGGTCTCTTCAAATAAAAAATGATTTGAATTCTGATAGCTCTTATTTCCTACACCACTCACTCTGTCTTACATACCCAACCATACTTCCTCTATGGAACTCGTAGTGTAAAGATGCATATGGAAGTGTAATAGGACATTAAATAGAGTGTGATAAAAGCCAGCCAGAAGAAGTATGTGGTCTTATTATTGAGGAAGTGGCCCTAACCCAGACTTGGGAAGATGTGTGAGAGGAGCGGATGTGATGATGTGCAGATGGATGGCTACGTTACACTGTCATCTATGTAATGTATGTAATGTAAAATCTATGTAATGTAAATGGGTTTTGTCTGCCCATTTAAGTTTTAAGTCCTTCACAGCAGAGTCGAGATTCATTCTTTCGTAACCTCACAGTGCCTGGTGCTGTGCCTTACAGATATCAGATGATAAGTTAATATTTTATTTAGTTGAATGCTTTCTGTGGGGAACAAATGCCACCTGGGTCAAAGTATAATAAGATGCCAGAAATGTAAGTATGGTGCTAATATACAAGTGTTTACTGTATGCTTCATCTGTGCTCACCACTGCTTCTGCCAAGGGCAAGTATACAAAGGGTATGACATCCTATTTGCTTTTCAGGAACTCAAAAAGCAGACAAGTTACTTTGTAGTTAACTGGTGATCAGTAAACTTTTAATAACAATAATAATATTGTTAGTGTAGAGAGTTTATGTCGGCATTTCTGTTATGATTTATGAACCCATGAACTATAATAGTCAAATAAAGTTTTCTGAAAATTGACCAAAAAGGAGGTGAAGAGAATAACAAGATGAATTGAATGCCTATGGGATAGTGCCAGCAAAAGAACAAGTAATGCCTTCTCTTTCGCCATTCTCTGAAATCCATTATAAAATGGAGATTAGAAATATTTCTAAATATGGTGATCATACTTGGGATACAAGCTGCTGTTACTGCTTTTTTTTTTTTTTTTTTTTAATGGAACAGGAGTAAGACTGTTAGATTATAGGAGCCCACAGCAAGGAGTGGGGTTAAGACTCTCTTGTGTTATCTGCATTTCCTTACCCAAACTAGTCACAACACTAGTGCCACTTACCTGTGTGTTTGTATGTCACAGCCCCTGAGATAACATCTCCCTGAGAGAAACGATCTGTTGCAATTCCACCTTTCCTTACCACCCCATGCTGAGGTTTTCGAGCAACTATGAACATCAGTTTCAAGTCATCACTGTCTATATCAGTAGCAAAAATGTATTCAGAGGTGATGATCATCTCTTCGCTCTCTGCACAATGCATCATGGGGAGGAGGCCAGCCTTTAGTACTGGTGGCTCATCATTTACAGGCAACACCTAAGGAGGAAAAAAAAAATGTATGTTTTCAAGGAAAAGAAAGAAATGACAAATTGCCCAAGTGACAATCTATAGCTCATAGTTGGCATGACAGGCATTTTCAATCTTCCAGACATATCAAACAATAGACATGGAATGTGGCCAAGCAGCCTGCATCTTTTAACTTTCCCTGCATGAGCCATCTTGCAAGAAATGACCCACGTGAGAGACATTTTAGGTAGGAATGGGAGAGAATGGTTATGGTTTGGAACTCAAAGCTCTCATTTGTTTATAAATGTAATATAAAGCCTTCTTTACCAAAGATCCTATCCTGCTTTGTTAAATTCACACATGTTCTAGAGGAAATCTGGTTCTAGTGGTCTGATGCATTAACATTTACCACATCAACATTATTTTCAGTTCAAATTACTTGGTGATAACAAAGCTTTCCTCTACCCTCAATTTCCTGCCACCCAGGAAGTTACTCAAGACTTACAATAAGCAGCAGCAGCAATTCAAACATTTTGAATTAAATCTGAAACTCCAAACCATCAAATCAATGCCAGATTTCAACATGACAAAATGTTTCCCCCTTGCTGTCATGAAAATAAAGCTCCAAGTAGAAAGGAAAGAAAAACAACATGGGATCACACTGGCTGTTTGAATTTAACAAGATAATGTAGAAATTTGAAAACCCTATCTTTTAAATGGGAATGAAGGGTATTCCTCCTCTGAGTTCACAGACAAAACTTGGTTTACACTGCAAGTTTATTTGTAAATTCTAGCCTATAAATACTCTCAATCCTGTATTTCCTTTGCCCAAACTTCAGCCAAGGTGAACTTTCAAATCACTTCCTTGCGGAAACCTTCAGTTGCTTCCCTGTGCTTCTCATAGGATCTCTCTGGCCTTATCCCATGATATGTGGTGATTGTGACACTTCATTCCCTTTCACCCACCTCAGGGCCTTTGCACCATTCTCTTCTGCCTGTCTGGAATTCTCTTTGTTTGGCAACTCCTCATTCAGGTGCCAACTACATGCTGATTCCTCAGGGACACTTTCGTGATCATTCAGTTAATTTAGAGGCCTCTGTTATTTAGTCTTTTTTTAGCACCCTCTTTATTTGTAAAACATATCCAAATTTTAATTATTTTCATGATAATCTGCTTAAAGCCTGTCTAATCCTCACCTGCAAACTCTAGAAAGACAAGGACCTTGTTTGTCTTGTTCATCATCATATCCCAAGCATCTAACTTAGGACCTGGCATGTAGAAGACACTTGTTAAATATTTGTTGAATAAATGAATGAATGAATGAATGAAATTCATATATCCTGGTTACACTGCTACTTAAACAAGCTAACAACCCTACAACATATATATGTAAAATTAAGTTGAAACTTCCCTTTAATAGGGATGAAGTGATGGAAGCCACAGGCTTATTATTTATCAAAGTAATAAAACATACAATATTCTATTCTCTATTTTCTATTGACTTACAAGGAAAAAGTATCTTTGTTCAAGTCATCTGAGTGGTTTTGCAAAAGACCTCTTTATTATTATTCTTGACTATGTCTAAGAAATCTCACTAGTAAATTCAATGATGACCATCTTAAGCAGTTCCTTACGAAAGACCCTTTACTTTCAAATTGATAATAAAGTCCAAAAGGCAACAGAATTAAGAACATTCCTCCCAGCTTAAAAAAAAACACAAATACTTATCTAAATATTGGCTGTATCTCTGAATGGCATGCAAAAACCATGCTCTTTTATTTACAGAGTAATAATAAAAGATTGCTTTCCCAAAATTCACTGCTTATTGTTTGTACAAGAAGATGGACATGGATGGAAGATAGTTTTTATTTCCCCTGAAATTTGCTTTTCAGAGATAAAAGTAACTCAGAGAGGCTTTCTCTATATGGAAACATCTGCCAATAAAGAGCTTTTCATTTTTGAAGATAAAATAACATACTCTTCTTTATCTAGACCTCAAAGGCTATCATGAAGATTAAGCAGGAAAATGAACAGAAGGAGCTATGAATTGTACCTGGCATGGAACAGGTACTCGGGAAATGTTAGCCAGCATCATAATTATAACCACTAGGTAATTTACAGTTGCAGGAGTGATGAGGAGGACAGGACACTGGCCTATGTGCAAGAGATGAGAGATGCCAGCCCAGGTCTACACTTTCATGTTAAGTACTTTGAGCAAGTCATTGAACCTTCTTGGGACTCAGTTTCTCCAACTATAAAATAGGGATAATTCCTTCCCTGCCTATTTCTTAAAGCAATAGATGTACATAAATACTTTATTAATTATAATTGTTAATTGTAAAATATCTTACAAATGTATTATTATTACCACTAGTAATTTCATGTAACAAAGATCTGACAAAATTTAAGCAAATTGATAGAACTGAATACAATGAGAACAACTGGTGGCTCTTCCAGGAACATGACGAGTCTCTTTGCAGACCTCCCTTTGTTACTAACCATAATACCTGCAAATCCTATGAGTTATGCTCATGGATTCAGGTAGCCTTTCCACAGAGAAAGTCTGGGCGTGTACTCAAACTTTATGTGCAAATTTTTCTTCATAGGTCAAAAGGGGGAAAACATGATCTCAAATAGCCTTATGCTAGGTCTATATGTAACCATAATTCACAAAAAGGCATCATGAACACGCATATATGGCTTCTTAGCATAGCATAGGAAAATCCCATTGAAGCTGGCCAAACCTGCTCAGTTGCTAAATAAATATTTCTAAGTGTTACAGCTCAAAAAAGTTTAGAAATAACTTATACATGGAACCAATAAGTATCAAGGTTTGAGGTCAAAGTAATATATTTAAATGGGCTGGAGTGAAAAAATAGTATGCCTGTTCACCAATATGGCTTTGCTCTCTAGTGCCAGGTCTGAGATGTGCAAAGCTGTAAGAAGGCACCATCTTGCTTTGAAGTCCATGTGTTTCAAATTATATCGGGGCCCTGAGAGATTTCCAAACCAAATTCTTCATATCTATATAATCCAAGAAGGAAACCTTCTACCAACCTCGATGTGCAGAACAAATTCTGCAGAATTTGTGCCATCTGTTACCTCCAAGAGTATGTCATCTTGAAGAACCTCAGAGCCATCATGCTGATACCTGTGGAGACAATATTTGTCACTAATATCTCAAGGCCCTGTATGTTGGAATTCAAAACACAAGAGCTCTTCCCTGGCTTTGGACATAAGAAGCTATGTTTCTGTGTTCAAAAACAAACAAATTAAACAACCCTCCCACACGCCAAATCATGAATATACTAAAGTATCCCTGAGTGTAAAATTCCTCCACCCTGGAAAAATGTGTTTGATGTATTTATAATTTGTCCCCAAATCAAAGAGCAGCACTTCAAGTTGCTACTGTGACAACTGGAACCATTTGGTTCTACTTACTAGCAGAATACACTGGCTGGGCCCAAAGGGACTGAGCAGTAGACAGGGCAAAGAAGTGATTCCCTCCTCTCTCCTCCTTAACGGCTAATTTTCCACCTATGCTCTGGATCATTTCAGCTCTTCTCCAAATCGGTGATCTATAATTTATTACATATCCCCAGCCTGTTTCACTCTTCCTTTTACTAGCTCTCTTCCTTTCAACTGTAGAGATTTTCAAATCTCTCCTAGCTTTAAAAATACTTTCCCTTGGTCTAGCCTTGGACCCAATCTTCCTTTCATTCTCAGCCAGGTTTCTTGAAGGAATTGTCTAAATCCCATGCTTTCTATTCATTCTTCCATCCATAGCAATGATACCTAGTAAGTTCTAAATATCTGTTGAATTGAATTGAGACAATTTTTAACATATCAATGATCTGTTTATGATACTCAGGAATGAAAATACCTCCTGGAAATGGAAAAAAACAATCATTTAAAAAAGGATTGTATATTGAATCTTTGCACATAGAGAAAATTCAGGGCTAAAGGGCATTTTACTCAGTACTAGTCTCATCCACAGGCTGCACAGGCTCTCAGGTTTGGGAATCCATTCTAGTGGTAGGGAGGGCTCACACACCCTGCACCCTATGCTTCATTTTGCCATGCTTCCTATGGCTTTAAGTAATCATTGATTGATTTATGATAATGTGCTAATTCTCTCTGACCATGCTAATACAGCTAAAAGTGCTAAGTGGATCAAAGAGTACTTGGGTACAAAAGCATGAATGTGGAGTCAAGTAGCTCTTTAAAAAACGGATTACTCCATAGAGTAGCTGAGTGACTGGGCAAATTCCTCAGCCTCTTTGTACCTTTGTTTTTTCAACTACATGAGAACAGAACCATCTACCTTGTCAGGGTTGATTGCTGTGAAGATTAAGTGAAAAAAACATTATTGCAAGAACTTAGCAAAGTGCTTGAACTATATGTGCTGGCAAATGTTAGTAAGTTTTCTTTCTTTGCATCATTCACTCCCTAGTAAGAATTGCCTAGAGAGAGCTCTCTTTCTAACATGTAGCTTAGAGCTGAGATCTCGAAAAAGGGAATTTTAATGGGGCATAGGAGTGAGTGGTAAGAAAGGACAAGATCTTGGAGGGAAGAGAAGCCATGGAGGAACACAAGAAAGGTCATAAGGAGAAAGAACAGAGGTAAAAAAGGTGGGAGGAAAAGAACCCCACAGAATCTCAGTTACTGCACAATTTTGCTTGGGGCACTCTGGCTATAAGGAACAATTCACTTAATCTGTTCATGTTTAAACCATACCTAAAAAGAAAAGTTAATTGAAGGGCTGGTTCATATTCATGTATCCTACTTAGGTATCCAAATGCCATTATTAAATATGAGTTTTTTCACAATTGCATATAAACTTTATGCAAAAGTTTGCCACATAGTAATAGAAAATCTATGATTTTTCTTTACCTTTTATCTATAATTATCACCACTATAGGCACCGAAAAGATAGCATAAAACTGTATAACAAAAATAAATAGAAACTTAGATTCATGTCACAGATCTCAAAAACGGAGTCGGGTATGTTTGACAGTGAAGTCAACTTTCTTAAGCACAAACTAAGCGACACAAGGGTCATGCTACTGCTCATGTGTTTTGGAAACCCCACAATACTGAATTTAGCTGGCAAACTCTCTGCCCAGGTTGCACAGGGGTCTCAGTTTATTTCCCACAAATCCACATCACCTAGAAGAGCCTTTCTGGGAGGCTGGCCCTCTCCAAGTTTCCCTGGTGCTGGCAGACAATGAAAAGATCATAAAAATCACTCCATCCACCAAAGGGCATGGGTCGGTCTGGCTGGGACTGTAAACCAATGATGTTACTAAACTGCAGGGATTAAACTGTTCTTCCAGTGCACAAACCTAGTTCATATTCAAGCTTCAAATTAAGTATAGAACTAAGCATTTGAGGCTTAATACCTCTTATAATTCTTTATCAAAAGGGCCATAGTTTTCATTTATAAATTAAACTTCTAAGTTAGAAATTGACCAGTGTGTCTGTCTACCTGACCATTTCACTGAGTAGCTTGCATGATTTCCCAGGGAAGTTGTCTTGCTAGGTTTTGGAGAAAGGGTTTTTACAGAGCTGTGTTAGGTGGAGGAAATGAGAGACCCTAAGTGAGGGAAACTGCTGTAGGACCATGAGGCAATGACTGCTCCATCTCTGGCTGACTGAGAGACCCAAGTACTATTCCATGCCCTACCTATCCAGTTACCCTATTCCACCCCCCACCTCTATAAATCCCCGCCAAAGTAAAATAGAATAAATGTTCACACTAAAGGCATTGGTCAAGAGAGTTCTATCCTAGAATTCCCAGAGCTAGGAAATTGGCTTTTCTTAGATTCAAGTTCAATAACATAGATTAGCTTCATAGTTCCTGCCAGTCTATATTCATCTAGTTGTCACCTTTCATGATACATGCAGTTACAACAAGTTTAATATTTATGGTCATTAATTTTGTTGTTCAAATATGCATAAAGTCATTCCTACTGGTCTAGCAAACCAGAGGAAAAGAAAATGTCTGGAGATAAGTGAAAACTTTGTCATTTCTAATTTTAAACTGACCCTTGAAGCTAATAAGTGGGCTGTAATGACCCCTCAAAGAACTGGACAAACTTCTTTCTCTTACTCTGCCTCACACTTGATCCAGATGGGGAGCCAAAGCACATAAGGAAAAAAGCTATGAAAAGTTCTAACCTAACTTTTAAGGAATGGAGGTCTCCCCAAGAAAATGTATCCCCTGTGTTTAGAGGAAACGCATTAAGCTCCACCCTTCCATGCAGAGGCTGTCTCTGGAGGGAAAGATAGATATTGTCCAGCTTGGTATCCATGTCAGAAACCAGAATGTGCTCTGTGCTGATGAAGCACTGATCTCCTTCATCCACTTTCAGAGGGTTGGCAAATACCTAGAAAGAAGGAAGAAAGATTCAAGGCTTTGCTCCATGAAGTATCCCTGAAGACAGAGTTCATTAACTCAGTTAAAATTTCCAGTACAATCTTCACATGTCAAAGATTTTTTTCAAGAATGTGGCAAGGGAACAAGTTCACAGCTGAATATTTTAGCCCGAAAATATTTTTAACTAAATGTTTCCAACTTGTAAGCATTGATATATTCAAAGAAGTAAGATCTATAAACCAAAAAATATCTTGACTTTATTTCAGATCCTACATTGTAGAACCAGCAATTAAATTGGTTGCTTCCAAGGAAGCAACTACTCTCCTCAGAGCAGCTGCTGCTCCCAGAAAGGAGAAAATTCTCAAGGAAAGAGTTGGGAAAGAGTGGGATGAAGAATGGGGAAAAGAAAGTGAGTGAGGTGAACCCTGCTCTCTCCTCTTACCCTTCAGGGTGCATTGTTGCTGGAACTCAATTCCCCATCTGCAGGGCATCCTTGCCTGTCCCTGCCCTCTGCATCTTGGGGACTGTGAGATTTATAACATTTTATTCTTTAATAAAGAATAGAAAGCATGAAACAGTGGCCTTCTCTCCCTACAACCACCCCACTCCATCTTTCCCAAGTGTCTCACTCTCATTTTGTTAAATCTACATTTTCAGTGCTTGTAGGATAAAGAAAGAAAAGGAGTTCTTGTTTATAGAGAAGCATTATCTATGAACCAAGATCCATGCCTACCAGTCTTATTTTTTCTTGAATGTATCAATTAATATCCCAAATGCTAATGTTTCAAGGAACATACTTTGCTATAGTAGACTATTTTTTGAAAAAGAAATTTTAGGGCAACTTTCAAAAGAATAAAAGCATAGGGCTAATGTATCCCCACTCATTAATCCCTAACATTTCAGTCTCTGCCCAAATTCACTGCTCAGGTTTCAGGGATTATCAGAATTTCCTATGGGTTATCATTCAACCCATTTATCAGTGGGTATTTCACATCAGGGAATCACTCCTGGGACTGGTTTCACTGAAGCTATTACTTTAGTTTTACTTCTTATATTCTCAGTTCTCTAAGGTACTATTTCTTTCTCAAAACACTATAGAAAAAAGACAGAAGCCACTATGCCACCTTAGCCCCAAGTCCTCCTATCCAATCTGCCTTCAGATGAAGAACTTGTGACTTTACATTGTTTTGCTTTGTTTTGTTTCCTTCACAAATCATATTTCTCTATCAAGAGGCTTGGACAGCTTTGTATAAAAGAGCACTTCATCACTGTTCTAGTAAGAGCTCTAGCTTCTTTAATACTGGGCTATTTCAGGGCCTGTACCTTCTTCATAGAAAGGGATGGTCTGAACAAACTCTAGTCAAGTTAACACAAACTGTTTTCACCACCGGTCCCAGACAGGGAAGGTATCAAAAAATAGAGCAAGTTTAGATTATCCTGCGAGCGCTCTTGGCTTCTTCCAAAGACTGCAAACCCCCAGGCCTAAGAGGCCAGGCCAGTGAGTAAATGAGGGTGCATGCTGGGTGGGGCCGTGGTGGGCTGAAGAGCACGGGTCCTGTCTACAGGCTGCCTGGGGAATATGGGCACAGTGTTTCAGGAGCCTCCAAATTTTCAAGAAAAGCCACAACTCCAGACTTGATATGAAATCTCCTGATGTTTAAGTATTGGCAGCTAATTACTTCAGGGCATTAGATCTGATGTTTAGAACCATCAGAACACTTCTGTGGATGGGGTCAGCCCCTGGGACCTCCATGTGCCACCTCTGCCTCACAGCCCTGGGCAGGGGGAAGGATGGTGGGGAGTGACCTGGAAGGGAACACCTGTGCCTTCCTAACTAGAGGTCAACCAGGGACCTGGGAAGGTGACCTCTTTCCTAAGGTTGAGGCCTGCATAGGATCTAGTCCTCTCTGGTTTGTAATGAATATATAATGCTACTTTGTCTTTCTGCTTTTAAGGGGAAAAAATAAGCCATGTCATAGCCACACTAACTGAGTACAGCACAATTGGGGGAAAGGAGGTAGGGAATGGAATGGTCTCAGCAGGAATCCCAGCCCCACAGATAAGATGCACAAGGTGGCGTCACTTTGTAGTTTTGTTTTAATGACAGACCCAAGTCCTTTATGGCTTAAACATTGGGCAGTGGAACAGGACTGACAGAAGAGTCCATCTTAATTCATTCTGGAAAATTAAAGAGGTTCTTTAGACTACAGAGCAGCAGAGCTGGCCTGTGGTGAAAGCAAATAAGACTCTCTTGTTGCTAAGAGACCCATAATTTAATCGCCTTCCCCCGATCAACACGTGAAAAGGAAAGGAAATGAAAGAAATTTTGATAAAGCTTTGAAAATAATGCCAAATTCAGTAACTGGAAAATCTCACCTTTTAGATAGAAAGCTCCACGGGAGGAGAAAGACTCCCTTTCTCCTGCTTTTTATTTTTTTTAACCTACACTGTAGCTGGAAAAAAAACTCTTAAAAAGAGCCAGAAGAAAAGCTGCCATTTCCAGTAAGTTTTTCTTTTCTTCTCTTAGGTCCTGACTCCTTTTCTTCCTCCATAACAGACAGTGTACATACCTCAGGAACCTGATTGTCCACTGGAAGAATTGTAATGTTAAAGCAGATCCCATGCAAAGTGCCCCCGTGCTGGTTACTGATGGAAAATGTAAACTGGACGCGTCGGAGACTGGGGCCTATATCTTCCATGGGTGGCATATAGGCCACTTTCCTGTGGTTCACAGCATGCTGCAAAGCAAGCCAATATGGACATGTGGGTGCATATTTGCAAGAACCAGAAATTCAGAGATCAAGATCCAAGAGAACCATCACGTTAATTGATAGTGAACATTATAAATGACACCATCATCAATGTGAAGATTCCAAAAAGCTCTATTTTATGTTACATTTTCTGCAAATAGGAGAGAAAGGGACAAAGAAACTAAGTAAATTTCCATGGATTCAAGTGCTTGAAGCTGCTCGACTCCATGAAATACAGGAGACTTGTATTTCAACCAGCTAGACTGGATGGTTGCTATGTGGTATTGGTCAAGCTGCTTAGCTTTGTTAGGCCCGTTTCCGTAACAGAAAATAAATAAAATAACAAAATAATAGCACTTACCACATGGAGTTGACATACCTCTTTACAAACTCTAACTACAGTGAGGTTAGACATAACTAGTCAAAAAATCACAGAGGTAGCTGCTGCTAAGCACTCACCGCCATTACTGTGACCTTCAGGGCAGAGTCCACAGGAGCAGACAGAGGGCTGAGGAAGGATTTTAGAAGGTAGTAGGATATTGGTGGAATAAAGACTTATAAGTTCCCAAATCAAAGTCCTACTGCTTGCAAAATAAAACAGTGACAAAATTTTGAGATCATATCCAGCCTGGTAGAGTACTTTCAAACAGATGTTGCCTGCTTAACAGAAAGGTGCAGGCAGGAAGAATAAATCCATCAATCATTTGTGACAGATGTCAAAGGCCCACATTCTTGACTGCAACACTAGGAAGGCCACACGTTTTCAGAGGATACTTACATTTTATTTGTCAATATTTTAGTAAATTATCATACCTGAGTAAATGACCTCAGCCCTGGGGCTGCTGGATTTTTGGTTAGCTTTGGTGTGCTGTCCACCAGGAATAATTTCCCAGCATCCAAGTGTCTAAACAGAAATATGAGAGTATAAATAAGCTATTTTCACAAGTAAGAAAAAGTAAATTAAATAGACAATCAAATTTTCAAAACTAAAGGTCTCACAGTGGGAAAAAATCATGTGCTCCATCTTTATATTCTGGCTTTTTGGTCTTCAGTCCAAAATCATTAATGGCATTCCTATCATGACTGCAAAAAGTATGTACAGAATTTTCTGATTTGACATCCTGAATGAGAATTGTTATTCTCAAACTAAAAATGTTTCCTTGCTATCACGTACATAACACTACCCTAAGGTATAGTCATGCCACTTTTTGGGTTTGGGGTCATAGATTGTAACCATTTCATGGCCTGTAATATCTCAATATAATGTTATGAAGACCTCAAAAAGTTTTACTAAAAAGAAAAATAAATGTTCTATTTGGAAAAGGGGGATTTAAGGCTGTTTTAAACTACCTAAGTTGAAGACATCACAAGCCAAAGGTCACTTAATATAAATTTTGAAGGGAGCTAGGAGACAAGTTTGAGCCAAAAGTAAATGCTTAACTGAGTATAAGTTCATGTCTGACAGCAAAGCAATTGAACCGCAGTACCATATATGGCACTTTCAGCTCTCCAGTCCTAGAACACAACCCTCAACTAATAGCCCAAATGATGACATCGAAGAGATACCTGTGGCTGGAGGAGAAAAATGGTGGAGTTGTTATTGTGTAGAGAAGCTCCCTGTGATATGATTCTGTGTCTATAAAATGCAGCTGTTCCTTAGTTATGAAGGCCACCTCAGTTTCCTTGACAACCAAATGCCGAGAAACACCAGGAGCTTCTTTTGGAAGCTGGTCATCTACTGGGGTAATATGGAGCATCACCACCTGTACAGCAAATATCTGCACCATTAATTTGATATACCAAGAAGATACCAAAGAGAATTCTGCTCCCCAACCCCATGTCCTAATCATAGTTAAGAAAATTTTCAAAAACTGTCACCATAATATACTTTTTAAAATGAATGAATTAATTTATTTTTTAGATGCTGGAGACAAACATCTTTATTAAAGATACTACCAAAAGTTTGCCAAACATTTCAAAACAGATTTGTAAACATAATGCTTCCCATTTCAACTGGCAGCACTTTGAAAAGACAATACAATAAGACAACACAACTTGAATTAACATTGGTTCAAAATCCTTACATTTTTGACCACATAATTTATGTTCCCACATGATAAAATAAGTGATTGTTTAAATCAAAGTCAACAGAAATACTATGAAATGAAAGTTTGTGCTGGGTGATTAATCACAGTATGGTATGGTTAAATATATCTGCTCTTTTTTATATTCCTGGTACCCAAGATAAAAAAATATATATATATATTTGGAATATACATTTCATGTAGGTAATAGCTTCTTTGCATATCTCTCTTCAAAAAATACTTTACAGAAGTATATAAATAGGTTACCTACACATTTAAATTTTATACATAATATACTTTTATTGAAATGATTCAGGAGCTATTAAGAGTGTGAGCCAAAAATGGAATATTCTCGACCCATTTTATATTATACTTTAAGAATATAATTATCACAATTGCAGTTAATCCCCTCATGAATGGCTAGATAATACACAAAGTACTATTGAATGGCTAGATAATACACAAAATACGTTCCGCATTTTATTTTATATCTCCCATTTACCAACAACCTGTGCTTTCTCTAGCATGTCCCTCCACTCAGTCATTTATCCTAGAAACCCTGACATAACTTTTAATTCCTCCTTCTCCACCCATATACAATATGTCACCAAGACCCAGGGTTTCCACTTAAAAAATTCCTTTACAATGACAATGTCCCCCCCAACTCCCAAGTGTCATTCCCACTGTTACCAGCCTAGCTCCAACTCTCATTATTTCTTCCTGAGTTTGTTTTAGCTGCTTTCTGAATGTCAGTCCTAACTCCAATAGCTAACCAAGGTTTTTCATAACTCTACTGTTATCTTATTTAAAAAAGTCAAATTCGGTGTTACAGGTTGTATTGTGTCCCCCAAAAAGGCAGGTTCAAGTCCTAACCTCCAGTCAGTGAATGTGACCTCATTTGGAAATGGGGTCCTTAAAGATGTGATTCGTTAAGTTGAGCCCAAATTGAATTAGGGTGGGCCTAATCCAATGACCAGTGGCCTTATAAGAGGGGGAGAAGATACGACTGACAGACACGAAGAGGAGACCGTGTGAAGACGACGTAGAGGGAGGAAGGCCATGTGAAGACAGAAGCAGAGACTGGAGTGATGCTGCCAGAGCCCGGGAGTGCCTGGGGCTACCAGAGCCTGGAAAAGGCACAGCAAGATTCTACCCTGGGGCCCCATAGCGAGCTGGGCCCTATGCACTCCTTGATTTTGGACTTCCAGCCTCCAGGGCAACGAGACAATAAAACCGTATTGTTTTAACCCACTTAGTTTGTGGTACTTTGTTATGGCAACTCTGGGAAACTAATATATCAGATCATTCATGTCTTCAAACATCTTAAACAACCAAGGAGGTACACAATTATTCAAACTTCTTTGCATGACGTTCAAGGACTTCCACAGGTTGAACACACTGGATTTTCAACCTTTCCTTTCACTACCTTTCAACATTAATCTTACACTCTAGCTGGACACAACTGATGGTGGCCTCGTCCCCAAGCATGCCTCCATGCTTTGGATCATGATGTCTCTTCCATCTGGAATGCTCTTTACCTGCTTTCTCCAGCAATCTGTGTCCTTCTCACCCTTTAAGGCTCTTCTATGAAACTTTCCTCAGTTTCTCTGTTGGAAATACTTGTTTTGGCATCTTGCTTATCCCTTGAAAAATATTTTTATTTCATTGTCTTATAATTGTACTTAGTGGTTTCCAGTTCAGGCTTGCTCCCAGACTGAAATTTCCTTGAAAGCAAGATCATAGTAGAGTACAAACCACATGGAATTTGGTAGTGAAAAAAGAAGTTAAAATCCCGAGTATACCACTTATTAGCTATTTAACCTTGAACAAGTTACTCAACTTCTTGAGTGCAATTTTCTTATTTGTAAAGTTAAGGATAATAAATCAAATATCACTAAGTAGATAAAATAACCAGTACATAGTTGATGCTCAATAAATATCATGTTCATGTCTATTTCCACAACAGACGGCACTGTATTTTTGTATGTAGGAGGCACTTCATGAATATTTGCTAAGTGAATGAGTCACCATACCCCGTTTATGATTTTTAAAATCCTTAAAACCACATTCACAGGTTTGGATCATGCTACAGGCCAAACAACTTTTATCATCATTTTTACTTTTTTACAATAATCTCCCTAGAAATGGAGAAGCATTTGTCTGGCATCAAGGGTCTTTTCTCAGCCTGTCACATGGCAATATTCTTACACTGTTTGTAATTTATTTTATTATTGTCCCTGAAGCATAGATCAGCAATGCCGATTTTTTCTACAATAAGTGTGCACAATACCCAATTAAAACATGAAGTGAATTCCTTTTAAAACTGACATACAAAGCAAAAACCAAAACAGGGTTTTGACTAGAAGACTAGAAGATGAGGACTGCCCCATTAAAGGCTGTGTTCCCAGGGGCAACTCACCCCTTTGGGTCTGTTTTCCATCTGTATATTGCAAATAATAATGATGGTTATTTCACTGAAGTATAGTCAGGATCAAATGAGATAGCTAAAAGCACAGTGATTACCCAGTATTTAGTAAGTGTTCAATGAATTACTTCCCTGTCCCCCACCTTTCATTACTTTTACAGAAGCATATAGCATTATGAAGTGTTTTGATAATTATGAAGTGTCTCAATATTAAAAACTAAAGCCAGTTATCAAAACAAAGGAACACAAAGACAGTCATTTCTCCAGTCTCCTGAAATCTGTGTCATGATTTCCCACGCCACCCCCACCCCAATTATAGTATTTTGTTAATCTACAAAGTTTGGAAAATCTCTATGGGATCTCCCAGCCATAGTGAGGATCAGTAAGGCTCCACTTAATTGAAAAACTGGATTTAATAAAGAAACAATAGTTATTGTGGCCTTCAAAGAGACCATTTTCCAGGCTAATTTATTCTCCAATGTGTTCTTTGTGTAGAAAGAATGTTTAGGCATGCTTTTTTTCTATCCCTGTAGTAATTCTTGGTGGGCACATTTTTCAAAATGCTGTATGATTGTCTAAGTTGATATACTGATGCATGCACAAGCAGTTATTGTGTGTGTGTCTGTGGGTGAAAAAATAATTTTTTAACAAACGCCATAGAGAAATAAAGTGTTCTCATTATGCTGGAATTTCGTTCTAACAAAGGCATTATTAAACTCCAGTTCCCAGATGTTGGGGACTGAATCATGCTCCCCAGAAATACCATGTCCAGGTCCAAACCCCTGGTCCTGTGAATAACTAGGACCTTTGAAGGTGTTATTAGTTAAGGTGAACCTAAATTGATGAGGGTGAGTGTTAATCCAAAATGGCTGATATCCTTATAAGCATAGGAAATTAGACATGGAAGAAGCCAGGGAGAGCAGTCAGAAACTGGAAGTTAATGGAGCCCAGAAGAGAAAGAAAAAGACAAGTACATTGCCATGTGACAGAAAAGCCAAGGAACCCCAAAGCTCACCAGCCAGAAGATACTGACCTCTGGAAGAAGCAAGTCTTCTAGCCTCTGAAACCTGGAGCCAATAAATTCCTATTGTTAAGCCAATCTATTGCATGGTATTGTTTTAGCAGCCAGGAAACTAAAACACCAGGCAAACAGTTGAAGACTAGTGTTTAAAGAAATCACTAGGTTCTTCTCTTCAAGTCTACCTGTGATCACATGCACCCACAGACAGACTTGCAGGGAATTAAAATGTAAAGTGATAAATCAAAAAGTGGATCTTCCTCAGAATCAGGTTCACAATATGATACTCTGCCTCCTGGATTCTGAGTTTCTTATAAGTCAGGGTTCTTGATCCTTTCTCTGCCCTGAGCACTGATTCCTGCTTGTTCTTTATCTTGCAGCTTCGGTAGAGCCTATCTAGTACCACCTCTCACCCTCAGGGATTACTTCCAGTGTGATCCTGCCTGCCCCAGTCTCTGATCTGACTCCAGGGTCCCTGCACTCTCATCTGTTTGCTCTCCAGATATTCATCGATCTCTTCCACTTCAGCCACTGGCCTCTGTGGCATCTACCTCCTTTCTTTCACCATTTTCTAGTCCTCTTTTGAATTTTCTCTCTATCTTATTTTTCCACCCTCCATTTCACTTCTAACATTACTCTCTCTTGATTGAAGGTGTATAAATCCCTCTACCAAGTAGGAGAAAGAAGGAAATATTTTTCAAAAGCAAATTCGGTGATCCTGCCTCAAGCAAGATGGCAGAGTGAGAAGCTGCTGGGCTCCCTCCCCGCACAGAAGCTTTGAACAAACGGCGAGAACTGGAAGAAACATCTTTTTCTTAACTCCAAAAAATAGTTAAAGGACTGCAGTAACAGGATGAGAATGATTCAAGAAAAAGGCATCTTAAAAGTGGTAGGAACTTGTGGTGCCCTGGCTGGCCCCTCCCCCATCTCCTCACCAGTTCCCTGTTTGTACTCCCAGTGTGGATCTCTGGTCCCAGTTCAGGATGGACCAGAGTAACCCTTGTGCACATACTAGGAGCATATAAGTCTGGTGCAGTCTGCCTGGCAGTGGCCTGAGGGACCTGCCCTATGTGTAGAAGGTGGTCACTGAGCTCTCCTACTTAATACTGTGGGAGAACAGTCAAGTTGTGCTGCCTGGGGCAAGGGATGACTGACTGTAGTACGTATAGTGCACTGCCCAGAACCGTGAGAAAACTTTTTCCTAGGGAAGATGGGACACTCATACTTGTGTAAAAGGGGGAAACCCAAGGGTCACATGCACGTACCCAAAACAAGACACATATGCATAAAGGATCATGGGGGCTGTTTTAGCCTGGAGATATTCTCCAAACTCACTACATGGCTAAGCCCTGAAGGAGGGCATCTGCACAGGTCAATCTGAAAAGACTAGAAAAGGGGTTTTCTTTTTTTGCTTTTTCTTCTCCTTCTCCTTATCCTTCTCTTCTTCTTTTTTTGCTTCTGGCATTCAAGGAAAGCTCTGACTCAATACTTGCTTTAAAAAGACACCTCATAGTCTAAATTACAGCAATATCATCTTAAAATATCCAAATGTTTAGGTTTAAAAAAAAAAAGTTTACAAAATATACAAAGCAACAGGAAGTGATGGCCCAAGTAAAGGGGAAGATTAGATAAAGCATTAGAAACCATCAGTAAGAAGGATCAGATCTGGGACATTCCAGAAAAAGACTTTTAAAAAATGGTCCTAACTATACCAAAGAAAAACATGGACAAAGAGCTAAAGGAAATAAGGAAAACAATAGATTAACAAAAAGAATATCAAAAGAGATGGAAATTATGAAAAGGAACAAAATGGGGCTGAAAAACCACAGTAATAGAAAATGAAAATTCGCGATAGGGGTTCAAAAGAAATTGGAGCTGGCAGAAGACAGAATCAGTGAACTTGAAGGGAAGACAATGAAATCATCCAGTCTGAGGAGTAGAAAGTGGAAAGAATGAAGAAAAGTGAACAGAGCCCAAATTACCTGTGAGACACCATCAAGCATACCAAAATATGCATTTTGGGAATCCCAAGTGGAAAAGAAAGAGAGAAAGGGGCAGAATATTCAAATAAATAAAGGCTGAAAGTGTCCAAAATTTAACAAAAGAATACATGAATACATACATCCAAGATGCTCAATGAACTCCAAACAGGATAAACCCAAATAGACCCCTACCATGCCATGTTATAATCAAACTGTCGAATATCTGTATGTAAAGAAGTGTTCTAAGAGTATGGCGTTAACAATCTTGAGCTGAGTTTAGTCTTTGGGTGACTATGCAATCTTCTGATCACAAAAGCTACCGTGTAGTAACCACCTTATCTGTACTTTTAGTTGGATAACTGAAAGCTAAAGATTTTGTTGAATCTTTTATATATTTTTTTATTTGTAGGACATGACTAGATATTTGTCAAAATTTAGGGTACAATCATCAAATGGACTAGATGATCATTTAAGTTCCTTAAAAGTTTCCATGATAATGTCAGAGTTTTATAATGTAAAAATACCAGCACACACACACCAAAAATACTTGTTTTGTTGATACATACACACCAATCCCTAGAGGCTCTGAAAATAAAGCTTTACATTTATTACCTCCCCATCTCATTCCTTCTCCATTTCCTAAACAAATGTTTAGGTCTTCTTATTTCCTCCTAGCTTCAATAAAAGTTGGAAAGAACCATTCATTTTGGGACCAACTAATAGCTCTTCTCTAAGTCAGATACCAAGGTGTGAAGATATAGTGATGTGATCCATGAGATCAGAGTTAATCCAATAAAACAAACAATGGCCTTACATTACAGTAAGTTCCACAACAAAGATAGGGGAGGAAAGATACCCAAGCATGTAAAAGGACCAACTGACCCAGCTTGGGGATTGTGGAACGGAGATGTCAGAGAAGGATTCCTGGAGTAGGTGGTGTTGTAACTGAGAGCAGGTCGGCTAAACAGGAAAGATCAGGAGAGGAATTCAGCTAAAGTTACCACAAACTCAAAGAGGGAGAGTGGGGCAAAAATAGACAGATGAATTCTCCTAAACATACCCACGTATCAAGGATGTGGCTGATCTAGCCCCTTAAGAGGCTACTCAGGGATTCTGATGATAATCTAGTCCAGAAAAGATGAGGGCCAGAACAAAAGCAATGAAGAGATTGATGAAAGAAATCCATCAGGCAGATTTAGAGAAACTTGCTGCCTGAACGATTATGCAGAAATTAGAGAAAGGGGACAGGGACGACTTTAGGGAATCTAACTACAGTGCTTTTATGCAAGATTTTGGGAAATATATTAAAGGTGATTTTAAAATGTGGTAAGATATCTGTGTAGAGATGCCAGGTAGAAAGGTGGGTATACACACTAAGCCAGAGACATATTTAGGGGCCACAGATTAGACAGGACAAGTGTGTAGAACTCTCTCTCAGCAAAGACTAAGAACAAGACAAAAGCAGAGAAAAATGTGATCATGATTTCTTCTTTAGAAACCTACCCATTAGAGAATAAACCTATACTAGATCTACAGAGTTTAGTTTGACTTACTTGTTAGGATTTAGATATAATTCTCTTTCAATAAAGTTTTCATTACCATGGTATTTATTTTAGAAGGACTTGACATTTTTATTTGTGTGTATGAAAAATATGATCTATAAAAATATATATCAGAAGCACAAAGTAAAAGAAGTTCTGAGCTTTCTATTTTTAAAAATGCATGTGATATGGTAGTCTAGTCAAAAACATAATTCTGTTTCAATAGATACAACTGAATATTTAGAAATAAATCCTGTCAGTAGTTGCTATTTTGGATTATCAAATCAACTAAGGTCTCAAGCAATCTAGAAACAGCACATAAACATCGATGAAAAGAGGAGACCGTTATTTATAAAGGAGTTGACTTGTTAGTCAACAAGCAGATGAACTGAGAATTTTCTCATTCATTCTCCAGTCCCTTTGAATACAGATTATCCACTTTCTTCCATTTCTGGGTTCTCTGACATCATTATTCTTGATCATCCCCTTCCATTATCTTCATCTTGGCAAACAAATGAATAGCTCAGTCATCTAAGCATTGATTAACATCAGCAACAATAACAATATGAGAAAGCATTATATAGACAATAGGACACATGCTTTAAGAAGTCATTCTATAACAGGTTCTAGATTTCCTTGGATCCATACACATCCTGCCTTCCAAAATGATGGATGTAAAATGCCTATCAAAAAGTACTGCACATAAAAGGCATCACTTAAATTCAGCTGTCCTTTTTCTACCCCTAGCACCAACCACTTTCCCTTTGCAAAGAGCCTACACTTTTATTGCTGCCCAGACCCTACGTTGACTCCATTTTCTGTAATTCCTGTATGAGAAATTTTGCTTAAATCTATTTCTGCATCATATATATTGATTTTTTTTCTCTTTTAAGGTAAACCAGTTTTAAATAAAACTCCTTACTCTGTAAAGTAAAATTCCAAGATCTTCAAATATACAATAAATGATAGCTAATTTATTTATTGTTCACCACGTGCCAGAAAGTTTTCAGTACTTTATATGCATGATCTCATTCATCCTCACAATAACTATAAGGAAGTTTCTATTATTACCTGTCTTACATATGAGGAAACTGAGGCACAGATTGACCAGTTAATTAGTATCAAGATCAGGAAGAAATCACAGTCTAACTACAGAGCCTATACATTAATCATTACAAAATACATAAAATATGTGTATTCTTGAGTGTAATGAGGGAAGCAAATTTTGTGAGGCATTCAGTAAAAAAAGGGGGTCACAAAATTAAATAATCTTGGAAATGCCACATACATGGAAATCTACAAAACTCTTTAGAAAAGCCAATGTTTGAGTAGTCCTGTTGTAAAAGAAATCTGCTTAATTTTGCTTGCTCCATTGCTTCTCAAATGCAGACCCTTAAACCACGTTTTCATGTAGTTTCTGATAAAATCTCCCAGAGTTAATCTTCTATGGACAAGACTTTGAGTAAGTGTTCAAAGCTGGTCTCTTACCTGTGGCACTGAGAGATTTGGAGGTTCATGTCTGTCCCATAAGACAAATTCAAAAGAATCTTCAAAAATTTCTTCACCAAAGTGACGATAGTAAATGATCCCATTAAACAGATCTCTCTGAAGGAACCCAGGGATGGGATAGCCTATTGAATCCACAAAACACCACACACTTTTGTAAGGTTCTACCATGTGTTCAGGTACAACATTAGGTTTATCTCCAAAAGTCTTCTCTGCCTAGTATGTTGTACGTTCTCAATGAATCACCATTAAAATCTTTTCTCAACGATTACATATGATGAAGCAGAAAAATTGGAATAGGTGCACCTGTCTTAACATGTGTAAAACACTACATTAGAAAAAAAATTTAAGAACCCTAGCCTTATTCCAAATATAGAAAGTAACAGTTACTACTTAATCCTGATTTTGCCAAACTCCTGAAGTACCTACCTTAAGAAGCAGTTATGAAATGATTGTAATAAAATGTAATTCTTGAAATCATTTGATCAGCAGTCTAGAATAGGCCAAATATACCCCTTCAGACTTATTTGTTCTATCACTCTGCCTGGCAGACTTAACTTTTCATAGTGTAATGGTTACCTTGAGGCCCGGCTCTGGTGACTTTCTATACACTTAACCTTGGACAAAGCTTAACTTCTCTAAATCTCAGCCTCCCCATCTAGAATATGTGAATAACGATAGTATCTTACCTCATAAAGTTAATGTCCTTAGCACACATTTGGACACAATTTCAGCAAACCCACAAGGGTACCCAGAAAGTTCTCTATGAAGGAATAAACTCCATTCAAACTATGCTAAATGCCCAAAACTTACCTATCAGCCCTGGCCCTGGCTTCTTCATGATTTCTCCAGCCTGAGGAGGTGTAGTGATATTAAAGAAAATGTAGTCATCACTAGAGTCCGTGTCTGAAGCTCTCAGCATGGAACCCTGGATCCGTATGGTCTGTCCTTCGTCCAATTCAATCACAACATTGGTTATAAGGAATGGGGGACTATCATCTTTGGGCAAGATGTTGATGGGAAACTTGTGGCGGATGCTGTGGTGGCCATCAAATATCCGAAAGACCACAAAGTCTTTGGTGGAGTCACTGTCATCGTGATGATAGCGAACAACTCCATCCTGAAGGTCAGCAACAGTGAAAAGAAATCCTTTCCCCCCTGATGGAGACAGCAGAGATGGAGCTGATTGAACAAGGGAGCCCAGAGGACAGCAGCTGTGGTGAAAGCATCACTAGAGGAGAGGGTATCAGGACAAGGGGCATGGCCAAGGCTCCCCTCACCTTGGAAACAATAGGTTGTTTGGAGGGTACTGGGACCCCACCAGACCTTGTGTTTTTTCTTTATTAATTTTTTTCAAAAATTGGAGTAAAATTCACATATTGCAATAGTAACTCTTTTAAAGTATTCAATTCAGTGGCAATTAGTACGTTCACAATGTTGTTGCAACCATCACCTCTATCTAGTTCCAAAACATTTCATTTCCCCAAAAGGAAACCCCATACCCTTTAAGCAGTCACTCTCCATTCCCCCTTTCCCTAGCTCTAGGCAACCTCTAAACTGTTTTCTGTCTCTATGGATTTACCTAATCTAGATATTTCATATAAGTGGAATCATACAATACATGTCCTTTTGCATCTGGCTTCTTTCTCTTAGCGTAATGTTTTCAAGATTCATCCACATTGTAGCATGTACCAGGACATCATTCCTTTTTGTGGCTGAATAATACTCCATTGTATAGATATATCACATTTTGTTTATCTAGCCATAGTTGATGGACATTTAGGTTGTTTCTACCTTTTGGCTATTGTGAATAGAGCTGCTATGAACATGTGTGTACAAATTTTATGTGGACATATGTTTTCCTTTTCTTGTGTATTTACCTTCTGTGGAATTGCTGGGTCTTTTGGTAACAGATCTGGTTCTGAATACTAGCTTTAGCATTTATTAGCTGTGTGGCCTTGGGCAGGTTATTTAATTTATTTGAACTCAGCTAGACAACAGGCATAATAGCTATCTCATATTCCATAGTAAGGATGAGAGCACGTAAACAATAGTAAGCCTACAAGAAATAGCATTGCTTCTTCAATTCCGTCTTGTCATCCTCTGTGGCAGCACTGCTTAGAGGATTGGTTCTTAGTGTGCTCTTGAGCCCAGCAGCATCAGCACCGTATGGGAAACTGTTAGAAATGCAAATTCACAGATCCTATCCTAGATGTACTTAATAAAATCTCTGGGGATGGGTCCTAGCAATCTATGTTTTATTAAGCCTCCCAGGTGAAGTTTGAGAACCACTGGCTTAAAGGCTAAAGCTAGAGCTCTCATATCAGACAAATCCCAGCACTGGCCCTTGCTGGATGCACAACTTCCAACAAGTCAATTTAACTTCTCTAAGTCTCAGGTTCCCTAATTGTAAAATAGGAATAATGATAGTATCTCTCCTCATAAAGCTGATGTGAGGTAAGTGAAATAAATTATGTAGAATACTTTGCACAGTAGCAGGTACAAAGTAAATGCTTAATAAATGTTAGTACTATTTTCTACCTCTTCTCAGCACGGAACCCTGGATCAGTATGGCCTGCATTGCATTATTGGCTACCAAACCTCATTTCATTTTTACAGTATTAATAAACATTGCTTCACTTTTACACAAACTTTAACAATTGTTGATGGCAAGTACAATATGACCATCATAAAATAATCAGCTTTCCAGACTCCCTTGCATCTAAGAGTAGCAATGTGACAAGTCTGAAAAGGAGGTTTAAGTATAAGTTGCTGTATAGGACTCCCAGGAAAATTTAAATAGCTTGAGTTAAAGAGGGAAAACTTAGATGGCATGCGTTTTTTCATTGCTTCTTCTCTTTCTTCCTGCCTCAAATGCAGACTCAATGCCTAGAGGTATAGATGCCATCTTGAGTCTACAGGCAAAGCAGAAAAGAGTCTGCTGGCATCGTGGATATGGAATGCCTACCTCTCGGCAACTTATGACATGGGGAAAATAACTAATTGTTAAACCATTGTAGTTGGGTTTCCCTTACATGCAGCTGAACATCAACCCTAACTGATAAATCTAGGCTTAAGCTGTTCTGGGTTTAGACAAGGGAATTTATCATGGATTTATCATTTTATTTTTAATTTCGGAATTCCCTAATCACAAATAATGTAAAATAAGAGTTCTCTTTCTTCTCTACAATTATACAAATCAAGAAAAGAATTGAATTAAATCCCCTAAGCTCCTAACAAGGAATGGACTATATAAAGTATGAAAATAATTTTTATTAGGGCTATTACTTTGTTAACCACCACCATTATAACCACAAATTAATTTCCGTTAAAATATGGTAACTAATAATAACATAATTATTATTAAAGTATTGAAGAACAGAAAATAAATGTTTTTTAACACATTTCTCTTAAACAGAGAAATGAGAGGGAAATTTTTTTCCAACAGAGAAAACATAGTCAATTAAGGAGCATATTTATACGGTGCTCTATATGGTATCCAGAAAACAAAAGTGATATTCAACTAACAAGCCAATTGCAAGGTTCATTCATAAATGATTATCTATTGATTTGAGCATCCTAACCCAAAAGATGATTTCAAGATTTCAAGATTTTCTGGATATGACAATTTCCTTTAGAAATGCGACCCTTCAAAATGCTGCATATATCCTGTTAAATATGATGTGCCTCTGGAAAAAATACTTCTTGTTTTATTTTCTAGGTTACAAAGGTTGATCATTACCTCTTAGCGTAAGCCGTCCATGCTGTAGGCCATCCACCATGACTAGATGGACTGCCCCAATGTCATCATTGTCTACAATCTGAAAATGTTCCCAAGTGATGGCCCGAGACTGCCCCTCCAGGAGATTCAGACCTATAAGAGAATACAGAAAAGCAACTTGGAAAGTTCTATGACATGCCCACTTGCCATCTTTAACAAAAGATTAATGAATTCTTACTCACGGAACTATCTGAAAATAGTATCTTCAAAAGCTTTTCAAAAGACTAGAATTTAGTTTTTATTTTTAGTAATATTAATGCCAATCTGACAACTGATTCTTTAAGATATACCCTTTAGAGGCAGGATGGTGCCAGAAAATAAATACTAAAGGAGAGAACAGATGTTACGTTCACAGTGGTCTCTAGCTCAAGATGTCCACAAAGGATTTTCCAAAGACTACATCCAGATATTTTAAGTGGGAAAAAAAGTCAGAGGTGTTTCTGCATATAACGTATGAGAGTATAAGTGTCCACAGGACGGAGAGTGTGAAGTAGTTAAATATTTAAATACAGAACAACTGTGCCAGAAGGCGTTTTTAATGGTATTACATATGCAGTGCATGTCACTTTGCAATGAGGGCTGGATCTGAGTTTAGACCCTAATAAAGAAGGGATTTTTGTAACTAAAGAAATTAAAATAACATCTCCTTGGACTCAGCATGCTGAAGAAAATCTGTGGAGAGAGAGCAAGTGCTAGTCTAGGCAAAAAAAAAAAAAAAAAAAAAAATACAGACTCAGGTTAGAGACAGGGGAATGTAGCATCATTCAACCATTCCCATTACCCAATGAAGCTGGTAGCCAAAGATTGCAGAGCAACTTGAAAGGCAGCAGAGTTCTTTAAAGAAATAAGCAGATAAAATTTAAAGTGCATACTGATGGTCCCAGTTTATGCCTCCCCACAAATGGACCCAGCTTCACCTTCCTCCCAAGCCTTGACCACTTGCCTGCTTTCTATCTGGAGCAGCTCTGTGAGGGTTCCCACACTCCCCACAATTATAAAGCCCGGCTGCCACCACTGCCTCATCTTCAAACAGGGCTGGTTACTACCACTGCACCTGGGGGTGAAAGCCAGGTCTTAGCATGGCCTCCATTGAGTTTGGGACCACAAAGTTTGTGCAGTGATGGCGAAGAGGCCTGGCAACCCAACCCAGCAGTGTGGGGAGTTAACATCCAGTGGTAAGGAGATGGGAAGGAGCTGACACAGAGATTGGTCCTCCTTTCTCCACCCGACCCCTAAGTCTTCCCAGACACAGCAGTTCCATCTTCTCCCTAGAGACATCTGCATGACCCAAATGAGCGATCAGCTCTATTTCCTTGTAGAGCTGTTCCAGCTCAATCATACTGTCTTTGCTCCTCATCCTGACTTCCCTTTTCCTTTATTTTCAGTACATGGTTAGTATATGCAATCTGCTTCAGCTCTGTTTTCTAGGAAAAGTGGGTTAAGACAGACAGTATTAAAAAAAAAAAAAGAACAAGTTTTCTAGCACATAAAAGGAATCTCCGTCATTGCAACAACAGATACAGGCCATTATGTATCTTGCTATAAAATTGTGCGGGAGAGAGTGCAAACTATAATGTAAAATATAATCCATGCTTAGTGGCAATGCTCCCAAATGTGTTCATCAATTGTTACAAATGCACCACACTAATGAAGGATGTTGTTAATGTGGGAGGTGTAGGGAGCAGGGCATATGGGAATCCCCTTTATTTTTTATGTAACATTTATGTAATCTAAGTATCTTTAAAAAAAATTTTTTTTTAATATTTTTTTAAAAAAGGAATCTCAGTGACTGCGAATGAATGTTTTGATGCCAAGAGTGCACAGTACAGCAAGGCAGCAAAAGCATGGGATGCAACAGAGAGGTAAGCAGAAAGCTAGAAATACAGAGAGCAAACTATTAACAGTTATTTCTTTATGGCAGAGTAATGAATGCCTTTAATTTTCTTTAATGTATTTTCCAAATTTTCAACAACAGGCATATATTGAGTTCATAATAAGGAAAAATGCACTGATAAAAGGATTCTGATGTCCAAAGCGGTCAACACCAGATTTGGAGCACTCTGTGGGGTGCTATTTTGATAAGCCTGGATGTTACAGATCACACATACACATACAGACGATTCAGTCGCTACACTTAAGCAAGAATCCATTTAATATGTGATTACTGTATTACTAAATTTTAGGCTATCAAGCCCTTTTTTTTCTCTCATTATCCTAAAAGAGGTAGAGTAGGTCCAGATTGATAAATCAAAGCTGCTCAACAGATGTTCCCTATCTTTACTCTGTCTGTCTGTCTCTCTCTCTTGCTCGCTCTCACACACACACTTGCACATGAGGATTTAAAGCAGACACTGAGATCTTTCCCCTTTAACAGAATGCACCACGGCTGCTTTTAAGTTTTTTTTTGAGTGCTGTTGATGACACTGGTGAGAAAAGAAAAAGACTTCATTTATATTCCACATTTACATGTGACTTTAATATGTACAGTCTGCTCAGAATTGAGAGGCAGAGAAAGACTTTTAAAAAAAATAAAACAAATTTAACTTCGTATTTATGTATTTTGGTTTTCATGTAACCTAAGATAAAGATTGGATACTGGATTACAGTCTTTGCCTTCCTTCAATCCCTCTGAGCAATCTGAGTTGGAGGCCTTTTCTCTCACAATCCAACTACAGCTCAATATCACAAATAGTCACTTTTTTGCTTCATTTATTTGAAAGGCATCCTTTGGCTTACCTCCTGCAGGGGAAAGTCAGAAGTCCTGGATTTAAGTTTCTCATACTGCCACTAGAAAAAGAAAAGAAAAGAAAAGAGGAGAGAAGAGAAAGAGAGAGGGAAGGAGGGAGGGAGGGAGGGAGGGAGGAAGCTATCTGCTATTCTTGGAAAAACCCCTAAACCTATCTGGGTTTCAGTTGCCTCCTGTGTGAAATGGGAATAAAACTGCCTTTCCTTCCTGACCCTTATACTTTCTTGTATTCCTTCAGTGTTATGTTGCTTGACACCCTCTACTGAGCTTCACCTGTGTTCCAGGACACTCGGGGGGCATTCGTATCTGCTGTTCTGATGGAGATATGAACTGTAATAGGCGCACTCCTTTCAAAGAAGAAGTCAGATACCTCCAACTCCACCTGTAAACAAAGAGATGTACATGAATCACCCGCCAATAAGTTACAGTAGTAAAGTACCATTAATTCTGTGGTATTCACCACACTCTGATTCAGGTTTCTGCTGCTACCTGATCTCATTTTTGACAGCCTGATTTCACTTTTTCAGGCTCCAGAGATTTCATTTATCAATTTTTTAAAAATGATTTTCCACTCCATAAAAGAATTTATTAACTGGGAACTAGTAAGTGTGCTGGAGAAGCTCCATTTCATTTGCCCGGAGCCTGTCTCAGCCCAGCATCAGTCCACTGGAGCTAGGGTCAAGGTAAGTGGTTCTCAACTGGGAGCGACTTTGCCTCTCAGGGGGCACTTAGCAATGTCTGGAGGGATTTTTGGTCTCACACCTGGGGAGGGAGGGTGCTGCTGCTATCCGGTGGGTAGGGGCCAGGGATTCTGCCACCACTCTACCACGCACAGAACCTCCCCACCAGAAGGAATTTCAGTTAATGGCACCTTTCTTAAGAAACCTTGGACCTAGAGGCATCTCTCCTGCCAGGCTTATTTTCAAATATCTAGATTTATTTATTCCCACGAGATCCATAGTTAATAAGTGGGCGCTATATGATAGGTTTTGAGCATTCGCTATGTGCTATGTATTGTACCAGGTGTTGACACAGAAAGATGAGATCTAATAAAGAAATGCAAGGCACAATGCCTACTTTTAGAGAAGGTAGGGTCCAATTGAGAGGGTAAGAGAATCATCAGAAAGCAACATATCAGCAAATAATAAAGAACTAAAGAAACAGATTCCTGGGGTGCCCAAGTAACAGGCTGAAACTACCCTCAGGCAGGGGATATCATTTTTGAAGGTGTGGTGTAAATAAGTATGATGCTGAACCATATGAAATTGTGTATTATATTCTCTTAAGGAAAGTTCTTCTCAAATAAAAATAAGAGTCATACCTAATAAAGTGAATTTCAATTTTCCCAAGAGGCAAAAATGCCTGCCAGAATGCTCTACCTCAGGGATCCTTGCCCAGGGAAGGGTCAGCTTCAGGACCACTGGCCATTGTCCTGCTCCCCGGAGTCCCACTGAACACCCGAATGAACAGACCTCCATAGAGGCCGGGCTTCTCCTTTGCAGATTCCATATAATCTGAAAAGCCCGTAACCTCCATGAAAAAAATTGGGAGTTATCTTCTAACAAAAAAAAAAAAAATCACGGCATTTGGACAGGTACTGTTTTAAGATTTCCATCACACACTGCCAGAAAGACGCGGAGGAAGCAGCCACAGTAGCGGGGCTTTATTTGTGAGCTCAAGGTAAACCTGGATGTATCATGAGAAATGACTTCGTAACAGGGAAGACGGGCAACAAGGGCAGGAAAGGAAAACACAGCTGCCACACATTATTATGAAGTGAAGAAATTAAAAGCAAAGGGCAAAGCACAGCATTTATAGTCTGAAGTCTTTTGTCTGCCCTTGAGGCTAAATGCTAAAAAGGCCTAAATTACATGGAGGCCAATTTGGTAACTCCAGGGACACTCATTTTCCATAAGAAACCTAAACTCGTCTGCATCAGTCTGCTCATTTAAATTTTTCCATCATGTTTGAATCAACTTGCTGGTGGGTCTTCAAGCATGTAAAGGGTTATTACGTGGCAGTCTGTAACCAGCTGTTCTCCATACTCATTGGATGCAAAACAAGAGGAAAGTGCCTGAAATTGCAGCAGAAGAGATTTAGATTAGTATAGAAAGAAGAATTTCCTGAAGGAGAAATTAGTTATCGAATGAGATTATAGAATCTCCTATCCTGAGTCAGTGTTACTAATCAAAATTAAGAACCTCAATTAATTAAAAAGAATAAAATAAGTTATTAATAAAAGAATGATAAACAAAACTCATTTCCAACTTCAATGGTCTATGTAATGCAAAAAGGCTGTCAAGAGCACCTGACTTATACTGGTGAGCCCTACTGGGCCAAATGTGGCCCTTAGAGATATATTATAGCCAACATGAGATGTTTTAAACTTTAATTTGTTTTCTATATTTAAAAATGGAAACATTTTAGAGAAAAATCCAGGTTTCTAACATCTCTTGAAAAATGAGAGCTCTAGCAACACTGGGTGTGTCTCTATGGCCTCAAGGCTACTCTCATGAAAGCTGAGTTGCAGCTGCTCATTGAGGTACCTGTTCTCTCTTCAGGTTGCCACAGTCTCTCTGGTCCAGGTTTGCTCATTGACATCTTCTGCTGGACTGCCCTGGGCATCTGAATTTGTTGTCCTGATTTACAACGATTGATTATCTTCTGAGGCAATGAACGTATGAAAGAACTGGAAGTTCACAGGAGGAGCCTCTTACATACCTCTGTGAATACCACATAGGCTAGAAGCTTGGCCTCTCCTCCTTACCTCATAATTTCTCCTCTCAGAATGGCTACTGTTTGGTGGCTGATAGGCAATCTGCATGTCACTTAGATCTTTCCAGGTGAATGAGGAGACGGGTCTGGTGTGGTCCAACAGGTGAGCCACATAGCCCTGGGGCGGGGGCTTGGTGATGTTGAACACTAGCAAGGGTTTGGGAGTCTCTTCATCTTCACAATCCAGAACCAACGTGGTCAAAGAGGTTAGGATGAACTGATCCACTTCCAGGATCAACGTGGACATGAACGCAGCCCTTGGAATCTGGTTAGGAATGCCGGCTCTGATGTGGACTGGCAACCACACACTCTCTGACTTTAGAAGGAGGAAAAAACACATAAGGGGTAAAAACAATATGAATGAAGATATAATGTCCAGGTTGATAGCATGATATTTTACATAAAGCCACAGTGCCCTAGAGGGATCTAACAGGGATCTGAAAACTGCCTATCCATTAGAATCACCCAGGGTGACTTTAAAAAAATACCAATGTTCAAGCTCCAGCTGTAGAGATTCTAATTTATTTGTTCTGAGGAAGGGGCAAGAAAACTGGTATTTTTAAAGTATCCCAGGAGGGCACTGACTTTGGCATCAGAAGGACCTGTCCTTAGGATCTATCTCCAGCACTTATGACTTGTGTGATTTTAGGCAAGTTACTTAATTCCTAAGTCTTGTTTCTTTCCCCCATTTGTATAAAGGGAATACGTGACTCCCGGATATTAAATGAGGATTAAATGGAATATCCAATGTAAAGCACTTAGTGTCTGGCACACAGCAGGCACTCAAAACATTTTGATCTACAAGGACAAGAACACTTTGTTTTCCCACCCACCATTATTATTCAAGGATTAGCAAAAGCAGATAACATCAAAATCAAAAATTGAACTATTAGCAGTGTTGGGGAGAGAATTCCACTAAATGGAAAATGACTATCAGTGAATGAAATAAGCATGCAATGCTTCCTGAAACAGAGCAAACATGCAAGTCTGAAGGAAGTTAGGGATGTTTTGGTCCATTCCTACTACCTACTCTTAGTTTGGAGATTAGAGCAACCATCCTTCTGCTGAAGGAGTACTGTTATGCAGACATTATTCCCTCATCCTGTCCCTGCTCCCATGCCCTCTAAAACCACATGACAGGAAGTGGGTGGGGTGGCTGGGAGGGGATTAGTGGTGGTGCAGTGCATTATGGGATCTGAATCCTCACAAGTGCTACGTGTGGGAAGAAGTCCTCATACCAGTAGATGCTGGCTACCACAGGATTTATGTACCACATTGTTGAGAGAACTATGACCAATTATCAGAGCTACAACTAGGAGTTGTAATATGTATGTAATTGAATATTAAAATTGAATTTTTCTTGTTTCAGTCTCAAGTTCCAATAAAAGAGATATCAGATTTCAAAGTGAATTTGAGACAGATACCATATGCAGAATTTACAAAGCAAATTGTCCAGAATCAGTTCTAGACTTTAGAACCCACTTGCCCACTATAAGAAAATAAAACTGTAAAGAGGTGAGAGAAAGAAATTTATTTGGAGAGAGGAATTCTTTGTTGTGGTAAGAGCCACCTCTCCCAATATCATATACACCCAAGAAGCGGGAAGAATGGGCAGTGCTACATTCCTTGTCTCAAGAGTCAGGAGGGAAGCTTCCTTGAGGCCAGTCTTGAAATGTGTTCCTTGCAGGGAGAGCACACAGAGGTCTGGTGCTGGCTTGTACCTGAGGAATTTAAAGGGGCTGAGGAAGAATAAAGGTGGCTGTGCTAGGATCAGCCTATAGTCCTTGTTTGTGAGGCAAGGGACATAAGAGTGTGTCCCAGATACAAGCCAAGAGGGACAGAGGACAGGTCTGGAGCCATCCTGGGTCCTGATCTTTAAGGCCTCCTAGAGGGGCTAAAAGGCCAGCAGCAAGAAGCTGGAGGTGGAAATTTTATCCTAGGGGCCGCAGGAGGAATTGCGAATGACCACTCAGACTAGAAATGCATCCTCCCAAGATATGAGAGCTATGAGTGAGAGGGCCTCTGTGTTAAGGATCTCCAGAGAAACCACAACACTGCCCAGGAGACAAAGGAATAGCTTGGAACATCTGCCAGGTTCACATAGGCGAAGTCATATTCCATCACTTGATCAAGTAAGACCTCTTTTCTCACAAACCCCTAAAACCACCCTCAACCCCCAGCCGGGAAGTTGAGAAACTGGCCAGCAGAGCTCAGAGGAAGAGAGAAGTGCAAGAGAGAAATAGAGAGGACAAGAAATCCCTCCCCTCTGCCACTGCACGGCTTATGAAGACAAGTGGATGATATACTAAGATATCCCAAAGTTTAGAGTACCTACCCTCCACGTGTTATTAGGAAAACAAAGTATATGAAGATGTATAATGTGAAAACTCAAGAATGGAGAAATCATGGTGTAAAAGGAATGGTGCTGAGCACTGAGACAGATCCAGCCTACAGTGAAGTGTAAATAAATCTGTCATTTAAAACTGTTAACAAATGGATACAAATGTCAAAACTGCTTACTTGAAAGAAAAGATAGATGCTGTAAGAAATAATAAGATTGAACAATCATATTCGAGGACTAAAATGGCAAATTATAGAAAGCAAGCCTGGGATGTGGGCATTAACAAGAGAAAGGATAAATCAAACACATCACAGATAGGAGCTGAGAGACCCCATTTCATTTTTTGACTTTAGATATTAAAAAATACAGGCTAAAGAATTTTTTTTTTAATTTAGAGTTAAATCCTGGTAAACATAAAATGGGATAAAGAACTTTAAAATAAGTGAAGATAAAGGCAAAGAAAACATGACCTATTTTGCATGACAAAAAAATTTTAATTAGCAAGTAAGCATAATATAAGATGATAGAAAATTTGCACATATCGATTTTACAACAAATATATGTAGAGTCCTTTATTCAAAACAAACATTCTGAAATTCAGTTAAAGTATCCAATTATATGTGCCTTATAAGATATGCACTTAAAATTACTTAAAAAGATTAAAACTAAAAGGATGATCCAAATTTATTAAGTAAGGAAAACAAGCAGAAGTGGTTATATTAATTTGAAACAAGGGTGAATTCAAGGCAAGAAGCATTAAGAAGGACAATGTAGACAAACAGCAAGATAGCAGCAGAGTAAAGAGGTCCTAGAATCAACTCCCGCTACGGGGCAGTTGGTGATCACCCAGAGCTATCTAGAGAACTTGTTTGGGGGCTCCAGGAGACCAGAAGTGCATCCTGCAACATCCTTGAAAGAATGGAAGGAGGAGACTGCCCATCTACAGAGAAGATTCATAACCTTCAAAGCATCAAGACATTCAGTTTCACCAGATTTAAAATATGTTCTTCTGGCATATGATAGCAAACAGATTTTTCGTTATTCATATACTGCTTCATATGTGATTTACAGCATTCATACTAGGGAAGTTTGGGAGTTAAATCCTCCAGAAGTAGAGGACTCTGTGTTACAATACACAGCCTGGGACATCCAAGGACAGCAGCTGGAAATAAAAACTATCCTCCTTTCCACATTCTAGAATAACAACATCTAAGGTCTAATAGGTCTCAATTCAAATTAATGTAAAATATCTCAACCAGCTTAGCTGATACATATTGTAATGTATTCGAGTATAATGTATATATTTACATTCACATATATGTAAAGGTGACAGGGAATAAAGTCTCTAAATATAAGTAAAAATGTTATGACTCAACAACCAGCAAGATGGCAGCAGAGTAAGGGGCTCTAAGAGTCAGCTCGTCCTACATGGCAGTTAGTAATCACCCAGAGCTATCTAAAGCATCTGTTTGGAGGCTCCAGGAGACCAGAAGAGCATCCTGCAATATCCTTGGAATAATGGAAGGAGGATCTGCAGAGAAGATCCGTAAGTAGAGCACTCCATGCCCTGGAGGCTGGTGTCCATCCTCAACTGGCGGCACAAGCTGCCTGGGGAGCATTTCTGCAGCTGGAATTGGAAGCTCCACTTCCCAAAAATAGAAGAGGAAGAAACAGTTGGCCACCAATTTCAGCTACTGATTAGTAAATTTGGCTGACTAAGGTATAACCCTAAGAACAGCTAAAATTTGAACCTGTCCAAGTTGGAAAGAGGCCAGTAGCTGCCATTTTGACTCTGCCGCCAGCATGAGGGGAACCCGGGCTGACTGAAAATCACAGTGATGGTAGGGACCAGCTTCTTTTTTTTTTTTTTCCCCCCACCGGGAGGTCCCGGGGATTGAACCCAGGTCCCTCCATAAGGCAGACGGACGCCCAACCATTTGAGCCACATCTGCCCCCGGGACCAGTTTCTTTCACCCAGATTGGCTAGCAGCCCTAGCCTAGGCTTCAGCCCCACCTCTAGCAGGGAGGAAGCTGGCTGGCCCTGTACCAGCTTCTCTGGGTAACTGCAGGTACATTTGGCAGGCACAGGCTGAATAGTCAGAAGTCTACTGGAGCAACTGCAGTCATTTTGGACCTGCATGATATAGATTGCTGCCCACACCTGCAGCTCCACGCCCACTCTAGTCAGGGGTGAAAGGGGCTTGAAGCTTCATCACTCTCTCTGGGCAACTACAGTCTAGGCCTGCACAATTTGGATTATTCCACACAGCTGTGGCTCTGTCCCTACCCTTGACAAAGGAAAAAGTTGGGAGAAGCTTCATCGGTCCCTGGGGAAATGAAGGCAGCTTGAGCTTCCACAGCTTATGGCACCAACTATATCCTTTGCTCCTCTTACACGACCAGCAAAGGGAGAAAGGGTAAGAAAGCCCTAAACAAAAGAGACAAACTGCACCAAGAATAAATACATCTAGTAAGCCAGATGCCAAGATACCAACAAAAAATTACAATCCATACCAAGAAATAGGAAGATATGGCCCAGTTAAAGGAACAAGATAAGCCTCCAGATGACATAAAGGAGTTGAGATAACTAATCATAGATGTTCAAACAAATCTCCTTAATAAATGCAATGAGATGGCTAAAGAGATTAAGGGTATTAAGAAGACAATGGATGAGCACAAAGAAGAATTGACAGCTTACATAGAAAAATAGCAGATTTTATGGGAATGAAAGGCTCAATAAATGAAATTAAAAATACACTGGAATTATCTAATAGCAGATTTGAGGAGGCAGAAGAAAGTGTTGGTGTGCTTGAAGAAATGGCCTCTGAAAGCGAACATACAAAAGAACATATGGAGAAAAAACTGGAAAAAATTGTACAAGGTCTCAGGAAACTAAACGACAGCAATGAGATGTGCAAACATATTTGTCATGGGTGTCCCAGAAGGAGAAGAAAAGGGTAAAGGGGCAGAAAGAATATTTGATGTAATAATGGTAGAAAATTTCTCAACCCTATTGAAGGACATGGATATCCAAGTACAACTTCTGTCATAAAAATATATTTTAAAAATAAGAATACAGGGAGACTTCCGGGAAGATGGCGGACTAGTAAGACACAGGAATCTCTTCTCCAGAAAAATAGCTAGAGGACAAGCTGAAACAGCCCCGAAAAAGATCTTCTAGGGTTTAGGTCAGCAGGTGAAGGCTGCACACCACCCAGAGGAGAGAGGGACAGAAGAGGGAAATCGTGACTACAGAACTGTGAGTTGCAAGTAGCAGCTTCTGCTGCTGCTGGCACCCTCCCCCACACTCTTCAGAATTCTCGGGCCCCTGGGCCTGCAACCACAGACAAAGGGGACTTCAGGGATCTGCCACTCCTGGAAAGGGGAGAGAGAGGGACACAGCCTTAGGCTGACTCAGGTTTGTACCTGAAATTTGGGCTGCAGAGCCCCACAGACCCTTCCACAGGGCAGTTTGCCCTGGGAGCCTGGAAAGGACCCTTCCACACAGCGGTTTGCCCTGGGAGCCCGGAAAGGACTGGAAGGGGGACTGGAGAAATCCGATCGTCGCAACCTCCCTCTCTTCTAGCCTGGACTAATTGTTGAGGACACCATGGGAGAGGGGAGAGAGAGCCTGGGGCTGACCCTGCTTTGGACTCCCAGGTTTGGTCTGCCCTGTCCCGAGAGCCCTTCCAGGCTGGGTGGGGCTGCGCCATTGTTTGCCTTGGAGCCTGCAAGGGGCTAAAGATATACAAACCTCCCAATCTCATCCTCTACTAACAGGAACTGATTGTTGAGGATTCAGAAGGGAGTGGAAATATTTCCTAGCTGGGAAAAGGGGGGCGCTGCAGGAGAAGTCTGGAGAACTGTCTCGGAAAGTTTGAATCACAGGGCTCCTGGCCCCCAGACAGGAAGCTCTATCACATTGATCTGGTCTGTGTCACAACAAATACACTCTGACCAGGCATTGAATTGAGAGCAGCCAACAAGCGCCATCTCCTGGCAGACCAAGGAAGTACACATAAGAAAACTAATAAGTAAGAGAGTCTTTTCCTGGCCTCTATAGCCTCCCTGCCCAAGGCCCTAGGAAACGACTCTACAACCAATTACTGGGTCCAGTGCCCAGTTTTGAGCAACCAGCAGAACAATCCTAACAATCAAGGTTGAGCCAAAAATCAAAGAGCGGTGGTAACTCACAGCCTCCTGCCACTAAAACCCCATAAAAGAGAAAGAGATAGAGCATCTAAGTAAAATACAAACTAACCAGATGCCTAAGCACCAACAAAAAATTACGGGCCATACTAAGAAAATAGAAGACATGGCCCAAGAAAAGGAATACAGCAAAGTCTCAGAAGAGATGCAGAATTTGAGAGAACTAATCAGTGAGATGAGCACACATTTCCAAAATCAAATTAATGAGATGAAAGAGAATATAGTTAAAGAGATCAATGACATCAAGAAGTCATTGCGCAAACGTAAAGAAGAATTTGAAATCATGAACAGAAAAGTAACGGAGTTCATGGGAATGAAAGACACAATAGGTGAAGTAAAAAATACATTTGAAGCATACAACAGCAGACTCGAAATGATAGAAGAAAGAATAAGTGATACTGAAGACAGAGCAGCTAAAATTGAAGAGAGAAAAGAATGGAAAAAAATGAGCAGGGGCTCAGAGAGTTGAATGACAACACAAAACGCAAGAACATACGTATCATTGGAGTTCCAGAAGAAGAGAAAGGAAAAGGGGCAGAAAGAGTATTTGAGGAAATAATAGCTGAAAATTTCCCAACTCTCACGAAAGAAATGAACTTTCATGTCCAAGAAGCACACCGTACCCCAATAAGAATAAATCCAAATAGACCTACGCCAAGACACATATTATTCAGAATGTCAAATGTAAAAGATAAAGAGAAAATTCTCAGAGCAGCAAGAGAGAAGCAAACGATCACGTACAAAGGACGTCCAGTAAGACTTTGTGCAGATTTCTCTTCAGAAAACATGGAGGCGAGAAGACAGTGGTATGATACAATTAGGAAACTGAAAGAGAAAAACTGCCAGCCGAGAATTCTTTATCCAGCAAAACTGTCCTTCAGATATGAAGGTGAATATAAAGTATTCACAAACAAACAGAAACTAAGAGAGTTTGCAAAAAAGAATCCACCTTTGCAGGAAATATTAAAGGAAGCCTTAGAACCTGAAAGAAAAAGACAGGAGAGAGAGGCTTGGAGGAGAGTATAGAAGAAAGAAAAGCAGAAAGGATCACCAAAAGAGTAAAAAGAAAGACAAAAATAAGATGACATATGAAAACCAAAGAATAAAATGGAGGAAATAAATAGTGCATTTTCAGTAATATCATTGAATGTGAATGGATTAAATTCCCCAATCAAAAGATACAGTACAGGGTGTCATTCACCAAGTGGGTTGGGGAAAACATACACCCAAGGTAAGATATTGGCTTTAGTTAGTAGTAATGTTTTGGGCACCCTCTTTCATAGTTTGTAACAATTGTTTCAGAACAATGCAAGGTGTTTGTGGTGGGGCTATGTATAGGAGCCCTGTATGATGATATGCATGTTTGTTTTGTAAGTTCATAACTTATACTATACACTTATTGTTTATGTGTGTTCATGTATGAATGATAAACTTCAATAAAAAAGTTTAAAAAAATAAAAATAAATAAATAAAAAATAAGAATACAGTAAGTTGGGGGGGAAATATACCAAATGTAAGATAAGGACCATAGTTAGTAGTAAGATTTTGAGGATATTCTTTCATAATTTGTAACAAATGTCTCATAACAATGCAAGGTGTGGGTGGTGGGTTGATGTCTGGGACCCCTGTATGATATTATGCATGTTTACTTTGTAAGTTCACAACCTTTACTATACACTTATTGTTTATATATGTTCATGTATAAATGATATAAAAATAACAATAATAATAATAGCGTGGGTCAGGGAAAAATATACCAAATGTAAGACATTTGGTTAGTAGTAGTATTTTGAGGATGCTCTTTAATTATTTAGTAAAAATGTTTCATAACAATGCAAGGTATTGGTAGTAGGGTGAGGTATGAGAGCCCTGTGTGATATTACATAAGTTTGTTTTGTAAGTTCACAACTATTACTATACACTTATTGTTTATGTATGTTTATGTATGAGTGATATACTTCAATAAATGAAAAAAATGAAAAAAAAGAGACAATGTAGGCAGTTGATATTGATAAAATATATAAAGATTCTTAAAAACATCACTATATTTAATATTGTTCTGGCCAAACCAGTGTGAAATAGAGCAGAATAAAAGGGCAATTATTACTGAAAAGGATGACAACATTATCATCTTTAGTGGAAGATATAATTATGTTTTTAAAAGACCAAAGAATTGAAAAATTCTTAGAATAACTGAATTAAAGAAAAAGGCCCGATAAAAGAAAATTAAACCAAAAATTAGCTTTCCTATTTATCATCAATAATGAACAAGAAGATACAATAAGGGGAAAAGATTCTATTCACAATAGTTTCACAAAAACTAATTGCCTAGGACTGGACTTAATATGAGTTGCTCAACTCACATGAAGAAAACTGCAAACTTTACAAAAACATTTAAAAGAACATTTGCCTCCGTGAAGAGAGATGTCACATTTCTGAATGAGAAGACTCAATACGGTAAATGTTCCAATTCTTCCCAAATGATTTACAGTTTTAATGCAATCCTGATAAAAACCCTTAGGGGCTTTTGTTTCAAAACTTAGGTAAATGATTTAATTATTTATCTGGAACTAACAGTAGGAGAAAATGACTAGGAAATTTTTGAATAGGAGTGATGAGGAAGAACTTACCTGGAAGATGTGAAAATGTATTATAGACCTATAATATTTAGAATAATATGGTACTGGTACAAGAATAAGTAGACAAATCTAAGGAACAAAAGAGCTAGCCTTGACCTTGAAATAGTTGCATAATATCTTGCTATACAATATAATAATCAAATTTATTAGTAATTTAACAAATAATGTTGAGAAAATATGGCTATTTGGGAGAAAACTGTTCCTTGTGTTTCCCCATGTAATAAAATGCATTTCAGGTGGATTAAAAAGGCAAATATAAACAAAGAAACTCTAAACTGGATACTTGAAAATGGTTAAAATGGGAAAATTTTTGTTGAATATATGTTACTACAATAAAAAGTTTTTAAAAAATCTAGAAGAAATTATGGGTGAATAGCCATAGTCACTTGATAAGATAGACTATACAAGCATACAAATAATGAAGGACCAAGATAAAAAACTTCACATATAATATGAATTCAATTCCATAAAACAAAAGTAACTCTAGTGTGCCTGTCTCCCCACCGTGTGTGTGTGTAAACAATGGTAGAAATACAAGGTTTGTTTTCTTCTTATAGGCTTTTATCTGTTTTAAATATTTGCTGCAGTACCATACTACTTTTATATTCATAAAAGAACATATTTTATGGCATTCCAAATTGATTATGAAATAGGTTAATGCTACATAAAGCAAGAAAGTCATTTAAATGGGTAAACCCCGGTCTAAAATTATAAATAAATAAATCCCTATTTCAATATACAGAGGAAAAAAATAAAAGTCAGTCAGGAAAAAAATGACTGACTTTTTTTTCACGGAGATAGTTCAAAGTAAGGGGAGTTTTGGGTCAAAACAACAAAAAGAAAACATCTACTAGAATCAGAAGACCAGATTTTAAGTCTTAGCTCAGCCGTAAAAAAATGCCAAGGTATTTCCTTTTCTGCATGTGGGCTAGCTAATTCACTTTTCTGGGACACCTCTATAAAATAAGAAGCTTGGGCTAAACCAGTTATTTTCAAACCTAACTGATCATCAGTTTTTATTGGGTGCCTTTTTAAACAGACCAAACCTGCATAGTGCCTACTACGTGCTAGGCATTGTTAAGTGCTTTGTAAGTATTATCTCATTTAATCCTCTCACTCCACGAAGTAGGTACTATTATTCCCACTGTAAGATGAGGGAAATGTGGCATAAAATCCAAGGTCACAGAGCTAGTTAAGTAAAGGTTTAAACCCAGGCAATCTGGGCCCAGAGTTGATGCTCTTAACTATAATGTTAGAATCAGAAATCTATCCTTTAAAAGTTCCCCGAGTGATTCACCTGATCAATTGGGTGAAACTAACTCAAAGTTCTTTCCAGATCTCAATTCTAAAATTCTATAATCCTGTTTTATCATTCCTTATCTTATCAGTTCCTTGGGGTTTATGTTCAATATTTAATTAGGCCTTTTAAGAGAAATCCTAGTGAGAAGACAGATTGTGAAAGACAGGTCTTCCACAAATGTAATTTTGGGTCAACTTTTATCAACTCAAACTCTCAGCTGTTTCAGCAAATGCACAGTTGCCCAAGGTTCCCAAATAAGCAAATTATAGATTACATGAAATAATAGAATAGCATGTTAAATATTTCATATAAATTGATTCCTCTTTCTGTTATCATTTTGATGTGATGACATCAAGGGAGGAAAAGACAGGAGAATTTAAGAGATTGGAGGATGGGAGAAGGCCTTTTGGAGCACTGACTCCTAGATGACAAAACCCTCTAATCCGAAGGTGTAGAATGAAGAAAATGACATAGTCTAATTGCTACGATTATAAAAGTTGGACTGAGCTTCCTTTCCCCTCATCCCAGTTTCCCATGGCCTTGTAGAATGAGTGTGTAGACCCCCTAATTTCCTCCACAAGGTGAAAAATAGTTCTAATAATCAAGGAGAAAAGGAATCAGCAATGTGAAGGTGTTAGGTCAAATGACAAGGTGAAGAGTATCGACTGGAAAGAGGGAAGGTTGGCATGTAACTAGCCCTAGTACTTCCCAAATTGCCTTAGTGATATAGCACTTGATCAGGGCCAGAGAAGGGAAATTAAATACAGAGGTTATACATATATAAAAGCTACTATTTTAAGCATCACTGGAAGAACAAACAAACCTGCAGTTCCAGTGAATCACTGGGCAGTTCCAAACAGAATAGCCCGGGGAACTCTCCCTGGCATGGAAGTCAAAATGAACACTCCCATGGAACTGGCTCTCTGGCTGGATCAGCTGGGGACACAGACAAATAAACCAAAGTTCTACCTTGTATATGATTTTACTCCTGCTATCTGTGAGATCCAGTCGGATGGAGATGTAATCAGTGTTGGGTGAAGGAGGATCCAAATGTTGATATCGAAGCCCCATCAGTAGGAACTCCTCACAGCTCACTTTGAGACTATCTATTTTCTTCAGTTCTAGGATACAGCTTCCACCTGGACACTTCAATTCTGTTCCCAGTTCTAAAATATACAGAATTGGATTAATACAGTCACTTGAATATAAACACTATGAAATTTAAAAACAGTTCCTCCCTCCCATGTTATTTCCTTTTCCCCACCCCAAGAATTCTCATGTGTTCCCTCCAGTCATTCCTTGCATTGGTTATCATTATTCTGAAAGACTGTAATCTCCTTTTACTGAAAAAAAAACAGTTGACTAATTGTCTCACCAGTCTCTTGCTCAAAAAAGTTGCACTGAGAGAAAAAAATAACAAAATATATTTTCTGGTGCTTGAACATCCCTGGCAAATAGGCCATTGGATCATTGAGGCCTTCCACAGTCTAGCTCCAGCTTTCCTTTGCAGAATCAGCAACATGGCTCCATCACACAGTCTCTGCAAGAGTGTTCTACTCACTCACATTGAGCTCTTCACATTGTGTTCATCACACAATCAAACCCTGCACAGCCTTCCAGGTCCAGCTCATCTTTTAACTAAACCTTCCCTTATATATTCTTTGACCTCTGAACCTGCTCTCTTCCTTCCACTGAAAACCATAAATGTCTCTCCAGTAGTCTTCCTGTCTCTGCCCAACCATATTTTTCAATCTTGTGGGGTATATGATAATCACAGGACACTTATTTTTGGAGTCTTATTTTCTTTATGTATAAAATGAGTATTCTACAACTTAACTACAGATGTTTTTGAAGACCAAATGAGATGTATCTTTAGCTATAAACTTCTGCCCAAAATTCAAGGTCATACTATGACTATGATTATCCTTTCTATTTCTTGGTCTTCCCATAGTGTCCAGGGCACTATGCATATAGGAGGTACTCATGATGTACTGAGTGACTGAATAGCCAAAGGAACATTAACCATAAATTCTCCCTGGTTTAAACCATGGCTGCTGCCCACCAGCACTACTTCAAACTTGCTTAGAATCTAATAATGCTTACTATATACACCAACTACATCTCTTACAGCTGCCATCACTACTAACAGGAGCTGGCAATTATTGTGCACTTACTATGAGCCAGACACTGTGCTAAGCACTTGGTGCATGTGATCTCACTTACTCTCATCCTTAGGACAAAACTATGAAGCATCTATTATCCTTTCTTGTTCTACAGAGGCTTAGATGGGTTAAAGTAACTTGCCTAAAATCACACAGAACATAAATAGCCAGGCAGTTTTCAAACTCAGGACTTCCTGATCCCAAAGTCCATGCTCTTAACCACTATATTACATTTTTCAACCAGTTAAAACTTATATAAGTTAAGGAAAACTCTATGTCATGCTGGAAGATGAACATTTATAGATATTTTGGTCAGTGTTAATAACATCCAGTTAAGCATTATAATATATCATACGGGACTCAGGGAATAAACTGCCTGGCTGATCTCCACGAGGTTCTTCTGGCTGGGGCTCCACACGGACCACCTGACCATGGGCGGGCAGCCGGGTCCCCACTGGGTCTAGCTGGACCGTGCATTCCAGGCTAGTAGATCCATCATAATCAAATCTGAGCACGTTCTTATCAATTGCTTGGGACAGGCCGTAGAATTCAGACACCTCCAGCACATTGTTACTCAGGCGGATGATGTTACAGTCTGGTTCCAGGAGATAGATCTGTAGAATAAAGGTTTCCGTGAAGGTGTCTGTTTCAGTAAATCTGTGAAAAAATGGAGCAAAGGCAGTATTTATTGGTGCTTAGCTGCTTCTGATATTTGTGAACTTGGCTTGAAGCTTAAAGATTGACCTTCACACAATTTGTATGTTGGGTAGAGTGTGGGTTTTGTTTCTTACTCTACATTCAATCTCTGTGCTCTTTTTCCTTCTTCTCTTTAGTTTGGTGTAAACTCCTTTTTCTGTCACCTCCTTCTCCAATCACCTTTCTTTCAACACCTGTTCACGGATCCATCAGTCATACCGTGTAAAGACAGGTAAAAGCTCAAAGGCTCATTTTCAGAGATTCTATGAGTGCATAAGTAATTTAAGAGCATCAAGCCTGTATAATTTATGGATTGCATTTTAATTAGGAGGTGAAAGGTTGGGGAATTTTCTAAAGCAACAGGGCATTTTTGTTCTTCAGACACAACACAATGTGTGTGGTCATTTATAGTCTAGTTTGGGTGCCCAGCTCAGTGCTTGGCATGCAAAGGGTATTTGGTAATTGTTCCTTCCATTCCTTCCATCACCTTATGACTCGGTTCAAAGGGGATTTTTAGAGACCAATAGAGATAGCTTGTCATTCTTTTTGAGGGGAGAAAATTAATGAGTGATATAAGCATACATCAATAATGAAGCTCCCAATCAATGATTTAACCATCTTTAAGTGTACACTTCAGTGGTATTAATTGTATTCACAATATGGTGCTACTATCGCCACTATCCATTACCGAGACCTTTTCATGACCCCAAACAGAAACTCTGCACCTGTTAAGCAATACTTCCCCATCCCCCTCTCCCTCAGACCCTGGTAACCACTAAGGTACTTTTTATCTCTATGAATTTGCTTAATCTGGGTATTTCATATAAGTGGAATCATACAATATTGATTCTTTTGTGTCTGGCATATTTCATTCAACATAATGCTTTCAAGATGCATCCGTGTTTTAGCATATATCAGAACTTCATTCCTTTTTCCATTGTATATACAGCATTCTGTTTATCCAGTCACCTGTTGAAGGACAGTTGGGTTGTTTCTAGCTTTTGGTTGTTATGAATAATGCTGCTTTGTACAAGTATTTGTTTGAGGCCCTGCCTTCATTTCTTTGGAGTATATATCTAGGAGTGGTATAGCTGGATCATATGGTACCTCTATGTTTAACTTTATAATTGATTTTTAAAAGACTTTTATTATTATATGTGCTTAAAAATGGAAGAGATCTCTACTGGAACACCAGAGATAGCTGGACAAGAACACTAAAGGGAAACAGAGTAGGGCTAACAATTTATCCCAGAAAAGCCCCGAGGAAGATGATACAAATACAGATCATTTAAAGTTAGCTGTAATTCTTGTCTCACACACTCAGGTCTCCAATTTCTACTGATTACCTTCATGTTTAGAATACAGCAGTGCCCCTATCCACAGGCAAAACACTAATAAGTACACAGAATGGTTACCTGGCAAAGAACAAACAATATTTCAGTGCTGCTTACCCATAAAGTCTAAGCTTCACTGTGTCTTCATCAAGAATTGGGCAACCGTTGTGAATATACTCTACTTCATTGGGAAGGAAATGGCAGTCAAAGACCTATTTCACATGAAGAAATGGATAAATATCTATGAGAAAATTGATACAAAATTTTATCTTGAAGCAGTAGAGAACTTTCAGGAGAAGTTATGGTCTGTTAGTATTTCATGTGTGTAACCATTTTCATCACAGCCTCCTCTACCTGACCCTTAATGCCTTCTCATCATCCTACTTAGAAAACTGTGTCTTGTTTGGATAATATCTAAATAATGAACATACAAACCGATAACACAGATAAATTAAGGCATGATTGCCTGTCTCAACAATATCTTTTTACAGTGTATGGTGCATTTAAAATATGATTTCATTTACAAAAATGTTATTTACCGACACTCACCAGGGGTTTGTGTCAATTGAGTTAGAGAGGTCTACCCGCAGGCATGCACACAAAGATATGCACAACTCCACGCACAAACTTGCTGTATTAGTTCTATTTTTTCTTTGCCTTTTATTTCTTTCTTTGTTTTTATATTTCAATATATCTTTCAAGATGAAGTCATTGACTGTGGACACTATTGTTGTTGAACAGAACCAAGCAAGACCCATAGTTATTTGTCATGTACTTGCAAAAGACTGTTTTTATTAGTTATGTACTAGCAGAAATGACCCATGAGACGAATGGAAACATAAAGGCAATTTCCTCTAGTCAAATAAAATTGTGATGAACTATATCACTCACTCATAATTAATAAGGAAATTGCTATTACATTCCTAGTTTTTAAAAGAAGGACCTTCTCTTCCACCCACATCATGACCCTCATTCTGCTTAATCTGATTTGGTATGTTCTAAGAATACTTTAAGGTATTCACCCATCGTCACTAGTCTGTACCTTTTTACAGTCTCAAACTTTTTCAAGTAACATAATCCACTCTGGAAAGACTTCATCACTAATACAAATGATTTTCTTTCCCCACAGACATCATTGATTCCTCTTCTTAACTGGCAATGAAGAAAGAGATAAAGGAAAGACCTTCCCCTATCTCACTGACAAATAAAGAAACAATCTGCTTTGTTAAAAGAAACATCTGTTTTATGTTTCATAATATGTTTTCCTTTTATAAAAGGCGACAACCATAATTGTCCATAAATTTACTAACTAAGACAAAGGAGATCTAAATCCTTTTCTAATTACTGTCTAGCTTTGTTTTTTTCCACTTCAACTGGTTTTCAATTACAATTTATAATTAAATTGTCACACATTCCTACCTCATTACTCACTTTAATGACAGTAAACTGGTTCAAACTAGAGATATTTTCTCACTGCTGTATTTTCTATTCAAAAGAGCAAGCTCAGCACTAAAACGGGGTGCTTTTCCACTCTGGAAATTTCTTGCTTTGGGACAGGTATGAGAAGTGCTGTGCATGAGGAAATCTTGTCTCTAAAACAGAAGGAATACAGGCTGCCATGTACCTCATCTAATTGAATATATCAAGAGGGATATCTAAACAGAAGGTACTTGTATGTACCGACTGAAATCCCTTTCTGAATATCCAATAGGAAAATGAACCTGTTGGTCCTAGAACAAACTTCAGTAATGAAATGAAAACACTACTTGAACAGATGTTAAACAACATTTTCTTTGCAAATCACATGAAACTGTTCATTACACAGCAGGGTGTTGTTAATACAATCGTCTCACTAAAAGTGGGCTCACATAAGCCTTGTTTTCAACTTACTATTAAGGTCTATTAAAGAACAATGTTTAGGCTGTGTGTGTGTGTGTGTGTGCGCTTGGCTAGACTTAATTTCAAAACTCCATTAGAAATGAATCCCTGGGGAGGGCTGAACCAGCCTGGATTAAAAACAAGCACAAATTCCTTTAAAAAGCAGATTTTGCCTGTGAATCTTGTTTTTCTTGAATTTATCAGAATACCAAAAAATCAGAATGATTACCTGGCAATTTGAGAAACAAATTACACTATGGTACAAAATTCTAATATTTGACAAGAAAGTGATGAAACGCCACATTTTAATCAAGTCCTTTTCTACGGAGTAAATTTTAGAAAATACAAATCCTAATCTCATCAGATTTACTTCTGGAAATACGTACACTGAATATTATGGACATGATTCTCTGTTTCTTTTAATGAACAAAACACGCTCGGGGATCACCAGGAGGTATCTGGAGTCCTGCCCCAGTCCCAAGTCAGGAGTTTCATAAGTCAACCAGGCATTTCGTTGTTTCTGCTCCAAGTCATTTTTCTAATTAACTAGACTTTTGCCTTAAAGTGAGAGAAAGTTTGAGATGGAGATGGCTTGATCCTGTGACCAAGTAAGGGGTTTTTGTTTTGTTTTGTTTTTTTACCTACTTCTAGTAACTCCTATCCCTTTGTGCTCCCCAAGGCCTCAGAGCAGGCCAAACGACCAGGACTATTAAAACATCACTGAGGGTGCAGATGTGGCTCAAGCAGTTGAGCGCCCACCTCCCACATAAGAGGTCCCAGGTTCCTGGTGCCTCCCAAAGAAAACAAACAGATAATGAGCAGACAACAAGCAAAAACAACAAGCTAACAACGAGCAGACAATAAGCAAAAACAAACAAGCAGGGAGCAGATATGGCTCAAGCAGTTGAGAGCTCGCTTCCCACATGGGAGGTCCTGGGTTCGGTTCCCAGTGCCTCCTAAAGAAAAACAAACAGACAATAAGCAAAAACAATGAGCAGAAAACCAGCAAAAACAACAAGTAGACAACAAGCAAAAACAAACGAGCAAAACATCAAGCAAACAGACTAGGGAGCCAGCTCAGGGAAGCTGATGTGGTTCAGTGGTTGAGCACCAGCCTCCTGCATATGAGGTCCCCCATTCAATCCCTGGTCCCGGTACCTCAAAAAATAAATAAATAAATAAAAATCACTGAAAATATATAATGGAGACAATGTCATTATTCTCAGGGAGAGTGCCATATGTGTTTAGAAGGCAAAAGCTACTTGGGGTGGGAAGAAGAGACTCCTCAGAGACTGACTTAAGTAATAGTAGATCCAATCAAAATTCTCTGCCAAAGAAAGAAAATCTAGTGAACCAAAGGGTTTTGTTTTGCCTGGTGGGGTATCCATTCTTGGGTCCAGAGCTGAACACTGCTGGACCACGGCTTACAACTATGTGCTATCAGCAGGAGTTTTGCTTCTCATCCTCTCCCACATAATGTTCAACCTCACTTCTAAATAAATGTTGAGCAATTTTTAAAAATATATCTTGATTGGAAGGAGCACAAGTTATCAGTTTATCAAGTTTATCAGTCTTTATACGGCACTCACATATATCAGAACAGCCGTGGGGTCCCTGTTTCATCAGGAACCCCAGCTCCTCCAGAATTAGAGTCCTATCTTGATTTTCCTCAAAACCCCAAGGATTTGCATTTTGCTTCTGACAGCAGTTCCTGTGGGTGGGTCTCCACTGCCTGCCCCTGAGCTTATTTGCATCACCTACCCATTCCATTTAGCACATCTGGGCCTCAGGTGTAAGCTATTACAAGTCTATGAATTTCCTTGACTGACAGGTGCCAATCAAACACACTTTTAGAGTGTCAGTTATGTTGGGAGAAAGTGGAGAGATGTTGCAACTACCAAAAAATTGGAAATTCAGTGCCTTAAAGCCGAGGGCTATTGCATTCTCGTAACAGTTTTTTGATGCCCATCTGAAGCTATTTGGCAAAAGAAAATTTCACAGGAGGCTGGAGAGAGACATTTGGTTATCACATCAGGAATACTCCCGAAGGTGGGAGACTCTTCCACAGAATTTTCACGTTTTTCAGAATTGAACTATAACTTTAAGTGTGGTAAGTAGAACATCTAGAGCAGGGGGTTCTTAACCTTTTTGGTTCCATGAACTGCTTTGCCAGTCAGGTGAAAACCACGGACCCCTTATTAAGTCCACACTATATTGTGTATATTTAATAAATATGTCACCCTAGCACCAACATGTCCCTACAAGAATAATGTTGGTTTTTTTTTTTTTTTTATTTCAATTCAAGCTCATGAACCCCTTGTTAAGAACCCCTAATCTAGAGATTTTGGTTTGAGCTAGCACACATTTAAGTCCCTTTTTTCCATCTCTGTGTCTAGCATCACTTTTTAATAAATTCATAGAATATATTTCTTTAGCCAAATGGAGAAGAAATTAATGTCCACAGTTCAGCAAATGGAATGGTGAATTTGTCCAACAGCAGTAGCAGCATCTAGTGCTGTATATTCTCAAGATTATTTGCATTGGGGAGCAAATTTAAACTCAGTAGGAAGAAGCAATGGAACCAGAAGAAATTTTCTATTGTATACCAGGTTAAAGTCCTATTTTAAGCAAATACAATAGATGAAAATACAGACTTTTTAACCCCAGTAAACCAAAATGTAATTCTTCAGCACCCAAAAGGATTGTCTATGGCATACCCTTTAATGAAAGGTTTCCAAACTTCTGATTAAGAAAAAAAAAATTATGCCGACATTTTTGAACGGTGTGTATTTAAAGTGAAATATATTCACATCTCTTTTCTACTTCTCTTCCCTTACTCAGAGGACTGTTTAAGTGATATTAATAGATGAACATGTCTTCATGCTTTACTTTTCCCATTCTGAGATCAAGAAATGTCTTGAAATCCTAATACCTTTTCCAGAGGCACCCTAACTGGCAGTGGGCGAGGTAATTTGGAGCAGGAATCCCAACAAGACTGCCTATCCCACCACAGAAGTGACTGCCAATTCCAAAGGCTGCCCAGGGTCCATCCTCCATTTATTTGTTTATTTATTTATTTATTTATGGTTCTCATAGAGTGATGATGATGTTCCTAAAATGAGCAATGTTTAATTCTCTTACCTAATGCTTTTCCCTTTTTGATCAGCTGCTCTATAAGGTCCAGCAGGCTGGTAGAACTTACAAGAGTTCTCTTCAGTAAAAGAGGAGAAACTAGAAAGACTTGTTGCTCTGGCGTATTAATAAGAAAAAATACATACATTCATAATAGTTTGAATCTGCCTTCCTCTATAGGTGTTAGCATAATGAGAAGTAAATCCTGTTGGTTGTAGGGCTGTAATACACGGTTAGCCAGGAACTTTCAAAAACAGGTTTTACTTCACATAGGAAAACAAACGGGAGTTGCCTGCTAAGTGCAACTCCGTCATTTCAAATGTGACTATTTTGCAATCTCGACCACGCACAGCTTGACCTTGTGCACCTCACTCGCCTGCGCGTGCGCCGTACACACGCGCCCGCGCACGCACCTAAACAGAAAATCTCGGATCTGACCTACCTGTGGACTGAGCCTCCCAACCCTCTGGGTGATTGGCTCGTTCATCACAACTTCCACTTTGCAAGCATCTTTCTCTTGGACGACCGCAAACTTCAGGTTTTCCCCGGAAAGGAAGGCGGAGCGGCCCTTCACCACGCTCAGCCCGCGGTTCACGCTGACGACGGTGGCGCTGGTCCAGCGCAGCAGGAGCAGCAGCAGGAGGGCGTCGGGCCCACCCCAGCCCAGGGAGCTCATGCTGGCCGGGCTGGCGTTTCCGTGCCCTGGCGAAATCTCGTAAACAAAGGAGGGCTTCTGTGCTTCCCCCAGGAGTGTCAGCCCGGAGTCCAAGGGACAGGGCAAGGGGTCCCGCCGATGTGTTGTGTCCCGAGATCTTAACATGCGCCTTTCATTTTCATCTCAGACAAGGAGGCCTTTCAGGCAATCCGGGACTTTTAATAAAACTCGCTGATCACTCCTGACAACGTCGGCAAGATTAATGTGCCTCCCAAGTGCTTTTCTAATCCTGCAAATGGGAGATGGGGTTGGAGGAAAGCGAGGGGGGGAGAGAGAGAGAGAGAGAAAGAGAGACCAAAAGGTTTGTGCGACTATTCAAAAGACTGCTACCGACAAAGGAATCTTTCAACCAGCCTATAATTTCAGTTAAATTAAAAACAAATAAGCTAACTTGACCTCCAGGCACATCTAAAAGGCAATGCAGCCGTTTCATTAGCCTGCTTGTAGCTCCTGCTTCCGGACATACCCCGACTGGGATGTCAGTTGTGTGGTCCAAAGGGAGACAAGCCTCGTTACAAAATGCTGTATTTGGTACTCCGAGTTCAGAAAAAGTTTTGTCAAACTCCTTGCCTCTGTCTCCTCATTAGGATGCAGCCTAATTTGTTTCAAAGAACTGAGAGGATTATTTGCACACTGAAGACATGATTCACTATAAATCAATGCTACTGAAATATGAAATAGGCTTTAAAATGTTTAGTATGTGTGTAATTCTGACTTTGCTGGAAAAGGAAAATGCCTAAAAAACACTTGAGTGGAAATTGGTGAGAATATATTCTTTTCCAAGTAAACATTCAAGTTTTTCCCTCTATGTAAAAGGGACCACAAATCCAACTGCACAAACACATATACACAGTACAGTGTCTGTACGTGGATACATATTTATATTGTATACAATGATAACTATGTTATGATATATTTAGTTTGCACAAATGGAGTTTTGGTTTCTGCTTTAAGCACTCAGAATTTTATGGTTATCCGTCTGTGTCTTATTAGGACTAGAGAGATTTTATGTAAATTTAACATGTATTGAAATACATCCTTCAATCAAGGTATGGCTATGTGAATCAATGGTGGTTTATTATGCCCTTAGAGAGAACTTACATTTTTTTTTATTAGAGAAGTTATGAGCTTACAAAACAATCATGCATAATGTGCAGAATTCCCATACATCACCCCTCCACCAACACCTTACATTGTTGTGGAACATTTGTTATAGATTGTGAAAGAACATCATCAGACTATTACCACTAACTATGGTCCATACTGTACACTTGTATATTTTTCCCATACACCCCCTATTATTAACACTGTGTATTTGTATTGTTCATTTGTTATAGTTCATGAGAAACACTCTCATATTTGTACTATTAACCGCAGTCCATCTTCTACCACGTGGGAAAGGCCTTACATTTTAATGGATTTCAAAATATTTCTGTCCATAACCAACTGATACCGAAATAAATGTTTTATCAGAAGGATGTGGATAAAAACCCTTCTATTATCTACCTCTAATACATTAAGGGAAGATTAATTTCCTAGTTACTGTTTGAAATCTTCCAGTCCTAAGCCAGTGTGTGACATGTGTCTACAGAAGGGCCAAACTCTTTATAGAGAGGCTTGCCTTCTTATGGTGTCAGTCCCAAAATAAAATATACACTTACTATGTTGCCCACACGCAGTCTGAATTAGGCTGACCTATTTGGGCAAGAATGCAAATCTCATTACTGGACATTCACAACAAGATAAAACTGTTTTCCCATTCACATCTAGCATCTAAAACATAAGACCCATCAAAAACACTACATATTCATGAGGCAATAGCATGGGTAAGTGGCCCCCAAAACTGGGAAATGAGGGAAATAAGAATTTAAACATACCACCCTTTTTTCCATCATTTCCACACAATATTGCAAAACTATCCAACAGAGATGAAAAAAAAATGGCCTTGTACAAGGACTTATGAACAAGATGTTGATCACAGCTTTGTTCATAGTGGCAAAAGCTGCAAACAAAGCAAATGCCCATCATAGAAAAGAGTAGATATTTTTCACACCATAGACTATAACACAACCCTTAAAAATTGAGAGATATACAACTTGACTTGCAGGGGTTTCCACAAGATATAAAAAGCAAGATGGAGAAAAGTACATATGTTGTGCTTCCCTTTCATAAAATAATGATAAGAGCTGCATCTGAGTGAAGGGACATGATAGGGTTATAGTGATAATACTGGGTTGAGTGGTGCAGGTTTGACAGGGGCAGGGTGGGGAGGGTGGGATGGATGGTTCATGGAAATGGGGAGAGGGTTGGGGGAGGAAGCAGGTGAACCCTGGGGATTGGCAGGTACATGGTTGAAATTACAATGTTGGGAATGCTCAACTGGCAATATGACAAGGAAGGGTTACTGGTTTAGGGTGTTGGATGGGGGGCATTTGGGACAACCTAGGGCAGGCTTCTAGGGACCATGTGAGTGATCATTTTGGCATAGTGTGTTGCATCAGTGGGTAGAGACCCACACAATGAGCAGGAAGGTGTTGGACTCCCATCCTAGGGAGGCCTGCTATGTATTCAGACAGGGATGGGAGACACTTGAGAGCATCAGCGGTGCCTAATAGGGGAGGACAGACCAGTGTGTCAAGCCCTCAGTGAAGATGCAAGTAACTATGAAACTTGTCCTTCAAGGAGTAAAGCCAGGTGGTCGCCATGGGCCTGAAGGGGAGGGGGAGGGAGGAATAAAATAGATGGAACGGGGCATTTTGGGGGTGGTGGAAGTGTTCTGCATGATCTTGTAAAGATGGATACAGGCCACGTTAAATTTTATCAGATCTTATAAAAGTATATAGTCCAAAATGTAAACCATAATGTGAACCATTGAAGATGGTTAGTAGCTATGTTTCAATATTTGTGCATCAATTGTAACAAATGTACCATCCACATATAAAATGTTATTGAAGGGCACAGTAGAAAAGGTAGAAGATGTTGGGTATATGGGAATCCCCTGTATTCTGTAGGTGACTCGGCTGTGACATAAAACTCCTCTGAAGAAAATATGAACAAAAAAAGAAGAAACTGGGGGAATAAATGGAAGAAAATGTCACTGTACATACAAGACTACAGTCTTAAAATGATGAAAGGCAAAATGTAAAAGAAAAAAGTTTTTTTTCTTCAAATATTTTTACATTATTTTTAATATTCCAATTTTAAAAAATATTCTATCTTTACTTTTTATTAATTTTTTCTGTATTTTACTTCTTATGTATAAAACTATCATTACTCTTTCATTTTCTTATTAATTGTATGTGGCTATTTTGTTGGCTTCATTTTTTTTTTAAACTTTATTTTGTACATTTAATAATTAAAAACATAAACAATTAAAAACTAAAAAGTAAACACAGATGGAAAAAAAAAAATTCCTTTATGGGACCTGGATGTGGCTCAACTGGTTGGGCGTCCGTCTCCCATATGGAGGGACCCGGGTTCGATCCCCGGGACCTCCCAGTAAAAAAAATAATAATAATAAATAAATAAATAAATAAATAAATAAATAAATAAATAAAAAGTAAACACAGATGAATAAATATATACATTTCTCAATTAAATGTAATGGATACATGTAAAAAAGATTTTTTTAAATCAAACAATATATTACACAATATATTTGGTTCATAGTAATGCATTCATACAGTGTTTGTCCTTTTGTGTCTGGCTTGGACATTATGTTGAGTGGCTTCATTTTTTAAGAAGTTTTAGATCACAGAAGGGTTACAACTGTGGCAGGGGAGGATCATTGGTGTAGGGTGTCAGTGAGGGGGGACACATGGGAGGAAGTTCACCTGGGTATACATATAAGGCATTTAAATGTGTTCACATGTTTATGGGGCATTGCCACGGTGGGTGGAGATTCACACAATAACCAAAAGAATATCAAATTCCCATCCAAGGGAGCTCTGCCACATTCTCCAATGGAACAACAAGGATGCCCCAAGTACAGGGACAATGACTTGTGAAGGAGGATGGTCCATTGAATGACCCTTGATATTGATGACTATGCTTATGAGCTCTTGAAATTGAAACTTAGCCTAGTGACGTAGGGTGCCTAAGAGTTACCTACGGGGAGCATCCTTGTTGCTCAAATGTGGCGTCTCTCTAAGCCGAACTCAGCATATAAAATCAATAACTTCCCCCCAGCATGGGACATGACTCCCGGGGATGAGCCTCCCTGGCACTGAGGGATTGCTACCAAGTACCAACAAGCAATGCATCTAGAAAAAAACAAAAAAAAAAACAAAAAAAACAGATGAATAAATATATACATTTTCCCAAAAGGGGAAAAGCTAAAGACAAATGAGTTTGTATAGCTAAGAGACTTCAAAGTGAGTCGGGAGGCCATCCCAGAGGTAGCGCTAATGCATATCTCAACAGGATCTCATTGACAGCCAAAGTAGACATGACCCCAAATAGTGAAGTTCCTCAGGGCTATGGAGACATCCAGACACTCTAGTCAAAGCATTTGG
>JAKSZT010053764.1:6434450-6644641 GCA_026826555.1 Tolypeutes matacus | reverse complement strand
ACCCTAAATAGCAAAACTCCTCAGGGCTATGGAGACATCCAGACACTATAGTCAGGAATATGGCCCCTTCCCAGTGGGCCCTAATATGGTATTTATGCTCCCCAGTGTGATTAAGTTAGACTCAGCAGTGGTTTCCCTGTGCATGACTCTTCTGTCCTTCTATTTGAACCTATAATTTGTACTAGAGTTGGTAGGTGTTCGTCCTAGAGACTTAAATTTTTGGGCTGTCCATGTACCAGCTGAGCCCTGAATTTCAACGGAGTTGTAACACCTACTCTCCAGTTCAATGGACTCACCCAGAACAACTAACGGGGAGGAGATGATGGACAAACAACGTACCAAGGAACCGAGAGTGCCTACAACTGCAAGCAAGAGAGTCCCATCTATCAGATGCATGGGATTGAAGCCCCCCTCAGTTAATGGTGGAATGGGCATTACCATCCTAGGGTCCTCAGGATTGGGAAATGAACTATGTACTAAAATAAACCTCCTAGTATTCTACTATAGATTCATTGTGATTCTAGCAATGGAAGAAGTACATTGTTGTGGAGGCACTGACCCATGGATGTTCTGGGGTTAGGGAGAGGGAAAAACAGGTGTAATAGGGGGGCATTTTCGGGACTTGGGAATCATCCTGAATGACATTACAATGACAGATACAGGCCATTATATATCCGGCCATAACCTAGAGGCAAATGGGAGAGAGTATAAACTACAATGTAAACTATAATCCATGCTTAATGGCAATGTTCTAAAATGTGTTTATCAATTGTAATAAATGTACCACACTGATGAAAGATGTTGCTAATGTGGTAAGTGTGGGGAGCAGGGCATATGGGAATCCCCTATATATTCTCTGTAACATTTATGTAATAGAAGTATCTTTTAAAAAATAAAAAAAGTGGAAAAAAAAAAAAGCTGCATCTGATTATGTGTGTATATGTATATGGAGATATATGTTGTATATAATTATATAGGCATGGAGGAAAAAATATGGAAAGGCAAGTATTAGATCATTGATAGGGATTACCTGAGGGGGCAATGTAATATAGGCTACCAGAGGAAAGAAGAAGGAAAAGGGAGGAGGAAAAAGGGGGAAGGAAAAAAACATGCATTTTAAAAACTGCAATAACATACAAAATCATATATGTACATTTATGTAAAATTACATGTGTGTGTCTGATATAAAAAGAAACTCAAATTTTATTATCTTTAAAAGGCATTTTAAAAGTATGTCTAGGGGCAGATGTGGCTCAAATGGTTGGGCGTCCGTCTGCCATATGGAGGGACCTGGGTTCGATTCCTGGGACCTCCTGGTAAAATAAAAAAAATATATATAGAAGGCGCATGGGCTGCCAGGCTCTGTGTGCTGCTGAGCCGTCGGGCCCCGGGAGCCATGCAGCAGGATGATGACGTAACAGGGGAGAGACAAGACGAGATGCTCTGAAAGCTCCAGAAGCCAGGAGCTGAGGTGGCGCAGGTGGCAGAATAGCTCTCTCCTACATCAGAGGTCTCCAGGATGGAATCCTGGTGAAGACTGGAGGAGGAGGATGAGAAGAGATGGCAGGAAACAGACATGGAGAATTGCCCAGCGAATGGACATAAAACAGCAAATGGGGAAGCGGGGGTTTAAAAATGGATAAAGTAAATAAATAAATCTTAAAAAAAAAAAAATGTCTGTTGGCTATTTGAGAATAAACACTTTTATGAACAAAAGTATTTCTATGAATGAAAAATATATTAATAATTAAAGATACATCTTCTGACAAAATCAATGTAAAGCAAGCCCAGCTCACAGAAAAAATGTATTATCTGTCATTATATTGCTTAATTGAAAATAAATTCAAGGAAATCACCAATTAGTATAATTGGTTCCCTACTACCAGCCCATCAAGGTACAAAAGGCAAGAACAGCTTTCTTCTCAGGTGTGCTCATCCCCCTCTTAGGATAGCCCCAAATGGAATCCAGTAACAGCCAAGGCGGAAAGGCACCTAGCCATCTACGAAAGATGAGGCAGCAGTGTGTGTCAGGCTCCCCAAGTTCAGGCCTTGGCAGAGCTAGCTATATGCCTGCTGCCCTGGAATTCTCTCCTCCCACCACACACTCAGCCAATAGCTGTACTAAATTCCTTTGTAGCCCCAGGGATGTCTTAGATTAGGTGATGGCATGTAAAGCAAGTGCTTTGATCCAGAGTCAAGTTCCTGATCTTTGTAGATGTTGTGAATTACTGGTCAGCCCCACCCCCTTACCTTTAACAATAGATCACAGCTCCATTACCATCTCCGCAGTTTCAGAAACAGGCCTGGGTATAAACTATTAATAAATCAGTCTCAGTGGGAAGCAAGCTGCCTTCCAGGCTTTACCATATTTTACAAATTTGCATTCAATGATTTTAAAATACGTTTTGATTTAGCATTGCCTTAGCAAGAAAGGCAATGTGGACAAAAAATGGAACAAATCAACCAAATCTTTTATTTCATTTAGCAGCTTAGAATACCAATTAAAATCCTCTCAGATACATTTTAAAGATAATATAGCAAATATTGCCTCCTTCTCTCTTATGGTAATTTAATAGCTCTTTTCCCATATCCTTGCAAAGATGGCTATTTGTCCCACAATATCCTCACCTTCTTCTATAGAAATAGAAATTTTAGCTGGGCACATAGTCTCCCAGAATAAAGACTATATTCACATCTCTCCTGCAGCTACCTGTGGCCATGTAACCAGATTCTGACCAATGGAATTTAATGGGAGAGGTCATTCAGAGGTGCTTATTGTAGGCCCCTTGTCCCTTTTTCTATATACCTCCTTCCATCCTTTTGCTCAGATTGAGGAAACTGCCTTGCACATTTATGAACAGGGCCACACCAGGGCTGCCAGAGCTGTGAGCTAGAAGGAGCCTGGGCTTCTGGGGCATTTATAAACAGTCACTAAACCACCCCATTCTTCTGGAATTTTAAATGGCAGAGAATTTAAACTTCTCTCCTCTTTAATCCACTATTTGTTTTTGTTGTTGTAGTTGCTTGCAGGTGAATTTAAAACTAATTGCCCTACTAATAATCACATTATTCTTCAATTTTTTTCTATTAATTTACTTTAATCAGTAATCAGCTAAATTTAAGTCATAACTTCTTACCTAACAGCATATGGGGCAATAGCTGATGTTCCAATTATATGACAGTAAGTCCTTAAGTAGGAAATCAGGTCAAATTCCAAGGTCCTAATGTTCTTGAAAAGAGAGAAGAAAAGGGAATCTATTTCTGTAGCTTCCTGTGCCACAGTATTGTAGAAAAGTGGACCTGAATTCTGAAGATCTGGATTCTAATCCTGATTCTTATGAATATCAGTTTTCTCTTTCAAAAATTAGATCATCCATCCTGCCTCCCCCAGCGTTTTCCTGTGAAACCAAATGAAATAATCTCTGTGGAAATATTTTCTTAACTATAAATCCCCATACAAAATATTATTACAAATATACCAATAGAATAAGAGAATAAAACTGACTCAGGAAAAATGGATGGGCAGGAATTGGGCCTGGGTGAAGGCGGCAGAATTAGATTCAATAAAGCTCAAAAAGAGTGTATTTTATTTTTATTCTAACTTTTCTATCATAATCTTAAAACATGCTGTAGTGAAAAACAAGACTGAATTCCAAGATTTCAGAAACAAACCAAAGCAACGATATTAAGAGGAAAGAAAGAGTACAAGAACAATCATTTCCAAATCCAACATCAAACATTTGCCATTATTTGGGCCTGGATGAAAGCTGGAGAATTAGGTGCAATCAAGATCAGATGAAGTATGTTTTATATGACATTCTAATTTTCCTCTTATATTTTTCTCTTGGTGTTGGGAAACACCAATTATGTGGACATTCCATGGAAAATACTGCTCTGATTTTTCACTTCAAGAAGGTGTAGGGGAAGGGAAAGAGAAAGGAATTTTGATGAACAAAGGATAAAAAGAAAAACAACAATAGCAAAACAAATTAGGACTTTGGATCAAGCAAGATTTCATAGACGACAATTGGTCTTTTTATCTTCCTCCAAAATAAAGTGCTGGTTGTTGTCTCTGATACAAATTATGTCCAGGGGTAGATGACATTTAATCGACCACACTCTTTCCTCTAGGAAAGTGAGTACCTCTAGAGAATTAGTTTTCTTGGTCCCAACATGGGGCCAAGTCAGATCCTCAGTCTCCATCTCTAGCCCTAGCTTGGACTGCTGCTGCAGTGGCTCCCGGGGTCAGCAGAGTTCCTGAGGACATTTGGAAGTGGAAGTAGAAAGGGTGCTCAGCTAGATCCCCAGCTGTAAACTGATTTTTTAGCTATCTTGGACTTAGTTTGACTCTATAATAGAAACAAACCCTGTCTTTGTTTGCTTGTATAATTCAGCTGTTTCTCAGTATTTCAAAATCTTCATGTCACAGCTGCAAATCAATTCTACTCTTATTGGCCATTTTCCCATCACTGCCTTTTTTCTTCATGAGGAAATAATATATTCTGATGGACTGTGGTTAACAGAACAAATATGAGGACATTCTTTCCTGAACTATAACAAATATATAATACTAATACAATATGTTAATAATCAGGTGGGCAGAAGTTCTGAGGGGAGGGAGGCGGAAGAACAGGTATAACATGGGGGCATTTCCAGGACATTGGAATTGTCCTGCATGACATTGCAATGATGGATACAGGCCATTATACATTTCATCATAACCTATAAAATTGTGTGGGGCAGAGTGTAAACTATAATGTAAACTGTAGTCCATGGTTAGTAGCAATGCTTCAATATGTGTTCATCAATTATAACAAATGAAGAAAAAAAAAATTAGAACAAATGTACCACACTAATGAAGGATGTTAATGTGGGAAAGTGTGGGAGGGGCAGGGATGGGGCAAATGGGAATTACCTATGTTTTTATGTAACGTTTATGTAATATAAAGCTTCTTTTAAAAAAATAATAATGGGAAGCAGATGTGGCTCAATCAATGGGGCTCCCGTTTACCATATGGGAGGCCACGGGTTCGATTACTGGGGCCTCCTGGTGAAGGCAAGCCAGCCTGCGCGGCGTGGTGAGCTGACGCAGCAAGATGACGCAACAAAGGGAGACAAGCAGACACAGAAAAACGCAAAGCAAATGGACACAGTGAGCACAAGCAGCAAGGGGGGGATAAATAAAAAATAAAAAAATAAAATCTTAAAATAATAATAATAATAATAATAATAATAATTGGGTGGGTTAGGGGGGAAATACACCAAATGTAAGATATGGTGTATTTCTATATATGATATTACTATAGTTAGTAATATTTTGATGATGCTCTTTCATCATTTGCAAGAAATGTTTCACAACAATGCAAGGTGTTGGTGGTGGGGTGATGTATGGGGAGGAAAGATGACATGATGATATGCATGTTTGTTTTACTATACATTTATTTTTATGTATGTTCATGTATGAATGCTATTCTTCAATAAAATTTAAAAAAAAGAAAAGATATATTTTAAGTATATCTGTACATGCTAATAAAAGTATGTGAAAAGTTCTGAAAAGTGGAAAACCACCCTGGTTTGAATTTTCCTTATAAAAACTCAAAAAGAGGTCTTTGACTGAACTTTCTTCCTTGGGAAATTTCTTGATTAGAAGAAAACAATTTAGTAACATTGCATTTAGTAGAGGGGAAATGTGAGCTAGTGTTTATTTCTTACTTACACATTCGGCTTAACTGTAGGAGCATGTATTCTCCATGTTGATATAAACATGATACTCCTAATCTGAGATAATCTATGCACAAGAAAAAAATGGGTCCCAGCTTTACTCCCAGCCTCTCCAGATGATGAAATTACTCAAAAGCCAATGGTGATGATCATTTCACTGTTGTACCCTGATGAGAATAATATTTATTAATATTCCTCTTTGGAATTTTGCAATGGAAGTTACACAACACAAGGGCAGCCCTGTACTTGGTCTTTGCTCATCAATACTCTATCATAGACATTTGTTTGTTCATTTGTTTAGCTTTTTGAAGAACTTATATGCGGTCCAATGTTCTTGGCAGTGTTTCAGGTGAATTAACATTCAACTGAAGATGACATAATTAATGGAAACTTTTTGTCTTCCCTGAGTTTGAGGATATTACCTCCTCACTCACACCTTTAGATCTTACAAACTCCCAGTTTACCCTAAAGCCCTATAAGAAAGAATAAAACGAATAAAGAAGAGCATTTTAAGTTAAAAAAAAAAAAAAAAAAAAAGCCAACTCAGGATGAACCCATTTCCACTCACCCAAACTTAGATTTTTAAAACCTTGACTAGAATGCTGAAGAAAGCCAATGAAGATTTTTTGACTTCCCCACATTAAGATCTTGAAAATGCCAATCAGAATAAACTTAGAAATCATCATGGGATTTTTTTTATATGATGTGTTTTAAAAATCATCATAATTTTTACACAAATTAATTTCCAAAGTAATTAATATAAATCAAACTTAAAAGCTTCAAGCATAAACTTGTAGCTGAATATAATTACCCATAGGACAACAGAACTGAATCCAAATCACACGTGACATAAATTGATTCACCAAGGAGAGCGGAACAGGAAACCAGGAGAGCTGTATCCTCAGGGAACAATGGGCTATCTAATCTTAGAGAAAGTGGTTCTCCTCTTTCTTTGTGTTTTAGTTGAGGAAATTAAGACTTCATATATCTACTATCTCCCTAGGTTTTACAACACCCCTTGGTAGATAGAAAAGTTGAATTACTTCTTGTTATAGGCAACAAGGAATCTCATTCTAGTGACTTGCCCAAGGTCATAGCAGGAAGAAGCAGAGATGTGGTAGAGGCAGGTCTCTGGCAAAGTGCCCTTTCCTCCTCTCTCTTGACAATCTCAATCCATTCCCCCAACAGAGAATGGTGAGCCCATGGGAGGAAAGAAGAGCTTATGAGTGAAGAGCAATGAAAAATCCTTTGGAGATCTTGTCGAACACAGGATTTCAGAGTGAATATCTCACAGGAAGAATGGAGAATGGAAGAAGCTGCTTGTGATTTTATTTTCTTCAATTTATGATAAAATTTATAACGATGACAAAAAAAAAGTTCTCAGAGGAAAAGTCATAGTCATAAAATCTTTTAACTTGTGAGTTTTAAGGCTTTTTTTTTTTTTTAAGACAAACAATTTTTAGTATCCCCTATGTAGAAATTCCTTTTATTTTAATAGAAATTCCTATTATTTTTTACTCACTATATAACAGGCACTGTGCTATATTCTTTGTATGCATTTTTTCATTTATTTCTCACAATAAATCCATGAAAGTCTCTATTATTATTCTTATTTAAGAAACAGTTACCTAAAGAAGTGACATAATAATCACAATGAAAACTAATATTTATTAAGTGCTTACTATGTGCCAGGCATTGCTCCAATCTTTTACATTTATTATCTTGTTTAACCCCCACCATGATTTTAGGAGGTAAATAGTATATTTTACAGATTTGGAAAATGACACACAAAGAGGTTAAGTAACTTGCTCAAGGTCATCAGCTTGACTCCAGAGGCTGTGCCCTTGCCAGACTCCAGGACCCATGTTTTTAACTGCTATTTCATACCGCTTTACATTATGCCCATAATCTTATACTCTATGCAGTTGTTTCATTAGCTCCAGAATCTTTTCCTACAATATGTAAAACCCTAACAACTTCCTTTGTGGTTCCAGGCAGGAAGTGATGACTATTGCAGGAGTTAGGGTTTCACTGGTGGCAATGTTCTCTAGAGGAAGTAACTGTTACTTTAGGAATATATAATTAACACAGATACCTTGTCTCTCACTGTTTCAATGTTACATTTCCTTCCTCTCTAAGCATAGCTTAAAGGCCTCAAGGCAAACAGGCCACTTCATAATTCCAGCCTATTAAATCAATAAAATATGTGTTGACTCTATTTACAACATGCTGCTTCCTCCACTCTGCAATTTTCTCTGAAATGCAATCTAAATCACAAAATGAATGGTTTGGGAGAAACTTTAGAAATCAGCTAGACCATATCCTTCATTTTATTTATTAATTTATTTGCTTTTTCTGAAAATAACTTTCTTTTATGATCATAAAAGTAATGCTTGCTTGTTAACTACAGGATAAAAATATAGAAACCAATAAGGAAAGAAATAATACACGTTCCCAACACCCAAAGGAAAACACTTATACATACATATAACTATAAATACACATATAAATATAAAGTATTTTTAAATTTAATTGGACCATACTATAAAAAGTTGTGTACCATTCTTTTCTATTAATATAACATTCACTTTCCATATCATTAAGCACTCCTTGTGACCTTTTAATCTGTACGCCATATCCACTACACGAATGTACCACAATTTGCTTAGTCACCCCAGTGTTATTTTAGAATAGTTATCATGTCAATAAAATGTGATGAAAAATTCAGCCTATTTCTCCAATTCCTTCTGTTTGATAGATTTTTAGAAGTGGAATTATGAGATCAAAGAATATAAATTTAGAGACTCTTGATACACATGCTTTCTGGAAAGACAGCACCAATTCACACCCTTACCAGGCTTGCTCACTACTGACACTCAATATTTAATTTTTACTAACTTCCCAAGTGAAATGTTGCATCCCATCAGTTTTTAATTTACATTCCTTTCTTTACTTGGGAGATTTGGCTTATTTTTTTTAAATGTCCATTAATCATTTGTATTTTCTTTTCTAGAAGCCTTTCATTTCACAGAAGAAAAGAAGCCCCTGGCAGTTAAAAGACTTCACTAGATTACACAGCTAATTGGAAAACATGCCTGGATTAGAATCTCAGTTCTGACACCCAGACCATATCCACTATCTCATGCAGTTTCCTTAAAATACAGAGCCCAGTCCAGATATATCCCTTTCAGGACTTCCTTTCCACATCTTCAGGAAGCACTGACAGCCTCACATAAATAGAGAGACAGCCAACCCTCAGGCTATGCCATATGACCAAGGTTGCAAAGATCGACCCTTTGATTACTCACAAACACATTAGATTTCCTTCCATAGACTTTTCAACATTTCAGTGTCTATTCTGGTAACAAAGACTGCGTCTTGCAATCTGTACTTTGTTGCAAAATATACTCCTCATCTAGGATTCGTTAAAAAATTTTCTACTGGGGAGCGGATATGGCTCACACAGTTGAGCCCTGATCCCCACATCAGAGGTCTGGGGTTCGGTCCCCAGTGCCTCCTAAAAACAAACAAGCAAACAAAAAAACCAACTCAGGGGGGTGGATGTGGCTCAAATGGTTGGGCGTCCATCTGCCATATGGAGGGACCTGGGTTCGATCCCCAGGACCTCCCGGTAAAATTAAAAAAATATATATATAGAAGGCGCATGGGCTGCCAGGCTCTGTGTGCCGGTGAGCTGCCAGGCCCCGAGAGCCATGCAGCAAGATGATGACGTAACAGGAGAGAGACGCAGGGGAGAGACAAGACGAGATGCTCCGAAAGCCAGGAACCGAGGTGGCGGAACACCTCTCTCCTACATTGGAGGTCTCCAGGATCGAATCCTGGTGAAGACGAGGAGAATGAGTAGAGATGGCAGAAAACAGACACAAAGAATTGCCCAACAAATGGACACAAAACAGCAAATGGGGAAGGGGGGGGTGGTTAAAATGGATAAAGTAAATAAATACATCTTTAAAAAAAAAAAATAATAACAACTCAGGGGAGCCGATGTGGCTCAGTGGTTGAGCACCCGCTTCCCGCGTACAGGTTCAATCCCCTGCCCCAGTACCTCAAAGAAAAAAAAAAAAAAAAAGTTTTCTACAAAACAAGTCTTCTATATCCAAATATGTCTAAAGCACAGAATGCTATAATCTGCTTTTAAAAATTTACAATGTAATAAGAGCAAATTAAAGGCTCTAAGAAGTCCTATGGAAAGGAGACAATTTTGTTTTGTTTTTTTCTTAAGTCCAAAGTTTGCATACTTATAGAATGCCTTTTTTTATTTTTCATGAAAAAAAAAAAAAAAACAAAACCACAGGTTCTTTGAGAAGCCATTTGAGAGACATTGGGTTAGAGAATTAAAATGATCAAAATATAAATATCCAGATGATATCTACAAATTTTCTGGTCACGCCTGATAAATCCGTACATAATGAATCTACATCTGAAACCCAAATTCCTGGCTGCCCTTTGGAAACCAGACACTTGCGTACAGAATAAGTTTCAGTTTCTACTGAAACTACTTTCAAATGTAAAAACAAACAAACAAAAAAAAACCTGATTGCAGAAGGAAAAGTTTTTGTGCCCTTTCATTTCTGTGTTTAATGACTACTAAAGTTTCTGAAGCCATCAAAGCATTTCACTGAAGATTAGAAAATGGCCATAATTTAAATTCACTTTGTTTTCAGCCAGAGGGTTGTATCCTACAAATTTCTACAACAGCTTGTTTTAATTGTATAACTTAAACAGAATAGAAAGCACTCCCTCACATTCACCACGGTTGACTACACTTGGTTCTTCTCCTAAGACTAACCATGGGTATGTACCCAGCTCACGCTAGGACCTTCCCCACTAGAGCCTCCAGTCTGACTGAAATAGTTTTTCCTCTCCTGGAGCAAGCCCTGTATCCTTTAATTCACAATGAAACCCCAGAGTGACCAGAAGGGAGATTCTGTTTAAATGCCGGTTAACCTCAGGAATCCATCTTCTGAGACTGAGTTCATCTTCAGAATACATCCTGGTTCTCTATATTTGAATGTGAGATAGTCATTTGTTCAGTCGTTGTATAAATGACTATTGAAAACCCACTTTGTGCAAAGAACTGTATTCTAAGTGCTGGGATTATGAAGGGGAATAAGACACAGTTCTTGCCCTCATATTGTTTACAGTGTAATGCAGAAAGGCAGACATCTAAACTAGCCATTCAAAAGGATGGAAAGTGCTATGCTGGTGGAATGTATTGTGTGCCATAGTAACACATAGGAGGGCAACATTTGACTCAGACTGGAGGTCAGAGGAGGCTCCGGAGAAGGGGAGAGGACAAATAGGATTCAGCAAGGTGGAAAATGGAACAAAGGGCATATCTGAAGATGCAGAGAAAGAATGTGGCATAGCCAAAGCACAAGTAGATGTTATGTCAGAAGCAAAGGGCTTTTGTGGGAAAGGTCAGAGGGGCACTGGACACATAAGCTAAATAAACAACCCCTAACTTAGAGAGAGATTGAGGTCTTGTGGGGGAGAGATATATAATCAGGTGCTTTATAGTACCAAGTAGTATTTGCTGTAACAGTATTTGAGTGAAATTCTCTAAAGATTTCACCAAACTCAGCAGTATAAACTTAAAGAACTATTCAGCATGATACCCTTCATTTTGAAAAGGATTCTCAGACATTCAGAAAACTACCCAACATCTTTGTTTGAAGTGTGCTGTAATAACATTGACCATCTTACTTGCATGCCATAGCTAATGCTAAAACTCAAATGTCTGTAGCAGAAAATTATTCTTGTTAAAAGATCTGCTATGCTGGTTAAACAGGGACATTTTAGGTTGTATATATTTTATTAGAATAAAAATTTTTAAAACACCATAGAACTGTAAAACACAAACAATAAACAATGGACCCTATTGTAAACCATTAATAGCACAATTATAATATATTCTTTCATCAGTTGTAACAAATGTACCACACTAATGCACGGTGTCAATAATAGGTGTGGTGGTATATGGGAGATCTGTATTTTATGCATGATTTTTCTGTAAACCTACAAATACTCTTTAAAAAAAAAACTACTATAAAGAAAATGCTTTTGATGGCTTAAGAAACGTGCTGTAAATGACAAGAAGTGAAATGTTTGAGCCTGAGTCACAGTATCTCAAAAGTTACAGAAATTGAAAGTCACTTCTCTACCCAATTTTACATATAATAATAATAAATATTTATTAAGCACTTATTTTGGGTCTGGCACTGTTTTAACTCATTCAATCTTCACAACAAGCTGTGGAGTAGATTATATTATTACTCCCATTTTCTACCTGAGGAAACAGATAAATAATTTGTCCAAGGCAAATGGCCATAAGCAGTGGAGCTGTGATTCAAACCCCGGCAGACTAGGGTTTCCTGAAACCCCATGTTCTATGCTCTAGTACACAGCAGTCAAAGTGAGAAAATGGGGCCCCAAAAGGTTGAGTGACTTGCTAAAAGTTAAAGAAGTGGTTGGGCCAGCTGCTTTATTCATAAATATGTTTAATGCAAGTAGAATGTGGAAATTAAAGCACTTGTAGATATATTATAGATACAGGTATCTAACATCTCTGTCCGTTCATATTCTGAGATGTAGTAAAGTAAAAAAAAAATTGCAATACTTAAAACCAGCAAATAATTAAAGTTAGCAGAATTCTAATGAGAATCTTGACTTTCTTCCATGCTTTGGATTTTAGCACAATTTTGCTGCCTCCAGTTATGTCCTACATATCACTTCAAATTCACCTGGATTCAGCCTTTCATATTAAGTAAGTCCAGTAAGCAGTAATTCTCATCTCAAATTTGCTTTTTGTCACAAATCCTAATTTCCTGATCACCATTTTAAACATACAGCAGTTTATTTGACACCCTCAAGTAATAATTTGGTAAATAATTTTCTGGTTCAACAGTCTTTACAAAAAGGTGGGGAGAGAGGGCTTAATTCTGTGATGTAGGATTGGAGCTAAGGTGAAAGAAAACCCAATAGTGATCCAGCAAGAAGCCAAGCTGTAAATCAGATCCCCTTGTCCTGTGACTCTATCCTGCCCCCGCTACTTCCTTGAGCGAGGTACTTATTCTTACTTGGACTCTGTTTTCTCAGTTGTAAAATGAAGACAACGATTGAAACCTTTCAGTTTGGTAAGATGGTCAAACATTATATGTAAATAAATCAAAGTCCCCAGCCACACAGCAAGTCTCAACCTCAGAAGTTAATGTCCTTTCTACTGTAGGCCAACTAAAGAGAGTTTTTCCTAAAACTTCTTTAAAAGTTATGAGTTGGGCCACTCTTTCACATGCCCCATGATTTAGGTTGGATTGACCCTTGAATAACACCCAGACTGAATAAGAAAATTCTCTAGAAAGCAGTGCAGCTCAACCACCAACAAAAAAGAAACAAGGTGACCAAATGAATTTTTTTTTTTAAAGAAATAAGGCAGATTTTATCTCTTTTGGGGGTATCAAACAAGAGATTTCATAAGGGAGAAGCAAATCCTCTTTACATATCCTTATTTTTGTTTTATCAGCAGAACTGAGAAAGATTGTACTTTTGGAAGATTTTTTCTTTTATATATATATATATTTTTAAAAAGATGCATAGATTACATAAATGTTACACAAAAATTACAAGGATTCCCATGTTCCCCACTCCCACACCTCCCATAACATCCCACAAAAACATGTTTCATTAGTGGGCATATCACCTGCAATGGATATACACATCCTGGGGCTTTGCCACTAAGCATGGACCATAGTTCACATTGTAGACCACACTCTCTTCCACACAGTTCTGCATGGTATATGCTGATGTAAAATGGCCTATATCTGTCATTGTAATGTCACTCAGGATCATTCCCAAGTCCTGAAAAAGCCCCTGTATTATAACTGCTACCACCCTACTTTTATCACTTTAGTCACCTCGCACCATTAAAAATGTGGCATTTCTTAAAAATTTGATTTCAACCAACTCCTTACTACATACCTACTCTATGTCTTTGGCTATCCCCTCTAGGCTTATGCATCTCAAAATTCTACCCCTACCCTCTCCTCTAAGCTCCAGTTCAATAGCTACAGTGACTTGCAGGGCAGTCCCATCTCTATGCCCCTACTCATATCTGCCCCTGCCTGGAATGTCCTTTTTTCTTTTCTTATTGAAATCTTTCTCACTCATTAGGCCTCATGAACTGCCATCCAAGCTTCCCTAAGACTTGATCATTCCATTTGGAAAGATTCCCTTCCTGCCATTGCAGAAGATTCATATTTTATTTAAACCTATTGCAGGGCATTAATCACATCTTACCTGATACTGTAGCTATTTGTCTATATGTTTTGAAGGCAGGAAAACTAAACTGTCTGTTGCATGCCATATACATTCAACATATGTATCAATAAATGAAATCAGCAATTTCAATTGAATTGTACCTTTAGCATTCTTGTCAAAACAAGAATACCATACCAGCATATATTGATATATTTGGGCTCTTCCCAGTAAAACATAAACATTTCTAAAATTCTGGATAATAGAAAAATTGTCATAAGATTCCTCTTAAAAAAAAAAAAAAAGATAAGGACATCGTTTTCTTAAGGGAAACATCTAGAGGTAGGCCCCATAGCTTGTTTTTGGCTATCTCCGGTTAAACAATTTTCCAAATTACCTGAACAAAGATACAGAAGGCAAGCTTATCCAATTCATTCAGCACAAACCCAAGAGGTTTAACCATTATAACTGAAGATACAGCCAAGATCCACAGCCTCAATAATTTGACTGGAATGATGGACTGACACTAGTAAGATAGTATTCAGTAATCAGAAATGTATAACTTGCATTTCCAAAAATCGATTGCATGTGTACAGTTAAGGGAAGACCTTCTTTGGTGGCCATTTATGAAAAAAAAAAAAAAAAAGTCTTCAAATATTGGAAGAAGTGACTTTCTTATGTGGTTCCAGGGTACAGAACTAGGGAGAATGGGAAGACATCTCAACTTACTTTCAGAAAGAACTTTCCCTCAGAGCTGTATAACAATGGTGAGGGCTGAGATACAGACACACAAAGGGTAGTCTTAGTCTCAGGGATGGAGTGTGGATTAGATGCCTTCTGAGGTCCCTTTTAATGGTGATACTGATTTTACCTGCCCAGTTGGCCCCTGCCCACCTCTCTGCCCTTTTCTCTTATGACTCTCCTAGCAAGATGAATTTTCCTCATTTCCTTAAACTCACCCACCTACCCAGTCCTGCTTCCAGGTCCTTAAGTGTTGCATCCTTGCTGTTCCATCTGCCATGAATGCTCTTTCCCCGCTCTTACCTACCACCCCATTCATCTGGCTAAATTCTACCCATCATTCAGGTCTCAACCTTCCTGAGCAGTTCTTTCTGCTTGCACAGAATGCACATATACAGGTACTTAATTATTTATTTGTAGTCATTTTAAAAAAAAATGTCTGCCATTTCCCCTGTTCTGTAAACTCCTTAAAGATAAAGACCAAGTGGTCATTTTGTCAACCACTGAGAAGCTCAATAAATATCAGTTGACTGCTTTATGGACTGAATGATTTTTGCATGGCCCTTACTCTCTCCCTGCTAATCGCTTTGGTACTCTGTGAATTCCCAGATCTGTTTCATGCTTACAGAAGAAGGAACAAGGCGGAGTACAGGCCTGGGGTATGTTGGGTTGAGATCTGCTCTTTCCAGTCACTGGGACATGAGAGAAAACATTATTTTCTGCTTTTCTTTTCTTTTCACCTATAAATTTAAGTGTGCCACATGCTTGTTTCTTTCCAGCCTGCACACATATATTATCCCTCTTCCAAAGAAGAGAAATATTTATTGAGCATTTGCTGTATGTCATGAATGGTGCTAGGTGTTTTGTGGGTGTCTGGTAACCCTCACACACACCCAGTGAACTAAGTATCAATACCTTCATTTTACTCCCAAAGAAACTGTTCAGTAACTTGGCCAATGTTATAGAACCAAAGCATATTGAAGCCCAGGATCGGAACCCAGTTGAAATTTATCTGAAGGCCATTCTTTTTCCTACTACATCATCCTAATTTAACATTTGGGCTCTCCTATCAATACTACTTTTTGGTTTTAAAATATTGCTAATGCTTATGGGATGAAATAGAAACTTCCTACCATGTTATAATAAAGGAGAAAATTTATATATAACAGAATTATATTGCCGTTGTGTTGTTGCTATGTCGTTTTTTTCAAAGAAATAAAATCACTATCACAGGAAAAAAATCTGGACTATGAAAGGGATCGGATAGGAAACACCCAACAACGTTTAAGCATTTGGATGAGTCCTCATCTGTGGGTTTCTATCCTTTGTCAAATTCTCCTAAGTTCAAAATGGTTTTGGTATATAACTTATGAAATGAAGAATTGTTATGCTAACAAGAAATGTAGACTTTGGATGAAGACAACACAGCATTAAGCGCAACCACACAAGATGAGGTCGTGACTCATTTATTTTAAAGGAAGAATGCTGGGAGCACTTGTAAGTACTGAGCAGCTGATAGCAGTTGATAGAAGGCAGAAGTGGGATCGCAGGGAGGTGGAGCGCCTGATGGAAGCTCTCAGAGCTTCCTGAGTGGGTCCTGTAGTGTTTATCTGCATCACTGTCTCTGTGACGCCAGATAGGAAAGCTTCAAGGTAAAGCTGAGACTGAAGACACACATCTTAACAGCCTTTGGATGGGTACAAAAGGAATATTTTTAGCACTAGCTTTTAATACACATTTTCCTCAAATATCAGCAACCCCAAAAATAGGGAGTGATAAGGATGAAGCCAAAAACTATTTTTGCTTATCCTTTTACATTTACCAATGAAAGGCAAAGAGCATTTTATTAAATATATCCTACCTTTGCAAGATCCCTATACTCTGTCCTTCAGTAGGTAGTTTTCCATCCAAACATAATATGTTCAGACAGCTGGAGGCCACATCTATCAGAAAAGCTCATAGATCACAGCTATAATTTCTTATCTCAATGGCCAAGTTTTAGCCCTTTGAAAGGTTGCTCCAGTCACAACAGTAAGAGAAGCTACAGATAAAATACAATTCATTGGGGAGCGTTCCCCGCCCCCCCCCTTTCCAGCCTCTCAAAGGTCTCTGTTTGAGCCTCTCACCTAATAGCACAAAAGCTGTTGAATCACTTGAGGGGAGTCAGGTTGCAAGCCCTGCAAGTATGGAAGCCAGCAAGCCCGGTTCAGACCACCCAGCTCTCCAAAGGGGTAGCAACACCAGATTCAGACAAGATAAGGGGCTGCCCTCCTGTGTAAGCTGGCCCAAGAATTCCATTGTGAAAAATGACTGTGTGCTCTGAAAAGGTGGCATCTGTCTAACCCAATACATTGGTCATCTCAGTTCTTAGTAAAAGAAAATTTAAAAATATGTTTTGTTAAGAATTTTGAAGAAAAGCAGTAAGGCCAATCTTTGCACCTGTTCTCAAAACAAAAGCTAACATGCTCCCAGCCCCCATATCTGTTTAGAAGACTGAGCCTTGTCCACTAATATCATTATGTTAGAGCTAGAAAGATACCAACTCATTTATTTTATTGATTGAGGAAGTGAAGCTCAGAGAGATTAGGTGGCTCCTCTAAGAATGGTTAGTAACAGCCAAGATTTGAAAGGCCATTGGGGCCAAGACCCTGTCCATATCACTCACATTGGTCATTTTGTAATGCTTAGAAACTAGCACAGAGCCTGGCATGTAGCAGGCACTCCCAAATATTTAGGACAACTGCATCCTGTTTTCTTTTCACTATAAATATTCAGTGCTGTAAAATGTGGGGATGGGGTGAAGGCTGAGTTCTTGCTTTCATACGCTGTCAAACGAAGAGCTTAACATAATGGAGAGATCACTCCTTGGTTCTCCCAATCCCTGCTGGCACTTCCAATCCAAACTCAGTTTCTAGAAATAAGACTGCTCTTCTTGAGCAGACCCAAGAAATCCAGCTCAGCCCAGCCTAGCCCAGGAGCAGAGCACCCTCAGGAGACAGATAAAGAATTAGGAACAGCCCAGGGTTTTAAGGTTTCCAAGACAAACATTGCTTAGCCACGCGGAGTCTGGCCAGACCACATGGCCAACACGTGAAGGCAGGATCACATGATGACGGGCACCTCTGCACAGCTCTCTTTCTCACTCATGGGAATGAAAAGGCAGAGCTGGGAAGGGGAGCAAGAGAAAAAAAAACAAGATGATGTTGCTGGGAAAGTTGGTTAAAAATCTCAGTTTGCCAATCAAGCATGCAAGATCATGTTGTACGTAAGTTATGTTCAACATCAGCTCAAATTCATTTATTATTTAGGGATGAAGTTTAATATTAACCAAGTACATGACAAGAATTTAATTGCCAAGGGCAATGTAGAGAAATATTTATCCAAGTACGGTCTCTGGTCCACCTGCATGGGAACCACCGGGGCAGAATCCTGGCACCAGTCCTACATCTAAAATCTTTCAGGAATGGATCTTAGAAATCTGCCCTTTCACCAAGCACCCAGGTGGTTCTTATATAAACGAAGGTTTGCAAATTCCTAATGGGGAGAAACAGCAGACGTCATTAACATTTCCTTAGAGTTATACCGAAAGCACTTTAATCAGGTGCCGGTAGCAACTCTTTACAAACTTGGGCTTTAGCCGGGAACAGCAGCATCAGTTTTCTAGAGATGAAATCTGAAAAGCCTTTGGATTACCAGGTCTGGTCTGCGAGGCAGCCCTGAAGAGGTTAATCTCTCCAGCAAGATTCCCATGCCATAAACACCAACAAGCCCCCCGGAAATGCTCTTTTTAAACTTTGTAATTCACCCCATTCAGCAAGAGCGAGTGCCATCGTAAGAGAGCAGAAAGAAGAATTAAGTGCTCTGAAAATGATTTCTGTGATCCAGATGAAAACTAAAAGAATTTATTATAGCACCAAAGAATCTGGACCAAATTTGAAAAATTAGCAGAGAGAGCCTAAAAATTAATCCAAAACATCAATGTGATTTCCTTGCCTCCACATCCCTGTAAAAATGAAAACCATGCTTTGGAAAAAATTATATCCAAATATAACAAAATAATCCAGAAATCACCTCATGCAAATTTTGATTTTTTTAAATACCTTGGAGATATTATCTATTTTGTTCATTCTTACATCTTTTCCATTTGCCATTTCTTTTAGTTAAGAGGAAACATTCTAAGTTCAGGGAGAAGAAGTTACAAAATTTTAAAAATTGATATTTCATTGATGAGTGCCATTAGGGATGGATTCAGATGAGAATTATAAATTTGTGTCAAGTAATAATGAGTACCCCATTTTAGGCATATTTTTTGTTAACACTGCAAGTTGCCACTTTCTGAGGATTAAACATTTGCAAGCGGAGTCTTCATACTTCATTGTTGCTCAGAGATAATGCTACCGCAGAGACAATCTCTGGGGCATTCTGCTAACAGAACATGCATAGTCAAGACGAGAGGAAGCACATAAAGCAGATACTTACAGGTAGTGGTTTTCCTTTCCGAACTGCAAAGCTAGAAACCCTTGGAACTGGAGGCTGGGTTAAGAGTCACTGACCCGGTAATCTCCGGTTTAAAGGGCTTTGAGAGGAAGGGGGGAGGAAAAACAACCCAGGGAAGGGAAGGAGCTGAAATTCCAGTCTTTCAGGTCAGCTGAGTTTTAGTTTTCTTTGTACTAAAACTCCATTAACCCACCCAACCAAAAAATATAGACTTGAAGCTCACATACACTCCCCACTCTTTTTGCTGGTCCTCTCCAAGACTGCTGCTGCGACTTTGGAAACTTCCCGAGCTCCAAGCCTCAGGACTCCCCGTGAAGAGGGCATGATAAAGATGCCTTCAACTGTTTGCAATGAGCCGGACGTCCCTGGCAGAAAGCCACAGTGTCCTGTCCCTTCTGCTGGGTGGGTCCACAGGGACAAAACTGAGCTTTTGTTAATAAGGCTTGTTGCTTCCCTTCCGAGTCTTCCCAGCTTCCTTTCTCACTATTAGTTATGTACTAACTGCTCTGCCACTGGCTGAGCCAAAGCAGCCTCTCCCACACACAGCACATGCAGGCACACTCTCTCACACAGGCATACCCATTCACACTCGCAGTCACATTTGCAGGCATGTGCACACAGGTACACGCATCACACATGTGTACATGCTGTATGTTCACACAGACACACACACACTGCACATACGCAGGCACACACAAAGGAAAACACACCCACAGATATGCACACTAAAGCACACACACACCCTTGCACACGTGCACACATGCACATACTACACATGCATTGACCCCCACATATACACTCACACACACATACATACTCATATACTTGCTTTTTCAACATACTCCTTACCTGAACCTCTTTTCTTCAAACAAATTCCCATCCTGAGAGGTTTTTATTCAAATTCAGACAAGATGCCCAGCATTCAGAACGGGAAAGGGGAACTGCCTCCTTTGAACTCTTATCATGGCACTCAAAGGAAAATATAGGATGGAACTAGATTCTAGGGTGCTGTTGTTAAATATCACCCTAGTTCTTCAGTTTATAAGGTTTTTCACATATATGATTATATTAAAAATCCACAAAAATCCCATTAATTTCATTCATTTGCCCACAGTTCATGATCCCACTGATTCAGTTATTCCACGGGTCAAGAAATACCCTCTTAACAGTGTCAGGATGAGGTGGGTGGGATGGAAGTCTTGTTCCTCAACAACTAGAGAATCAAATGCTTCTCCTGTATTTCATCCCCACCAGAAGAAAAAAAAAATTGGCATACATACCATATGGCCTAATTTTTAAATTGAACATAAGTAGAGAAGTTTAAGTATTATCTCAGTTGGGGAGGGATGTTTATTTTAAACCATGTCTGGCTATTCTAAACCTTAGGTACAAGTACAGGCACTATAAATCCACTTTGACCTTCATTGTGATTCCCCCTAACAAGATCACCACACTCCACTCCTCTCCTTGGAGGCAGTGAAGGGAAGAAAGAGGGACAAAGTAAAGAAAGGGAAGAAAATGATGTATGGAAGGAAGGAGAATGTTAAGGAAAGAGAGGGAAAAGAATGAAAAAGAAGAGACAAAAACAATTATTTTATTTAAAAACTTGCTTTGTGGTTACTTTAGAAATGAATGATGCATACACAATTATTTATAAAGTCATCAGAAAATTTTTTAAATCTTCAAGAGCCTCTTTATACATTCCATTTGCCCTGAGAAAAAAAGGGGGAAAGTTCTTAAAGAATCGTTAAGTTCTTTATAAGTAAACAGACACCTATAATTAAACAACAAAAAAAGTGACATTATGATTCACAGGTTAATATTGAAAGAAATAAAGCCATAATAATAACAGTGTAGAAGCACAATGTGATAGACAATTTTGTTCTCAGACAGAATACAAAACTGCTCAACTTGCAAATATTTACCTGCAAAAAATGAAGATGGTTCTAAACGTACTTAGTGAGACTCCAAATCCTTTTGATGAAGGAATGATAGACTGTTGTAGAGCTAGTTGCATCAGTGTGTTAACATCTAGGCTAAATAAAGTTTATAACTAGTCTAGAAACAGAAACAATTGTTTTGTATCACTTCTATAGGAAAAATACCTTCAGCATTCTAAGCAAACAATAACAAACAAATTTAGATTGCAACCCATTTCAAAATACCTGCAAGAGTGTACCTTTTCTTAAAGTTAATTATGTGCATGATATGTGACCTAACTTTGTGCTGAACATATTCTAGAATAGGCAAAATTAGAGTTAGATTAGCCAAAATGTCCTGAAATCTGAAGACTTGCTTTTACAAATAAGTCACTATTTCTCTCTCATATCTTCCTCAAGTGGGGGAAGGAGAGACTGTTGAAGTAGTACAATTTCAACTTCAACCAATAAAGTACTCTTTGAACAAGTTGAAATGCAAAGCCAGGGTGTTTAAATAGATCTAGCCAAAGAAAGAACACAGGATTCTTCCCCTAAAAATACACGCAGCTAAACTTCGTACTTAGTGCTGGAACAAAATGCATTTCAAATAAATTGTTTTATTTCTAATCACAGGGTTAGATATGAAAAATATAAAATGTCACATATTGGAGATTGGCATATCGTTTTGGATTGTAAGCATTTATTTTTGCTGTTGTGGAATACAGCATTCTCTGTTTGAGGAACACAGACAATATCTTCGCCAATAGCTCATATAAAAGAATTAGGAATGTGCCTATTAAATGTTGCTGATGGCACTAAGCACAGATGTGTTACCAATTGCACTGTGAATATGGTTTTCCACTGAGCCTATAAAACCGACTGGATATGGAAAGCAAGCCTGCAACAAGAGACAAGTATTAGTCCAGGAGTCAAAAGGTCACATATGCTCACACTCTAAACAGATAAAACAATAAACAAATAAGTAAATAAATTAAGAACTAAATAAACATCTCTGTAGACCAGGAGAGAACAGAAATGCAAAGCAGAGAGAGGGTTTAGAGGCAAAGGTGTGCTGACCTCAGTGTTCAGAGCTGACAGGGTAGCCATGACATAACAGGGAACAAAATGATCCCCAAGCAAGGCAGGAAGAGGAGCTGTGTCCTCTGCTTGAAATCACAAAAGTATAGACCAATATCACTTTGAACATAAATGCAAAATTCTAAAGAATATATTTGCCAATCAAATCTAGCTATGTATTTTAAAAGATACTATGACCAGGAAGCAGATGTGGCTCAGGCAACTGGGCTCCCGCCTACCACATGGGAGGTCGCTGGTTCGGATTCCAGTGCCTCCTAAAGAAGACAGCGAGCTGGCGCGATGGGCAGGTGCAGCAAGCTGACACAACAAGAGACACAGGAAGAGAAGAGCATGGTGGGAGACACAACAAAGCAGGGAGCAGAGGTTCCCGGTGCCTCCTAAAGAAGACAGTGAGCTGACACGACGGGCAGGTGTGGTGAGCTGATGCAACAAGATGACGCAACAAGAGTCATGGGGAGGAAAAACAGGATGAGAGAAACAAAGCAGGGAGTGGAGGTGGCTCAAGCCAATTAGGCACTTCCCTCCCACATCAGAAGTCCCGGGTTCAGCTCCCAGTGCCTCCTAAAGAAGCAAGGAAGGCAAACAGACACAGCAAGTGAAAAACAACAAGGGTGTGGGGAGAAATAAATAAATAAAATAAATCTTAAAAAAAACAAAAAACAAAACAACTATGACCAAGAAGGTTTATTTCAGGATTGCAAGGATGGCTCAAAATGAGAACGTCTAGCAGATTAACATAGTAAAGGAGAAGAAAATGATCATCTTAATAAATGGAGAAGAGAGGCATTCAATAAAATTCAATGCTTGTTAATCATTTTTTAAAAACCTATTAGCCAACTACAAATAGAAGGTGTATTAGTTTGACCCAGGCTGCCAATGCAATATACTAGAAATGTTTTGGCTTTTATATTGGGGATTTATAAGGAGGAAAAGCCTACAGTTCTGAGGCTGTGAAAATGTCCAAGTCAAGGCATGATCAGAGATGCTTTCTCACCAAAATTCAACTGCTAGGAGATCCTGGAGTTCTGCAACGTGGCGAGGCAAGATGGCAGGCCTGCCGGTTTCCTTCTTTAGTTTCTCCTTGAGCTCAGCTGTGGGTGATCAGGCATCTTTCTCTGGGTCTCATCTCCTTGAGCCTGTCAGGGCTTCTCTGTCTTTCTGTAGCTGTAGGCAAACCTGGAGTCTTCTTTTTCTTATGGTTCGGTCAAAATGGCAGAGCTCCCTTTTCTGTGTCTCTGCTTTCAGTTCTCAGTTTATATAAGATCCAGCAAAAGGGCAGAGACTGACATAGTCCAATCAAAAGCCTAAAACGATCTAACTAAGTAATCTAATCAAAAGTCCCTTATATTAAAAAAAAATCAATATTTTATAAAAAGTTCATTTAGTGAGAAAAACATGCTTTTTTTTTTTTTTTTTTTTTTTGAGGTACTGGGTTGGGGCTGGGGATTGAACCCGGAACCTCATATGTGGGAAGCCAGTACTCAACCGCTGAGCCACATTGGCTTCCCTGAGTTGGTTTTTTTCATTTGTTTCACTTTTTGTTTGTTTCAGGAGGCACCAGGAACTGAAACTGGAACCTCCCATGTGGGAGGTGGGTGCTCAACTGGTTGAGCCACATCCATTCCCATGAATTCTTGAGTCAAAAAATCTAGTGCTTAAGTTGTAGCCAGTTACTTGCTATATGATATTAGCTTGGATATTTAACCTCTCTCACCTCAGTTACATCATCTGTAAAATAGGAACAATAATAATCTTGACCTCCCAGGGTTGTTGAATGGCTCCATATGTTAATGTATATAAAAAAACCATGGAATGAATACTAATATTTTCCTTTATTTTTTAAAGAAGCTTTAGATTACACAACTGTTATATCAAAAATATAGGAAGTTTCCATATAACTTAGCTCCTCCCCCTCCCACATTTCCCCCATTAACAACATTTTTTATTAGTGTGGTACATTTGTTACAATTGATGAACACATGGAATGAATACTAATTTAAATTCAGCAGGCAGTGAGAAGCCATTGGAGTTTTCATAGAAGTGACATCATCAAGCATAGTTTTTAAATTATCAAGATATTATTGCAGAAGGAGGAAATACAAACTGAGAAGGGAAGAAACCATGGCAGGGGCAGCAGACTGTTGTTTTATTCCAGAAAAGAGGCTTTAAGGGAACGGTCTGAAGAAGGGCATTGGAAAGGGTGCTCCTGGCGGAAGATAGGATGAGGGCACAGACTCTGGCAAACACATATATGCTCACACCAAGCAGACAGATAGCTGTCAGTAACAAAGGAATCCTCACCCAGCACTTTGTTTTATGTCTAGAGTTAATGGTCCAGCTGTACATCTGAAAGGATGAAGGATTCAGGTCCACTAACTTTATGAGGGCAGAGAGTCAAATCCTGTGCTTTTGTGAATCTATTTGAGTAAATGTTAAACTTCAGGCTGAAACTTCTGCTTCCCAGATTATCATTTCTACATTTGTCCACCTAATTCAAGCAAGCAATTGGAATAAACTGACTCCATTCCACCCCACCCTCACAATTGAAAATCAAACAGGCAATGTATTTTTCTCGCTTTATGAACTTGAACACAAATTCAAATGCTAACATTAAAATAAACAAACATTAGGATTTCCACCCACACATTAAAGACATGAAAAAAAATCATCAGGAATACTTTTTATGTCCATATTTTATAGAAAAGGGGAAGATTACACCAAAGATAACATAAATAATTTAATTGGAAGATGCTTTAAGTTTTTAACTCTATTCGTGGGACTTGGGAGCGATTTGATCTTTTCAAAGCTTAGCAAGAGGAGCAATTTCATCTTTCCAGACATAAGACGAGGAGTCTTGGCTTACTGACCCTTTTTTTTTTTTAATGTGACTGGAAAAATCTCCTAACTCCAATCGTCTCCAAGGAAAATGCATTTTACATGATGAAAAATAAAAGCCGTTTTACATAAAAAACATCAGAGCAGCTTAACCCAAGTTGAAACACTGAAAGTGACAAAACAAATCATAGGAGCAAGTTGATATTTATATCTTAGGACTAAATGGCACATGTATGAACAAAATCACAGACTCCTGTAGAGAGACGAGGCCAAAGCCAATAATGGATATGTCTCACAAAAGCCAGAAAGCATTGCTTTATTAAAGGGTAACTGAACGTTAGTATAAGTTAGGCACTATGCTGATAGCTGGAGGGGCAGAGACCAGTAAGATCTAGTGCCTGCTCTCAAAAATCTTACGTCTAGTGGTGGAAATAAGAATATATAGAAATGTTATATATAGGGACAAAATTAAGGATAGCTACTGACTATTGGACATGTACACTCTTATGTTCATTTTTACTTATATGCATTTACTCATTGAATCCTGACAATTACCCTAATTGCCTTGGGTAGATGCAGAGGCTCAAACCATGTCCTCAGTTCTCTCTCCTTCTATCATCAAGTTCAGTGCCTGCTTCACTTGTCACGTTAACCTTAATTCTCCTGCTACACACAGGCTTTTCATGGGAAAGAAGGCCACTAGGAGCCCACGTGTACATTCCTACATTTTACAATCCAAAAGGAAGAGGCTCATCTTCCATATTAGCTTAAGCAGAAAAACCCCAGGGTAGCTGGGAAAGAAATGGGGGTGGTGGATAAAGAGACCTTACGATCATGTGGATTGGGGTAGGATTTTGCAACAGGGAACAGGAGAAGAGGGATGGGAGAGGAGCTAGGCTGGACAGCCAGGTGCCATGAGATGCTAACAAAAGGAGCCACTGAAGGTTGCTAAGCAGGGGAGGGACACGGTCTGATTTTTCGTTGCCTTAATCTAAGCAGTGAGTGAACCTTGCCTGCAGTCCAGAATCTGCATCTCTCCATGGCTTTGCTATTTTCATTCAATACATGAGAATCTCCATTAATCTGTAAAACAAACCTTTGAAGAAATTATTCTTACCCTCATTTTTAAGATGAGGAAATTAAATGGTAATTTAGAGATTTGTGAATGTCAAGTGTCTAATGTACAGTGTACAGTCACTATCACAAGGTGCTCACTAAAGATTTGTGGGTGAATGAGTGAAGGGACGAATTAGTTGAATAGTAATATCCATTATATTTCTGGTTCTATATTAAATGCTGTTTAGGAATAGGAGAGGCATATACATTTTATGACTCTCATTCCCAATGAGTCTACAATCTTATTGGGGAGATAGGATATCTCCATTAACACCCACATAAGAAACAGCATTGAGAAAAATGATAATTTGGATCCCTGCTCCAAATCAATGTCACAGAAAGGTCTGAGCTCTCTCTCTCTCCTGGCTTCAGCAAATACATAGTCAGAAAACCATACAGGAATAGATTCTGGGAAAATGTTGGAAGCCAGAGTGGATGTGACTACACAGAAAACAGATACAGTTGCAAAGATATGATCTAAGTGGACTGATCACCTTGTGCTGCTCTTTTTTTTTTTTTTTTTTGCTTTTCTTCTCCGGCATGAAGTCAATTAATTTAGTCATCTAAGGTTTATTAAGCACCTAACATATGCTGGACACTACCTATGTGCTGGATGTATAACAATGAAAATAACACATCAAAAGAACTGTGAAGTGTCTGAAATTTTATCCTACTTACAAGATAATTAGTCTGCCACTATTTCATGGATACTGGCAGAAGACACTAAACCTTCGAGTCAGAGACAAAGAACAGTTTATCACTCATAGCCATAGTAGTTGCCAGCCTATCAACATTTTCACCCAGCTAGTTCCCTGAAAGTCAATTCCCACAGGATAATGCAAAGAGGGTCAGATGATACCTGCATCTGTAGGGTGTGCACTATAAGAGAGGAAACTCAAGTTCAGGCAACACGAATATATATATATATTTTTTAAAGATTTATTTATTTACTTTATCCATTTTAAACCCCCCTTCCCCATTTGCTGTTTTGTGTCCACTCGCTGCGCAATTCTCTGTGTCTGTTTCCTGCCATCTCTTCTCATCCTTCTCCTCCAGTCTTCACCAGGATTCGATCCTGAAGACCTCCATTGTAGGAGAGAGGTGTTCTGCCAACTGCGCCGCCTCGGTTCCTGGTTTTCGGAGCTTTCTGAACATCTTGTCTTGACTCTCCCCTGCTTCGTCATCATTCGGGGCCTGACGGCTCAACGGCATACAGAGCCTGGCAGCCCATGCGCCTTCTATATATATATTTTTTTATGTTTTTACCAGGAGGTCCCAGGGATCGAACCCAGGTCCCTCCATATGGCAGACGGATGCCCAACCATCTGAGCCACATCCGCCCCCAACACGAATATTTTATAAAGCATAGTAAACCTGTCTGCCCTTTGCCCCTGAGGAAGGTATTGTCTTTATTATACTGGACAGTAAACAAACCTGCCTTCACTCTGGAGGGACACACTGGCTCTACTTCCAAGGCTGTTTGTTCTACAAACACCCTTAGAAAGCTAATACAGAACCGAGGCAGATGGTGCCTATGCTAACGGCATATGCAGAAATACGAGAGAACCATGGAGCATTCCTCCCAAAAATGAAGTCCCTACCCTCAAGAAACTTTATGTCTAGAAAAGGACCAGAAATGTTAAAATAATAACTACAAGAAGGCAAGTAAAAATGATAGGATATACATAAAATATATCATATCGACTGGAGAATCAAAGATGGGCTTTTAACCAAGCCTGAGTAAGAAGAACATTCAGAAAAGGCATCTCAGAGAACTAAATTCCTGGGCTGACTCTGAAAGATGAATAGGAAGGGGAAGATAAGGAAATTGGAAAAGGTCATTTTAACCAGAAGTCACTGCAAGACCAAGGGCATGGAGATGAGGAGCAGCAGACAACTACAAGCAACTGAGTGTAACTGAACTTCAAGGCACAAGGCCGAGCATAAGGAGGGATGAAGGGAGAGAGACAAGCAAGGCCTAGAGTTTAGAGTCTTTCCTGTCATGCCAAGGAGCTTGGCCTTTGCCCTGTAGGCATTAGAGCCCCAGGAGGGTTTTAGCAAATGACTTGGTTTGCACTGGGTGGATCTCTCTAAACAGGAAAGGGTCCAAGTCTCTTTGACTTACTGTTGTGATTTTGACAAGATTCAGCAGGTCCCCAGTAGTCCCCTCCAATCTCTGATGACGCACTACAAACATTCATTCATGTAGCTGCCACAACCAACCTGTGTTTGCTTCTTGATAATCCAGCAGAGCTGCTTGCTCTTCTCTCTCAGGCCTGACAAACGTTCTGCTCTCACATTTAGCCTGTCTCAGTGAACCCTAACTGTGTTTCTCACAGCAGACGGATCAACCTCACTGTCTTCAGAGCAGTTTTATCTTGTTCCCTGGGGTTTCTAACATTCAATGATAAAAGTTTCCAATTCAGAATTTCCTAAAATCTAATTTCCTCACCGACCAATGCTGTCACTGAGAAATGATGGGTAATTTCCTGGCACCTTTTGCTTCCCTTGTTGGGGCCCCTTCAGAGCATTTCAGCATACAGGCTGCTGACAGGGACACTGGATCCTGGGAAAAGTGTGCTGACACCATAGTTCCCATTCATGGAAGAAGAAAAAGGCACCTTTTAAATCATTTGCTTCTAAGGAATGGAAAAGTGAGGCTTTTTAGAATTCTTGGACTCAGATTCAGTAGGACATTTAACTGTATATCACCAGCGTGGTTTGAACATAAAATATATTCTAGATACTCTATCATCAACAAATGTTGCAAAATGGCACCCAGATCTGCCATAACTATGATTATCAGAGATCAGAAGGACCTGAATGGAGCCCAGAAACTCCATTCCAGAAATATTTATTCTGCAAGGCACTCTTTTCATGAAATATCTGGCTAGCATCATTTCAATGAGCATTGCAGATCAAATGCTCATTACCATAATGAATGGAGTAGGAATATATTCTCTTCCTGGTCCATGCTTTTCCGGTGATTTGTGATCCTGCTCAACTTCTGAAAAGGTACCTTAGGATAAGGGACCATTGTCAAATTTTCCATCTTAACTATGAACACTCTAGAAGATTCTTCCCTATCATTATTACAAATATTAAGCATATTACGACCGTGGTTTCTCATAGTGATCCTCACTTAGGGTTTCACATGCATAACCTGGAGTTTTTAACTCAGTACATGAAGAGAAGGCTGTGACTGAACTAACCTACTCCATCACTGGCTGACCACAGACAAGCATTAATCATGCTAATTGAATATTGCAAATAAAAAACATAACACAATGTTTAGGAGGCTTTTCCAGTTTCCAAAGCTATTTCATAGACATTAGCTTGTTTGATTATTATAAAGCCCTACAATTTTGGTATTATTATATACACCTCACAGATAGAAAACTTAAAAGACTTTTTAGCTGCATTTCTGTAGCAAAAGTCTACCTCTGAGGCTTGGATTCATAGAATGTTTTCACAGAGCTGCAAGGGCTATTTGAAATGAACTAGCCATGGGTATTCATTTTACAGAAGAGAAATGAAAAAACCAGAGATGAGCCCAAGTTCCCAGAACTAATGGTAGACTTGAAACATGAAGCCAGGATCTTTGATTCCAAGCCAGGATTCCACACTTGATGGCTCATGACTTTGCAGTGTATTCCACCCTTTTGAATCCCCCCGTGGTAGGACAAACAGAAGCAGCCTGTCAATCTTAGCATTTCAGTCTGGAGGGATTTCTTCAGTGTACCAAGGTCCTGACTTCCCCAGCCTGCTAGAACATGGGGCAACTGTGCCTGACATGGCCCGGTCCTAACAATGTCCCTGCTGCTGACTGTCAGGTGCAAGGCTGTCTTCAACTTATAAAGTTTCATTTGTGCACTATTGAAGAACCTGCAAGATGAAGGTGGTATTTTGAACTCAATGGATTAGTGCTATCTTATAGATCTATGAAAGCAAAACAGAGTTGTTTAGCCATGCATGGAGCCATGGAGAGCAGGAGTGGCGTAGAGTAAGAGGATCTGGGGTTGAGGAAAGCCATGGCATATACAAGGTATGTGCCCTTGGAGACATGTCCTCAGCCTTCAGATCTTTAATTGTTTCATGTATAAAATAAGGGTTATCCCTTTAGACAACTCCAGAAGCTGACATGAAATTTGAATAGAACTATGTGCTCAAAAGGCCTCTAACCTCTGAAGTGATGATCAAATGTTATTAGACTAGCTACTGCTTGTAAAGCATCCAACATGGTGAGGGCAGCATAATAGACAGGCCATAAATGTTGACTGTCAATGCTGGTTAATAATATCACTTATCTGGAAAATAGGACACTGTTTAGCAAAATTGATCATAACAAATTTGTCTCCACATATCCATATGCAAAGTGTCTTTTAGAGAGAGTATTAACTGGAGGAATTTAAAAATATATTTTGAGGTATTATATGTATAAAGCACATAAAGTACACTAATCTGAAATGTAGAGCTCCATGAATTTTCACACTCATATACATCCCTGTAATCACTACCCAGGTCAAGATACAGAATATTTTTAGCACCCCAAAAGATTCTTTCATTTCCCTGCCCAAGAAATACCCCTTCCACCTACCTACCCATTCAGAAGAGAGCACTACCCTGCTTTCAATCATTATAGATTAATTTTGTCTGTTCTTAAGCTTTGTATACATGGAATCATATGATATGTATTATCTTGTGTCTGGTTTCTTTCACTCAACATATGGTCTGTGAGATTCATCCATGTTTTTCACATGCCAGTACTTTGTTCTTTTTATTACTGTGTTATATAGTTTATGAATATTCAACAATTTACTTAGCTACTCTTTGGTGATGCACATCTGGATTGTTTCCAGTTTGAGGCCCCTATAAGTAAAGTTGCTATGAACATTCTTGTACATGTATTTAAGTGGACCTATGTACTTATTTCTGTTGGATATATTCCCAGGAGTAAAATTGCTATATCGTAAAGTAGGTACATGTTTAGCTAGAGTGTTTTTGAAACAGGATTTAAAATAATGACATTAATTTCCAAACCCAGTAAAAAACTAGCCTGACTCTACTGTGGATTTAATACAATGTCATTAATTAAATAAATATGTGCTTAATCCAGCTATGTGTCAAAAATATAGCAATGAACAAGGCAGATATGAATTCTACCTTCTTTGTGCTTACCATCTAAGGGAAGGAAAAATTGAGCTAGAAATTAGAATGTGATGAGTGTTAGTTATGAAGAGGACGGGCAGGTCACTATAGAAGCATAGAGCAGGGGGTCTGACCTGGTCTGAAAGTGATGGCATTTCCCTACTTTTTTTTTTTTTTTTTTTTGAGAGGGGTGTTCCCTGGGTTGGGGATTGAACACAGGACCACATATGCAGGAAGCCAGTGCTCAACAACATTGGCTCGCCGGAGTTGGTTTTTTCGTTTGTTTTGCTTGTTTTTTTTGTTTGTTTGTTTTTGGGGGCACTGGGAACCAAACTTGAGACCTCCCATTTAGGAAGCAGGTGCTCAACCACTTGAGCCACATCCACTCCCCTCCCTACTTCTTTTAAAAGTTAAGTTTTCCAACTGATGGACAAGAATGAGTCATGATAAAAGCACTGAATAAGGATTCAGAAGACTAGGTGGTTCCATTTGCTATTTTCCCACAGGGCAGCTGTGTGACTTGAGGCAAATCCCTTACCTTCCTTGGCCTCAGTTTCCTCATCTGCAATATCACCTCTTATTGTTATCAAAGTAAATTCTTTTAAGTTGTGAATTTGTGATCTAGTCACCAATTATACAAACAAACCAGCAGAGAAATATGTCAGACAAGGAGTCCTGATGCTTTTCTGACTATAAAAAGATATTGAATCCCCTGATATATACAAGTGAAGTAACAGAAAATTCAGTTTCCCTTGAAAACCAATTAGTATATTTAACTATAAGAATAGTTGTTAAATTCAAAGGAAATTATCATTACCCCATCACATCTTTAAACAATAGCCTAGTAAGGAGACAATTGTTGTTTATGATAACTAAATCAGATGCAGGCATCATTTTGAAGCAATATACCCTCATCAAAACATAAGGCAGAATATATGTTTTTATTATATTTATTATATTTAAGATACTTAGTATCTTCAAAGTAATCAGGGACACCTGGGGGTCCTGAAACAATTTCAGGGCATCCATGAGGTCAAAATTATGTTTATAACAATACTAAAATATTCCCTTCCTTGTTCACTCACATTGTCTCATGAGTGTAGAATGGAGTTTTCCAGAGGCTACATGACATATGATATAACAACAGATTGAATGCAGAAGCAGCTATGAGGATCCAGCTGTTTTCTATTAAGCCAGACATTAAAGATATTTGCAAAACTGCAAACCACCACCACTCTTTTTTTGTTTTTTTTTTTAAATCACTATTTTCATCAAAATATGTTCACTACAATTCTTTTAAAAAATATTTTAACCATTTCTCAGTTTTAGTTTCTAATAGAGTATATATCGATAAAAAAAATAAAATAAAATAACGAAAAGCTCTTTGAGATCCTCAGTAATTTTTTATAGTGTAAAGCAATCCTGAGACCAAAAAGGTTAAGATCTATAGTTTTAAGCAAAGGTTTGGCAAACATTCTCAATCTCCTAAGGTAGCAAGCTCCTAGGTCATGCCATGATTATATCAGCTAGCACTGACTCAAAGAAAATAAGGCTGATGAGACCCAAGGACTATATTAAAGAATAAAGAATATAAGGCTTATATTTTCTCATCAGAGAATATTGGGCAGATATGTTTTCTGTCTCCACAAGTTGAGTCGTGTTTCATGGTATCATATATACATTCATGACTTTTTTATTTAATCCTTCAACTTTGAGGTAGATAGAAAAGTTATCGTTTCCATCTTACAAATGTAGAAACTGACCTAGAGAAATTAAATGAATGAGGCATGGCCATAAGGATAACTGGCTGGACTGGGATTGCTTTCCATGTGGCACAATGAAGGAATTTTATCTAAAATATTATCTAAATTAGCTTTGAATCTGAATATAACTCTGTGATTCTTAATCAGTGTTATGCTCCTGATATTTTTTCCTACAAAGAAGTCAACTTTATCTTCTTCCTAAAATCTACTTTCACCAAATATGAAAATAGCTAAAGAGAAGCAGATTTTTTCAAAGTCTTTTTATACTTTAAGGGAAAAAAGGTCAGATTCACATTTTGTCTTTGTATGTTTTCTTGGTCTAATTTGAATTAGAAGCAAATATAACTTGTGAGCCAGAACTAAAAGTTAAATTTATGTATTCCAAAAAACAAAGGAAGCTGCCTTTATTACAGCAAATTAATAGCAATTTGAGAACAAAGTGAGTTTTTTAAAAAAGACATTCTTTGTAATCTTTTCCTAAGACCAAATGCTGAATGGTTATTTTGTGACTTGTTGACGTTATTTTTTTCTCTAAAGCTCACCACAATTTGATGGAGTTTTCTCCCACAAGTTGATTTATTTTTTAAACTGATGATTACTTAATCATCAGTTTAATTTCTTGACACTTCTATTTCTGCTTGAGAGTAACGGCGTGGCAACTCCTATTTTAAGGAATGATACATTACATCAAAAGCAAAAGTTTAATTCTGTTTACTGACTAAGGAGGTGTGGTTTTATTTATTTATTTTTTTATTTTATTTTTTATAAAGATTTTATTTATTTATTCATTTATCCCCCCCATGCTGCTCGTGCTCACCGGTTCAGCCAACCACGCCGCGGGGGCAGGCCCGCCCCGACCAGGAGACCCCAGGAACCGAACCCGGGGCCTCCCATATGGCAAACGGGAGCCCCACTGATTGAGCCACAGCCGCTTCCCAGAGGTGTGGTTTTAAGTAGACAAGTATCTTAGTTTCAATTTGAGGGTATCTAAATGAGAGATTCAAATCCTAAGGGCTAGTTCTTTTATTTTTTTTATTCAGAGGAATATCAATAATTTGAAGTGATTGAACCAGATAGTTAAGAGCCTAGAGCATCTTTTTTAAATCAAAAAAAAAAAAAAAATTATTAGAGAAGTTGTAGGTTTACAGAAAAATCATGCAGAAAATACAGAGTTTCCATATACCACAACTCTCACACACAATTTTCCCTATTATTAACACTTTGCACTGGTGTGGTACCTTTGCTACAACTGATGAAATAATATTATGATAATTATACTCTTAACTATAGTCCATAGTTTACATTAGGATTCACTGTGTTGTAGAGTCTTATGGTTTTTTAAAAATTTTTATTCTAGTAACATATATAAAACCTAAAATTTCTCCTTTTAACCACATTCATATATATATATATAATTTAGTAGTGTTAATTGCATTCACAATGTTGTGTTACCATCACTACCATCCATTACCAATGGAGCATCTTTTTACATTGGTAAACAGCATGGTTCTTAAGAAGGCTTCAATAAATCCCAAACATAAAATATTTTAATGTATATTAATTAATAGCAGCTTACTTTTTAAATATGGCAATGCCCTGGATTAACAGGGAGCTTTTTTACTTCTCCAAATAAATGTTAAATGTTTGTAGTGTATGGGAAGCGGCTGTGGCTCAATCAGTGGGGCTCCCGTTTACCATATGGGAGGCCCCGGGTTCGGTTCCCGGGGCCTCCTGGTGGGGGCAGGCCCGCCCGCACGGCGTGGTTGGCTGACCCAGCGAGCGCAGGCAGCAAGGGGGGGATAAATGAATAAATAAATAAAATCTTTAAAAAAAAAAAAAAAATGTTTGTAGTGTGAATTCCCAAATTTTATGAGAAAAAAATTCAGATGGTCCTAGTCACTCATTTATAATTATAATATTAAAATTATGTGGAATTAGATTGAAGGAGGTGGGTTTGAGGACTGGGAGGGTGAAGAAGATAATTTTTCCTTTGAACCACCTTCTTAAATTTGACTAGAGGATCCTAAGTCATCATCCCTACCATGATTAAAATGGAAAAACATGGGAGCAGATGTGGTTCGAAGAGGTTGAGTGCCTGCTTCCCACATGGGAGGTCCCGAGTTGGGTCCCTGGTGCCTCCTAAAAATAAAAAATAAAAAAAAACCAACAACAGGCAAACAAATGAAAAAACTAACTCAGGGGAGCCTATGTGGCTCAGTGGTTGAGCACCGGCTTCCCACATACAAAGTCTGGAGTTCAATACCTGGCCCCAGTACTGCAAGAGGAAAAAAAAAAAAAAAGGAAGAATACAATTTGCCACATTTTGCTGCTTTGGAAGTGTTTTTATAGCAGAATGATGGAATACTATGCATACCAAAAACAAGAGACAGAGGAGGAAGAAAAATCCTCCAAATTCTAAATGAAGTACCTTTAGAGTGGCAGAGAATGGGCAAATAAACAAAGTTGTATTTCCTCTGGGCAAGTCATGATATTTCGGCAGCAATTTAATTTTGGCAAAAAATGATAATAAATTCCCTTTCTAAAAAGGCCATACTACGGTCACAGATAAGGCCATATGGTAATCAGAGAATTCAAAGATAAAGCAAGCTTTAAAATGTGATCTACAGTGCTTTTGCACACTGCCCAAACTACTGCCAAAACAAATTGTTCCTGAACAGCTAGAGAGTTAGGCAGCCAATTGCTCTGGAATAGCTGATGAAACTCCTCATCTCTTTCCATGGACTCCTGCAAAGAAAGATCCTTCGCCCTTTGTATTTTCAGGCAATACTGAGTTTAACTCTACATTAAAAAGAAGTTATCATCAATGAAAATTAATGGCTCCCTACTATTATTTTTCCACAGATTGCAACTTGGAAATTTAGAAAAGAGGCACCATCCAAACAGGTTGGAATGTCTTCTTGCTTTTAACCAAACTTGATCACTCCATCTCCATGGCATTGATGCATATTTTGGGCACATTGTCTTACCACTCTATATCAGAAATCTGCAACAGACATTTTCAAATTATTTACTGAAATGCAAAAATATTAATTAAATGGAAATTTTCTTTGAAGATTAGATTTAATTTCAGTGTAACATAAATTTTGGCCAAATCAGACATTTATGGCTGATTCTGCCCCATAGGCTAAGGTTTTGTGGGGGTATAGCATCTGCTTACTGTCAAAAAGCAAGGGAGTGCATTTTATGGTGACTGTTTCCTGGAGACATAAATAGAAATAACCTTAATTTTTCAACATACATTCTTTTAAACCTTAAATTAGCACTCTTGCAACTAATGGTCAGGTTGTACAATGAGAACATAGAGCTGGGAGGAATGTATTTTCTTTACAGCCACTTGACAAAAGAAGATTGCTCTTTTAAGAGGTCTTTTCATGGTAGGATACAATTAGATAGCTTCTCTACTCCCGAGGCAAAACTGATTTAAAGAAATTTGAAATGTCTGCCGCTGGCTTTAGGTCATCGTCGGATTCCCAAAATAATCTAAATCCTGTTTTGAGGATTTATTTTCATTTTTATGCATAAACAAAACTGTTAGTTTTGTTACTTCCAGGATCAAATAAAATAAAAATTCTCATCTAAAAAACACCCTAGCCCTGCATCTAATGAGCAGAAGGCTGTTCTTTGTCTCACAGGCAAGCACAGGAATGTATTTAAGCACTTGGAAGTAGTCATCTGGCATTCAGACCTTTGGTTCAGTTCATTACTAAGCTCCAGTCACTGGAGTCCTGGGTTCTAATCTTAGGACAACATTTAACCTCCCATAAAATTTATTTTCTGTGGATTGCATTTTGTCAATATTCTTCTGACTTACATTAAGTCATGAACGTACAGCTCAGTGACTAAGCATAAGCAAACAACACCCACTGCTTCATAAGACTGTAGCTGAAAACATTAACTACATGATAAATTTTAGACTAGTATTTATAAAGCACATAGTATGTTTATGTGGTGGTTGGGAGCTAAGTACCCCAGAAAAACATGTTTTTAAACTTAACCCATTCCTGTGGGTGTGAACCCATTGTAAGTAGGACATGTTGATGAGGTTATTTCAGTTAAGGTATGGTCCAACTCAATAAGGATGGGACTTAGTCCTATTACTGAAGAAAGAATGAAATTCAGACAGATAGAGAGAAAGCCACAGAGGGCGCAGCCAGAAGCTGAATCTTATCAAAACCTGGAAGAGAAAGGAGAGACCAGAAGAGTCCGCCATGTGCATTGCCACGTAGAGAAGCTAAGGACCAAGCTTGGATCTCCAGCAGCTAGCCCCAGAATGCCACAATATTTTGGGAGAAACCTCGCCTTGATGATGCCTTGACTTTGGATTTCTCATAGCCTCAAAACCATGATCCAATAAATCCCCATTGTTTAAACCAACCCTGTGCATGGCTTGAGCAGCCAAGGGAAATAAAACAGTTCCCAAGCACTTTTCCCACATCACCTCACTTAAAACTTCCAACAGCCCTGTGAGGAGGGCATTTTTATTCCGTTTTCCCAGAAGGAATCAAAGAGTTAGAAATGTTTTAAAACTTACTTAAAGTCAGAAACTAGTAAATGAAAGAACTAAGACTTGATCTAAGGTCTATCAGATTCCAAAGGCCCTTGTGGGAAACCTATGACAGATCTATGCATTCGTCAGAGGAGGCTCTAATTTTCCTGGGCACTCACTGCTTTTCCTTGTGGACAATGAACACCATGCAAACTTCACTGGTTTCTTTACTACTTGGGCCACCACTAAACTAAGAGACGAATCTGCAACTCATCATTTTTATTTAGTTATTTCATTGTTCTTCATTGTAATTCTCTTTATAAAAGCATCAAGTAATAGAGAAAAGTATGACACAGAATATTTAAAAAACACAAAATTCTACCACCCAGAAACAGTTTAATTCCTACAATTTAGCTTCTTAAATGACTAAAATAACTGATAATATGCAATGCTGTTGAGGGAAAGGCAAGACAGATATACTCATATCCTGTTATTGCAAGACAACACAGAAAAACGTTTCTGGAAAGCCATTTAGCGGCTAAATCAAGAGCCTTAAAAAAATGTCTGTCCCTTTAACTTAGCAATATCACTTCAAGGACACTATCCTATATAATGAGGAAAAGGGACAGATAGGTATCATTTTTATAAATTATTCTATAAATTTATAAACAATCTTAGATATAATACTGTGGCCATCATAGTATTATAAAATAATAAAAATTAAAATGCAAACAACTTAAAAATCTAAACAGAAAAAATTTTTAATTTGTAATATATCTAAACAAGAGACTATAACATATCATTAAAAATCAAGCTAGTTATGATATAATTAAATGAAAAAAGCAAGACAATATAATTATTATTTGCAATAAAATTATTATGCTGCAACAATAAATATTAATATATTGATATCGCTATTGATGTTAGCAATTAATATTAGTATACTACACTATCAATATAGTAGTAGATTTGCTCTGTGCAAATCCATTTTTATGAATTGATTCATTTAGTCCTTATAACAATCCTACAAGTACTCTTTTTTTGTTGTTGTTATTAAATGACAAATTTATTTAGAAGCTTTACTGAAAAATCTCTCACTGTTCATTATCAAAATTACAAGATTGCACACCAATGACAGACTGTAAACATAGGAAATTTTCATTAAGGAAAGATGGGTTTACTGTAATTTGATCTTTTACAAAAAAATACTGCAAGTTATTGATAACAGAATTTCTCTTTTACTTTCTCAAGTCATTCTCTCTATAAGTACTCTTATTATTCCTCTTTTAAAACTTTCTAAAACTTCCTCCTGTTAAAAATCTTATTTTGAAATAATGAACATTTATAGAGAACTTGCAATAATACTACAAAAAACTCTTCTATACTCTCTGCTTAGATTTACCAATTGTTAACATTTTGCCACATTTGCTTTATCATTTTCTTTCTCTACACACGTATACACACACACAATTAAATAAGTTGCACACTCCTGCCCCTTTACCCATTAATACATCACAGTGTGTTTCCTTAGAACAAGGAATTCTGTTATATAGCCACAGTATAATATCAAAATCAGGAAATTGCATATTTAAATGATAATATTTTATATACCATTTTGACCCAATAATGTCCTTAAAGAATATTTTCCAAATCCAGGATCCAAATCAGGATCACTCCTTGCACTAAATTGTTAAATCTCTCTAGTCTCCTATAATACTGAACAGTTCCTTGGCTTTCGTTTTTCATGATATTGGCATTTTTTAGTGAACAGGCCATTAGTTTTGTAGATTTCTCCTCAATTTGTGTTTGTATGCAATTAGGGCAGAAATGCTGCATACATTACACTGGTGCAGGGCCCGCCATCTTCCTCCCTTCTAGAGGTGGGGCTAAAGCCTGGGATAGGGCTGCAGTCTGATCTGGGTGAAAGAAATGGGTCCTGGCCTTCACTCTGATTTTCAGTCATCCCAGCTTTCCCTGGGAGTGGAGTCAAAATGGCGGCTACCAGCCTCTTTTTGACTTGGACAGGTTCAAACTTCAGCTCTTCTTAGAATTATACTTTAGCCAGCTGAATTTACTAATCAGTAGCTGAAGTCAGTGGCCAACTGTCTCTCCCTTCCCTGTTTTTAGGAAATGGCGCTTCCAATTCCAGCCACAGAACAGCTCCCAGGGTGGCTTGTGCCTCCAGAGTAGGATGATCACTGGCCTCCATGGCGTGGCCTGTATTTTCCTAGAGAGGCTTAGCACAGCTCCACCCAGCTTCTTCCCTGTCCGGGGTGGGGCTGGGGCTTAGGCTAGAGCTGCAGTCTGATCTGGATGGAAAGAAGCCGGTCACTAACAGCACTGTGATTTTCAGTCTGTCCATTTCCCCTCATGCCAGGGGCAGAGTTAAGATAGCAGCTACCGGCCTCTTTCTGACTTGGACAGGTTCAAACCTTAGCTGTTCACAGTGAAGGCAGGGACCCATTTCTTTCACCCAGATCAGACTGTAGCCCTATCCCAGGCTTCAGCCCCACCTCTAGAAGGGAGGAAGATGGCAGGCCCTGCATCAGCCTATCCAGGTAACTGCAGGTACATTTAGCTGGCACAGACTGAATAGATGGAAATCTACCAGGGAAGCTGAGGTCATTTTGGACCCTCAAGGCATAGATTGCTGCCCATACCTGCAGCTCCATCCCTGCCCCAGGTAGGGGAAAAAGGGGTGTGAAGTTTCATCAGTCTCTCTGGGCAACTACAGTCTAGGCCTGCACGACTTGGATTATTATACACGGCTGTGGCTCTGTTCCTACCCCTGGCAAAGGAGAAAGTTCAGAGAAGCTTCATTGGTTCCTGGGGCAATAAGAGCAGCTTGAGCCTTCACAGCTTTCAGCACCAACTACATCCTTGGCTCTGACTACACAATCAGCAAGAAAGAAAGGGCAAGAAAGCCCTAAATTGAAGAGAGAAATTTCACCCAGAATAAATACATCTAGTAAGCCAGATGCCAAGACACCAACAAAAAATTAAAATCCACACCAAGAAACAGGAAGATATGGTCCAATTAAAGGAACAAGATAAGCCTCCAGATGACATAAAGGAGTTGAGACAACTAATCATAGATATTCAAACAAATCTCCTTAATAAATTCAATGAGATGGCTAAAGAGATTAAGAATATTAAGAAGACATTGGATGAGCACAAAGAAGAATTTGAAAGCATACATAGAAAAATAGCAGGTATTATGGGAATGAAAGGTGCAATAAATGAAATAAAAAATACACTGGAATCATATAATAGCAGATTTGAGGAGGCAGAAGAAAGGATTGGTGAGCTTGAAGAAATGGCCTCCAAAAGCAGACATACAAAAGAACAGATGAAGAAAAGATTGGAAAAACTTAAACAAGGTCTCAGGGTACTAAATGACAGCAAGGACAGGCAAACATTTGTGTCATGGGTGTTCCAGAAGGAGAAGAGAAGGGAAAAGGGGCAAAAGTAATATTTGAAGAAATAATGGTAGAAAATTTCCCAGCCCTATTGAAGGGCATAGATATCCATGTCCAAGAAGCACAACATACTCCCATCCAAATAAATCCAAATAGACCAACTCCAAGATGCATACTGATCAGAATGTCAAATGCCAAAGACAAAGAGAGAATTCTGAGAGCAGCAAGAGAAAAGCAATGCATAACATATAAGGGATATCCAATAAGATTAAGTGCTGATTTCTCATCAGAAACCATGGAGGCAAGAAGACAGTGGTATGATATATTTAAGATACTGCAAGATAAAAACCTCCAGCCAAGAATCTTATATCCAGCAAGATTGTCTTTCAAAAATGAGGGCAAATTTAGAATATTCACAGATAAACAGAAACTGAGAGAGTTTGTAACCAAGAGACCAGCTTTGCAGGAAATATTAAAGGGTGTGCTACATTCTGAAAAGAAAACACAGGAGAGAGAGGCTTGGAAGAGTGTCTAGAAATGAAGATTATATCAGTAAAAGTACTTAAAGTGTCAAAAGAGTGGTTAAAATAAAATATGACAGATAAAATCCAAATATTTTGGAAAAAACGAACAATGTAAAGCACTTGTACTCAGAAAACTACAGCTCATTGTTAAAAGAAATTTTAAAAAGAGCTAAATAATTGGAAGAACATTCCATGCTCACAGATTGGTACACTAAATATTATTAAGATGTCAATTCTACTCAAATTGATATACAGATTTAATGCAATTCCAATAAAAATTCCACCCGCACTTTTTAATAAATGGAAAGCATGATTATCAAATTTATTTGGAAGGCTAAGGTGTCCTGAATAGCCAGAAACATCTTAAAAAGGTAAAAGCAAAGTTGGAGGACTCTCACTTCTGGACTTTAAATCATATTACCTACCTACAGTGGTAAAAGCAGCCTGGCACTGGCATAAAGACAGACATACAGATCAATGGGACCAAACTGATGGTTCAGAAACAGACCCTCACATCTATGGTCAAATGATTTTTGACTAGCCTATCAAACCCACCTAGCTTGGACAGAACAGTCCATTCCACAAATGGTGCTGAGAGAACTTGAATATCAATAGCCAAAGGGAAGAAAAAGGACCCCTATCTCACACCTTATACAAAAATTAACTCAAAATGGATCAAAAGCCTCAATATAAAAGCAGGAACCATAAAGCTTCTAGAAGAAAATGTAGGAAAATATCTTCAAGGCCTTGTGGTAGGTGGTAGATTCTTAAAGGAGATAAGAAGAAGACTGAGATGGACTACTGATATTTAATGCATGTAGACGTTTTAATTAACTTTACTGTAAAAGTGTGTAAATGTATAGAATTGATGGTAACACATTAGAGTGAGTAAGAGCTGGTTTGTAAATGGGAATGTGGCTGAAAAGGGTAGTCTAGGGATGTAAATGCCAATTGAGAAAAAGCTAGAGAATAATCTAGGGACTGACTAACACAGTAAACCCAGAGGTGGATGCAAATTTGTGTTTGATGGTACAGATGAAAGAGTGTCCTTTGTGAGCTAGAGCAGTTGTACATCGCTATTGCAGGGAAGTGGCAATGTGAAGCCTGGGAAAAATAGAATTGGAGTGACCTATGGACTGTGGTTAACAGTAATATGGTAATATTCATGCATCTATTCCAAAGATGTACTGTGTTGATAATGGGGAGTATGGAAAAAATGTGCCAAATGTATGCTGTGGACCTGGTAATAGTCTGATGATATTATCTCATAATCTATAACAAATGTTCTACCACAGTGTGGTGAGCTGATAGAGGGGTGTTGTATGGGAATTCTCCACATGTGCATGATTGTTTTGTAAGTTTACAATTTCCATCATAAAATATATTTAAAAATAATAATAGGGTGGGTTGGGTGAAAAATACACCAAATGTAAGATAAGGACTATAGTTAGTAGTAAGATGTTGACAATATTCTTTCACTATTTGTAACAAATGTCTCACAACAATGCAAAGTGTTGGGGGTGGGTTGATGTATAGAACTCCTGTATGATGTTATGCATGTCTGCTTTGTGAGTTCACAACTTTTACTATATACTTATCGTTTACATATATTCATGTATAAATGATATAAAATAATAATAATAGGGTGGGCTGGGGGGAAAATACACCAAATGTAAGATACTTTGGTTAGTAGTAATATTTTGAGGATGCTCTTTAATCATTAAAAATGTTTCACAAAAATGCAAGGTATTGATGGTAGAGTGAGGTGAGGTATGAGAGTCCTGTATGATGTTATATATGTTTGTTTTACAAGTTCACAACTACTACTATACACTTATTGTTTATGTACATGTATGAGTGATATACTTCAATAAATTTTTTTAAAAAAGTTAATTGGGGGAAGCAGATATGGCTCAACCAGTTGGGTGCCTGCCTACCACATGGGAGGTCCTGGGTTCATCTCCTAAAAAAAGATGAGCAGATGCCCACACCCGCAGCAATGAGCTAGATGTCACATCTGCCACAATGAGCTAGATGGCGCCTACCACTGCAACAAGCTGATGCCACAAGCCAGCAGGTGCCGCAGCCCATGGGGAGTGGATGTGGCTCAGGCCGTTGGGCACTCGTCTCTCATGTGGGAGGTCCCGGGTTCAGTTCCCAGTGCCTCTTGGAGAAGGCGAGCAAACTATGAGCAGAAAGACAAGAGAACATCGTGGGGGGGGGGGGGATAAATAAATAGAATAAAATAAACCTTAAAAAAAAAAAAAAGCTCTAAAAAAATAAAGTTACTTGGATTAGTTCTTTCTCCCCCATTCAAGGTGGTTATGTTATTCATTTGGGAGTGACGTTCATTTACTTCTGTTTGTATTCCATTTTATGGTATTTCACCCCACAACCTTGTTGATTTAAATTTTTTGTGAGTGAAAAACATTAGGACAATGCTGAAAGTTAAAACCCCAGAAAAGAATATATGCAGAGAAGTGTCACTCTCTTTCCTTCACCTTCTACCCTCTTCCCATCCACTACCATTCTCATTAGATTCTGCAACGTATATTTTCTTATTACACTTTTTTCTTACACAAACGGGAGCATACTATATATACTCTTTTGTGCTTTGCTTTTTTCACAGGAAATTACTTCATCTCAGTTAATAGAAGTATTTTCCTTTTCTTAGTTTCATAGTTGTTCTCAATAAGACTGATCCATAGTTTATTCAACAAAAATGTCCTACATTTAGGAATTCAGGTTATTTCCAATATTTGCAATTATGAATTATGAATAATGCTGCAATGAATAACCTTGGCATATATATTTTCAAATCCTCAGAGTAAATTTTTAGAAGTAGGCTTATTGGGTCAAAATTAAGCATATATGTAGTCTTATTAGTTATTATAAATTTCTACCCATAAGCATGTACCATTTTGCACTTCCAGTGTCTGAAAGTTCCTGTCTGTCCTTTGTCTTACCATATAAGTGTGATCAGGTTTTCAAGTTTTTGCCATTAATTTACATTTTCTAATAAGTAAAATTCAATATTTTTTATATGTTTAATGTCCATTTTTATCTTATTTAGTGAATTGCCCTTCATGTTTCTGCCCGTTTTTCTACAGGGTTTTTGGTACCATCCCTCTTTAACAGATGAGCAACAGACTTGGAGAGAAGTAACTCAGTGTCCTACATATAGGAATTACTACAGTGGAGATAGAGTATTGACTATATAAAGAGAAATATGCACAGAAAATTTGTTATTGCTTTTGGATGTTATACTGGACTCTCCCAATTTTCTGCCATAGCACACGTATATTACTTGGATAACTAAGAAGGAAAAGGAAGTAAAGATTTTAAAAACAAAAGAAAGAAAAGAAAAAAACCAGCTGCTCTTTAAGTCACGACAGTTTTCAACAGTCTGCCAGTATAACCGGCACCTACAAGATGGAAGCAGCTAAGCACTTAGGCTGCCAGCTGCCAGAGGCTGCAGGAGTTTGCCATATTTGTATTTATTTTAAATAAAAAGGTAAAAACACAGAGAGAAATAAGAAGAATATATTGATAAGGTGACATTTGAGAAGACTAATACTGTGTACTGAAACCAAGTAGCCACTTGGGAACACAGGCACCCCCTCTAAAACCAGCGGCTTAAGGTTCATAAGACAAGCAAGAGGGAAGGGAGGGAGGAAACCATAAATCTCAAAGGTTGTTTCAGAGGAAATGTAGAAATGTATAGAGGAATGTAGAAATAATGCAACAAATATGCTGCCTCGGAGAACTGAAGAATGGTAAAATCTGGGGAGATGCGCTTTAAAGGAATTCTTCTGCTAGCCCCGTGTTTCTCAGCCCTGACATCACTAGAAGAATATTTAAAGCAAACGGATGCCAGGGCCTCATCCTTAGAAGATTAAATCAGCATCCAGGGAGTGGGGTTCTAGAATCCTATTCAGAATCAATGGTCAATTCAACATACAAGGGGAACTTCACAGAAGTTTTTAGACTTTCTTTCATGGATGAGAGAAAGAGGTCAACTCTATATTTTAAGTCTGCTATCAGTGCATATAAAGACATTATGTGCTGCTGCTGCTGCTGCTTCTGCTTCTTCGTCTTCTTCTTCTTCTCCTTCTTCTTCGCTCCCATATAATAAATGATCCTGTGGTAGGGGTTTCACACTCTTTAAATATTCTAATCTTCACAGCAACTTTTCAAAGTAGCTGTTAGTATCTTTATTTTAGAGTTGATGAAAGTAATTTTCAGAAAGATTGAAAGATTTATACAAGTCAGTTCTTGGCATATTTTCCAACCTATTCAATGTTGTGATTGCACCATATTGTTCACATTTATCAACTTAATCAACTATAGCTACTCTTTGATCCAGCAATTCCAGTCCTAGATAGACACCCAAGAGAATTGAGCACATGTCTACAAAAAAGATTTGTAGAAGATTGTTGATAGCAACTATATTCATAGTAGCCCAAACTAAAAAACAACACAAATGTCCATTAACAGAAGAGAGGATAAAGCAATTGTGGTATAACCATACAATGCAATGCTACTCAGTAATTAACAAGAATAGATTTCTGAACAGATATACACAGTGATGTGGATGAATTTCAAAACCATTTCATTGAGCAAAAGAAGACAGATACAATAGTACATACTTTATGATTCCATTTATATAAATTTTGAAGGCAAAGTTAATCAGAATAGTTATACTCAGAAGAATGGGGCCAGTAATATGGTCACATAGGTGTATGCACATGTAAAAATTCATTTAGCTATATACACTTAATATCTGTGCATTTTACATTATGGAAAACAGACCTCCATCAAGTACTGTAAGTAAAAAATAAATAAAAAGAGGCTTATTCTAGGCCACAAAATCAGTGATTGAGCCAAGAATAGAATCCAGGTTTGTCTAAAACAAAGCCTATAATTGATAAATAGGGACACTTTTCCCTGAAATGTATCATAGTTACTCAACAATTAGAGCCATTTTAACCATTAGCCTGTGTTTGCACAGTGCCAAAAGCCCTCTAGATTTCACTGAACTATAAAACTGTTTGAGAAAAAAGATTTTAAAAATCATATTGGATTAAGAATGTGAAGGAAAAATTTGCAAAATAAATGTTAAGGCATCCAGTTAAATGAACATCAGCTCAATTCCAATATAACCATATATGAATTATATATAATTTGGGATATGGGTGGGGTATTATATTTGATATAATACCAAAATCAAGCATGCCTAGAACCCACAGAGTTCTTAAAACAGCCCTGACAGCTGGCATGTTAGGCTATACTTACTAAACTCCCCATACAACCCCAAACACACAACTATACCTAAACTCAATATATTTGATTCTTTTTCCTCAGACATCAGGGTTTTTACAGTGTAGACATTAGAGAAACCTAAGTCTATACTTTGCTCCTTCTCAACACATGGTCCCATGCTCCTGATTATCCACTACAGTTATCACTGAACTTGAAGTACAGGACCCCCCAAAACTATCAACCACTACAGAAGTTTGCATTGTATTTACATTTATACTAAACTAAAAACTAAAAACAGAGACATAAAATCAAGTATTTAAAAAGTTCCATTTGAGAAGCCTACACCAGTATATTAAAGAATATGTGAATACATACATTATAATAAGTACAAGTCAGTATTCATTACTGTCATTTTTTAACTACTAGAGGACAGGGTTAATTCTAATTTGTTTTTAATGAGCTCAATTTTTTGCATATTTATGTATTTGTAAATAGGAGAAACAAAATATTGTCAATATTATTCATTTTAAACCTATGGTATACACTTTTGGTTAAATATGGCAGTTTGAGCACCTATAGTTTTCTCTGCTTCTCCAAATTAAAAAAAATATATCATTAAAGGAATAAAATGGTACAAATTCACCTAGACAATGTGAAATAAAACAGCAGATGAGTCTATCAACTTCTGAAAGTATAAACAAAATGTGGTATATCTGTATAATGAAAATATTCATCCATGAAAAGGAAAGAAATATTGATACATAATAAAACTTGAATGAACCTCAAAAACATCATGGGAAGTGAAAGAAGTCAGATACAAAAGGTCACATATTTTATGACTCTATTTATATGAAATATCCAGAATAGGTACATTCATTGAGACAGATTAATTGTTGCCAAGGACTAGGGAGAGGGGAGAATGGGGAGCATCTGCTTAATGGCTTGGAGTCAACTTTGAGGGTGATGGAAATGTTTTGGAACTATATTAAAAGTGGTGGTTGCATGACATTGTGAATGTACTAAATGCCAATGAACTCTATACTTTAAAATGGTTAATTTTATATTATTTGAATTTTAACTCAATTTTAAAAAGACAACAGCAGATGAGAGATGAATACAAAATTTAGAAGCTGGCAAACAGATGGACAAATGGCAATTGACTTAGAACAGAATAAATGAAAACTTACATGTGGAATATTAGAGGTTTCTTCTCTGAGGAAATTATCAGCCATGGAAAAAAGTACTACCCATAAAGACACGAGAGCTTCCTATTCATCAAAAAGCCCTATAGAGAAATAACTTTTTAATGCCTCACTTGTAATATTAATGAAATGGATCATCAAGAATCACAAGACATTTTAGGAAATATTGCTTCCATGAGATGAGAACAATATATTTTTATATTATATTTTTAAAAGCACTGAGAAAGTAAGAAGAAATGTTTAGGAATTAAATATATGACATGAGAAATTAAAATAAAAAAAAAATAGGAAACTATTAGGCAATAGACCAAAAAGAGAGATGATGAAAGTGGAAGAGAAAAGACTAAAAAAAAAAAAAAAAAAATTAGAGAATCAGTCCAACTAATTGGCATTCCAGGAAGACAGAAAAACATGGAAAGGTGTGGTAGACTGAATAATAGCCCACAAAGCTATCAAGGTCCTAATCCCTGAAAGCTGTGAAAGTTACTTTATTTAGTAACAGAACTTTGCAGATGATGTGATCAAGTTAAAGATTCTGAGATAAGGCGAGTATGATAGATTATCCAAATGGGCTCTAAATGCAATCACAACTGTCCTTATAACAGGAATGCAAACAAAGGGAAATTAGAAACAGAAGAGAAGTTAGGGATTGGAGTTATGTAGTTACAAGCCAAGGAATGCTGGGCACTACCCAAAGCTGGAAGAGGGAAGGAGTGGATTCTCCCCTAGAGCTTCTGCAGCAAGTGTGGCCCTGCTAACACCTTGATTTTAGCCCAAGGAAAGTGATTTCAGATTTCTGGGTTTTTTTAGAACTTTAAGAGAATAATTATGTGTCACCTTAAGACACCAAGTTTGTTGTAATTTATTACAAAGCCATAGGAAGCTAACACAAGGGGCAACTATTTAATAAAGAAATGACACATAAGGAGAACTGAAAGATATGAGTATTCAGAATGAATCTTCCCATTGATCATATGATAAAATGGAGACCCACTGCAAGGCTCATGGGCATGCATTGTAGAAGTCAGACAGGAGAAAAATTAATTATGAAAGAAATATTAGGGTTAAGAATGGCAATAAATTTCTCAATAGCAACATTGGGAGCCAGAAAGCAATGGAATAATGTTTTCAAAACTCTGAGGAAAAATCACTTGCATTCTAGAAATCTATACCTAAACTACTAATCAAGTAAGAGAGTAAAATAAAGATACTTTCAGACACACAAGAGCTCAAATTTATTTCCATGCATTTTCTCAAAAAGCTGCCAGTAATAAAGATACTTTCAGACACACAAGAGCTCAAATTTATTTCCATGCATTTTCTCAAAAAGCTACCAAGAGAAAAAAATAAACCAATAAAAGAGAGACCAACATTCAGGCAACTTGGATCCAACATAGGAAAAATGTAGGAAATTATATTTAAGGAAACCCCAGGAAAATAGCTTACAGCAAATCTAGAAAGTAATCACCCAAGATTGAAACAGAATGAGAAAGGGCTCCAGGAAGGATGTACCCAAGAGAAAAATTGGACTGTTGACTCACCTAATGGGTTTGAATATTTCAGAGAAATTTTTATTTTTAATTTTTTTTAGAAAGCATGACACCGAATTAGTGATAGATAAAAAGAAATCTAGCAAACGAAAAACAAGGCTATTATTAACTTTAGCAAAAGCAAAAAGTTTTATAAGAAAGGAAATGTAGTCATAGTACAGCACATCCTAGGCTTTAAACAATATTTGCATAATAATATAAACAGTGAATATTTATTTTACCTAAAATTGGGTTAAAATTATATTGAGAGAGTCAAGAGCAGGGATTGTGTATGTAAAGGGGAAGATGAGTGTTGGTATAACAGAGCTAAATCCTTGTCTTCCATGATAGATAGTAATAGATATCTAAATTGATAGAAAAGAAATATCAGCATAACTGTGAATTATAAGAATTAGCTAAAACATTGAGAAGTGTTGTCTCATATGCAAAAGAATGGGGCAGAGAAGTTCTGTGTTTTGTTAGTACAAAAGTACAAAATGAATTTTACCTCAATTAAAAAAAAGACAACAGCAGATGAGAGATGAATACAAAATTTAGAAGATGGCAAACAGATTAACAAATGGCAATTTATTTACTTACTAGAACAGAGTAAATTAAAACGTACATGGGAAATATTGGAGGTTTCTTCTCTGGGGAAAATTATCAGCCATGGGGAAAAAGTACAAAATTACAAAAAAAAATCTGTATTTCTGTAGTACAATTCAACTTTCAAAACTATATAAACATATAAATCAGCTGGGGTTGATTCAATTGCATATAATGAAAATACAAATTAACAGTGACTGAAATGAAAAGAAAAATTAACCTCTTACATGAAAGATATCCAGAGGTAAGTTATCTAGGGCTGGTGTTGATCCACAGTCATCAAAGATTCTGGTTTCCTCCAGCATGCTATTTCTCCATCCTTATGGTTCAAGGTAACTATTGGTACTCCAGCCATCACATCCATATTTTAGGCAGAGGCAAAGAGCAAAATGGCATGAACTGTTAAAGGTCTTTCCAGAAATCCCATCCAACAAATTTCCACAAACATCTCATTTGGAAAGAAATTTTGTCACATAAACCACAACTATCCTTAAGGGATATTGGAGAATTTTAGTTAGGAAACTGTCCATAATATGGATTCTTTTTAAAAAAAAAAAAAAAAAAAAAAAAAAGGAAAATAAAAGGGGAGAATGGATATTGAATAAAAATGAAAAATAAATGCAAAGGAAAGCTATAGTAAAATATGTGCTTGTCATTTTAGAATAATATACACTATAGCAAAAATAAAAGTGATTTTGGAATAATAAAACAATATTGTAATATTTTTTGTAGCAAAAGCAAAGAAGGTTCTATATTAATGTAAAGGTAAAAAAAAAGAACATGGGTGCTCACTTTCACAGCACACATACTAAAAATGGAATGATACAGAGAAGATAAGCATGGCCCCTGACAAGGATGACACACAAATTCATGAAGTGTTCCTTATTTTTCCTTTAAAAATTAAATTAAATTAAAAAGGATATGGGGTTTAGGTTTAGTTTTATAAGATATGAGTATGATTAAGCATTTTTTCTCTCTTCTTCATTTTCTTCATTAACAAGGAGACCTTGGTGATGTTATTTAAGCAATCCGCGTTCATCTTTGTATCTTTCTGAATACTGGAGGAACAATTGAGTTTGTTTTTAGGATTAGATGAGATAAAAGGGACTGGACAGAACTTTTTTGGAATATTGCTTCCATAACTTGTTAAGCTGCCTTTTGCCTGTTATTTCACTTTTTGAATTTGAAATAAAGTTTGAATGAACAAAAAAGGGAATGACAGATGTCCCCAAAGAACAGCAGGTATGGAAAAAGTGATTTCGCAAATAATATGCAATGAACCATCAATCATTTTTATTTTTCATCATTAACTATTTCTTATTAGAGAGAAGTATTCAATTTAGAATATTTCAAATTTCAAGTTTAAGAGACTTTAAGATTATCAAGTTTCCTGCAGATAAGTTCCTGACCTGAGGGGAAGGCTAGAATAAGATCGCTTTTAACTTTAAAAGGTTTTTTTGTCACAATCATGAGAGCTATGTACAGTTTGCAAAATATGTTATGCACTGTCCTTGCCTATGTCAGACTTGCCTTCCTCCTCTTAGAACAGGGGTTCTTAACCACGGGTCCATGAGCTTGACTTGAAATTCAAAAAAATTCTTGTAAGGACATGTTGGTGTGGGTGTGATATATTTATTAAATAATACACAGTATAGTGTGGACTTAATAAGGGGTCCGTGGTTTTCACCTGACTGTCAAAGGGGGCTGCGGAACAAAAAGGTTAAGAAATCCTGTCCTAGAATGTCCCCCACCCCTTAAAATCTCCATTTTTGTCTGCTAAAATTATATATTCTCCAGAGCCATGCTCAAAAGTTGTGTCCTTTATGAAGCTCTTTCTCGACCCTCTCAGAAGAATCACTGCCTCTCATTTTCTCCTCCCAGAGCACTTAACTGATACCTCTGTTATAATGGTGGATTGGGATTAAAAGTAGATTAGATATTGCAGAGGAGAAGATAAGATAACTTGAAGGAATAGCAACAGAAACTTTCCAAAATGAAACACAGAGAGAAAAAAGAACCTTTAAAAAATGAACAGACCATCAGTGACCCATGGGACAAGTTTGAGCAGCCTAAAATATATACAACTGGAGTTCCCAAAGGAGTGGGCCAGAAAAAGTATTTGAAGAAATAATAATAAAATATTTTCCAATTTCAATGGAAACTATACACCCACAGATCGAAGAGGCTCAATGAACACCAAGCATAAGAAACATGAAGAAAACAAAACCAAGTCATAGTATAAACAAATTGCGCAAAACCAGCAATAAAGAGAAAATCCTGAAAGCAGGCAGAGAGAAAGACAGGTTATGTACAGAGGGACAGCAATAATGATGACAGCAGATTTCTCTTTGAAAGAATGCAAGTGAGAGGAGAGTGGAGCAATATCTTTAAAGTACAGAAAGAAAAACACTGTCAACTGTGAATTCTATACCCTGTGAAAATATCTTTTTAAAAGGTAAGCAAAATAATGACTTGTTCAGACATACAAAATATGAAAAACACACACTACAAGAAATGGTAAATGAGGTTCTTTAGGCAGAAGCAAAATGATGGGAGATAGAAATCTAGATCTACACTAAAGAACAAAGAGTGCCAGGAATGATAACTATGTGGGTAAATACATAAGATTTTATTTTCTTATTTAAATCTCTTTAATATACAATTGTATAAACAAAACTCCTAACAATGTAGTGTGGGATTTTTAATATGTATTAGTAAAACATATGACAACAATAGCATACACGGCAGGAGGGAGAAATGGAAGCATATTTATCACTTGAAAGCAGTCTACAATAAGTTAAAGATTTATACCACACACTCTAATGCAGGGTCTTTAAAAAGCAGAACTTATTTTTTAATACTATTTTTTAAAGATACTTAGATTATATTACTGTTACATAAAAAATATAGGGGATTTCCATATGCCCCACTCCCTTCCCCTCCCACAATTTCCCACATTAACAACATCCTTCATTAGTGTGGAACATTTATTACAATTGATGAACACATTTTGGAGCATTGCCACTGAGTGTGGATTATAGTTTGCATTGTAGTTTACACTCTCTCCTGCACAATTTTATAAGTTATGACAAGACATATAATGGCCTGTATCTGTCATTGCAATGTCATTCAGGACAATTCCCAAGTCCTGAAAATGCCCCCATATTACACCTATATTTCCCTTTCCCTCCCCTCAGAACCTCCAGTGGCCACTGCCTCCACATCAATGATAAAAGTTCTACCATTGAAAAGCAGAACTTTCAACACTGTATATCAAATAATTCTTTGTTGTAGGGAATTGTCCTGTGTACTGTAGGAAATTTAGCAGTGTTTCTTACTTCTATCCATTGCCAACAGCAATTCCTTACTTGATTGTCATAATCAAAAATGTCTCAGACATTGCCAAATGTTCTCTGGCCGGGGGGGGGGGGGATTGCCCCTGGTTGAGAACCACTGCTCTAAAGCAAGCATTAAAATAACAAAACAAAGAGAAATATATTATAAACTAACAAATGAGACATAATGGAATCACACACAAAAAAATGTTCAATTAATCCAAAGGCAGTAAAAGAGAAAATAAAGGAGCAAAGAACAGATGAGACAAACAGAAAACTTACAGCAAGATGAGAGACTTAAACTTAACCATATCAATAATCACATTAAATATAAATTATCTAAACACTCCCATTAAAAGGCTAAGAATGGTGAGACTGAATGAAAAAACAAGACCAAACTGTCGGTCAGGAATTTAAGAGTAGAGTAGTTGGTGGGACATCATTCAGTATCTCATGAGGTTGTAGTCAAGAAGCCAGCCAGGGCTGAAGTCATCTGAAGGCTTGGATATCTGCTTCCAAAATGGTGGAAGCATGTGGTTCTGGTTGTTGTCAGGAAGTCTTAATTTTTTCCCATGACAGATTTTCCAAGATCTCTTAAATATCTTCAGAGCATGGTGACCGACTGACCTCAGAGAAAACAACTGAATAGAGGGCAAGGTGAACATCTCAATGTCTTTTATGACTTAGCCTCTGAAATCTAGATTCATACAAAGGAATGAAGAGCCCAGGAAATAGTACATGCTACCATTTACATCAGTAAATATATAACTTTTTTCCTGTTATTTGAATCTAATTACAATATAATCATATTGACAAAAATAATAACAATGAAGTATGAAGTTTATTAAGTCATTTCTGCAATATTCTATTGTTTACACAGGTCAGCCCTACTCAATATGGGAGGGATACATGAATTCCAGAAAGCAGGGATAATTGGGAGTCATCTTTGAGGGCGGCTACCAGAGGTGGGTCCCCCCAAACACACTGTAAGAATACTGTGCACCCTTGGTTAAGAAACTGTCCCAATATAATGGCTTGACATTTGCTTCCCCTTGGCCATTATGAGTTTCAACTGCCTTAAGATAGATTTTTAATGTTAATTTCTTGCTTTGGGATTCCCACATCAGGAATATTTTGTGTTTTCCAGAAATCTAGATTTTGTGTAGGTTTCAAGTTTGGGTACAGATGCAAAAGTCCTCAAAGTATCCACCAGTGAGTAGGCAAAGTTTTTTCTGGTCCCCTTATAATCATCAGGGCAGATATGCAAGGCTTGAAGCTTTTTTAAAGTAGAGTCTAGCTTCAAGTTATCCTGAATTCTGTCTGAGCCTGAAGCCACATATATTATTATCACAAGAGTATGAGAATCCTGGACTCTCCCTCTAATGCTGATAACTGGCAAACAAACAAACAAAAAAATGATGGTCCAGTATGCATCAGTCTGCACTTATGGCTCTGATTTCTTTCTTTTTTTTATTTTTATTTTTTGAGGTACCAGGGATTGAACCCAGGACCTTGTACATGGGAAGCAGGCACTCAACTGCTGAGCTATACCCACTTCCCTGATTTCTTTTTTCAAACAATTTATTGAAGAATATCATTCATACATGAACATACTGTTGAACCCTAAATTAGCCTACCCATAGGCCTTCATGGCAACCAGAGTAACGTAAAAAAGAAAAGTTTCCCACTGTCTCCTAAGTGTCTTATCTGAAAAGCACACAACCTCCCCTCCCTTGAACAATCCTGCAAGGACAGACAAGCATACAACCTCTCCTCCTTTGAACAATCCTGCAAGGACATCTCAACCCTGCAGCTGTGCCCCAGGCTATCAGGGCATTCTGTGCAAACGCTTTTATCCCGCTTGCTTGCAAACTGCGACAGCAACCCCCTATAAAAAGAAGCCATTTTAAAACCTGGGGGCTGCAGTTCTCTCCTACATGAGAGGTGCTGCAGACACCCGCGGGCTTAGTTCAATAAACTTCATAAAAGTGGTTAAAGTCTGAGTGTGGTCGATCTCCTGGGTTACAACAATACATAAACTATAAGTGTTCAGTAAACATCATGAACTTACAAAACAAACATGCGTAACATCATACAGGGCTCCCACACTTCACACACCCGCAAACACCCTGCATTGTTATGAAACATTTGTTAACAAATCATGAAAGAGCATCGTCAAAGTATTACTACTGGGGGCGGATGTGGTTCAAATGGTTGGGCGTCCATCTGCCATATGGAGGGACCTGGGTTTGATCCCCGGGACCTCCTGGAAAAAAAAATATATATATATATAGAAGGTGCATGGGCTGCCAGGCTCTGTGTGCCGGTGAGTCGTCGGGCCCTGGGAGCCATGCAGCAGGATGATGACATAACAGGGGAGAGACAAGACGAGATGCTCCGAAAGCTCCAGAATCCAGGAGCTGAGGTGGCGCAGGCAGCAGAATACCTCTCTCCTACATCGGAGGGCTCCAGGATTGAATCCTGGTAAAGACTGGAGGAGGAGGATGAGAAGAGATGGCAGGAAACAGACACGGAGAATTGCCCAGCAAATGGACACAAAACAGCAAATGGGGAAGGAGGGGTTTAAAAAATGGATAAAGTAAATAAATATTTAAAAGAAAAAGTATTACTACTAACTATAGTCCATATCTTCTTCCCCTATACATTTTTTAAGGATTTATTTATTTATTTACTTTTATCCATTTTTACCTCCCCCTCCCCCTTTTTGCTGTTTCTGTGTCCATTTGCTGCCCTCTCTTCTCATCCTTCTCCTCCTGTTTTCACTGGGATTTGATCCTCGTAATCTCCGATGTGAGAGAGAGGCGTCCTACCACCTGTGTCACCTTAGTTCCTGGTTTTTCGGTGTGTCTTGCCTTGGCTCTCCCTTGTGTCACTCTCCAGTTACATCATCATCTTGCTGCGTGGCTCACGGGGCCTGGAGGCTCACCTGCTCGCGGGGCCTGGTGGCCCATGCGCCTTCTATATTTTTCTTTTTTTTATTTTTACCACGAGGTCTTGGGGATCGAACCCAGGTCCCTCCATATGGGAGATGGACGCCCAACCACTTGAGCCACATCTGTCCCCCTGCTATATCTCTTAAGGTTGACCAAAGATACCCAAAGTTACAGTCTTTTCCCATACAAGATGGTCATATAATAAATTAGGCTTAGTTTATCACCAGCATTCTAAAAACCAGACCTAGGGAGAAAAACTAGGTCTGGGGACACATGCATGGTTTCTAATATAGCAAATGTTTAGCCTACCCTGATTATCACAAAATCAGGTCAGCGAGAATATTCGCACCCTGATTTCTTTTTAAATTTAAGGTCTAAGAATGTATTTCTAAACTACCTCACACCAAACATTAAATACAATAGAAAAAAAAAACAAATATAATTTTTTCATATATTTTATTGATAACTTGAGGTACCCCCAAACTTAGAAAAAAATATAATTTTCACATTTTTAGAGGTTTCTCACCTGTAACCCAAAATACACAAATATTTTATTTCATTTCACTTTATTCCTCTCATATCCTCACTTACATTTCACTTCTTACTTCAAACCATAACTCTAATTTTGATTTCCCTCCTTATTTCATTTACTTGGGTATTTCTCTTTTTTTCTTAAGCTCAGCTTATTTATAAATATTTTTGTTATGTTTTATCCAGTACTTCTCGGTAATTTTTTTGCCTAAGGGAGAGCCTTTTTTATTGACCTCACTTACAACATAGAAGGAAGTTAAACTATTTTTCAAGAGTCTCTTTATCATTGACGCTCAACAGTTTGACTGTGATATGTCTCAGTACTAAACTCTTTGAGTTTATCCTACTTGGATAAACACCTTTGATGTGTACATTAATGTTTTCTGTCAAATTTGGGATGATTTTTGGCCAATGTTCACATCTTCTTTCTTCCTTTTTCTTTCTCTCCTCTCTTTCTGGGAGCCCCATTATACATAGGTTGGTATGCTAGATGGTATCTGACAGGTCTCTGAGGTTCTGCTCATTTTTCTTTATTCTTTATTTACTTTCTGTTCCTTAGAATGGATAATCTCAATGGACTTATCCTCTAGTTCACTGAATTTTTTATTCTGCCTGTTCAAATCTGCTGTTGAACCCCTCTAGTTAATTTCTCATTTTAATTAATAAACTTTTCAACTCCACAATTTCTATTAGGTTTTTAAAAAATAATTTCTATCTTTTTATTGTTTTTTTCTATTTGATAAGACATCATTCTCATACTTTCCTCTAGATCTTTAGAATGGTTTCCTATATTTCTTTGAGCTTATTTAAGACAGTTGATTTAACCTCAACATTTGTGTTTCTGCAGGGGCAGTCTCTATTGATTGCTTTTTTCCCTGTGTATGATACATGCTTTCTCATTTTTTTGCATGTCCTTAATTTTTTGTTGAAAACTCTATATTTTAAATAATACAATGTGAAACAGTTCTAGAAATTAGATTCTTCCCTCTCCCCAAGATTTGTTATTGTTGCTGTTTGTTGTTATTGTTTATTTGTTGACTTTCTAAATTAGTCCTGTAAAATCTGAATTCTTTGTCATATGTGGTCACTGTGAAGTCTCTGCTCAGTTAACTTAATGGTCAGCTAATGATTGAAAAGAGATTTCCTTAAAGGCCTAGAACTAATAAAGCCTCCCAATCTTTGCTGAAGGGCTCTGAGTTCAAGTTGAGGTACACCTTCAACACTCAGCCAGGCAGTTGACAATTCCTCTTTAGCTTTCTCATGCGGTTATGCAGAAACTCAAAGTCAGTCAGGGGTGAGAGTTTAGGGCCTTCTCCGGTCTTTCTTAAGCATATATAGAGCCCTGGATATGCAACACAGAACTTCTAGATTCTCAGGAATAAGTCAGAGCTCACTGAACTCCTATGGCCATCTCATTCCCTAGCTTTACCTTTTAAGCTTTTTGGTTAGCCTTTTGATTGCCACCAAATGTTATTCATGGACTCTGGAAGATGTGATGTTGAACAATTGTCCCTAATGTTTTGTTTTTTTTAAATCAATTTTATTGGTACATATTAATAAAGCATACAATTCACCCAAAGTGTACAATCAATGGTATTTGGTATAATCACATAGTTGTGCATTCATCACTTCAATGATTACCCTAATTTTTTTTTGAGAAATGCCCCCAGGGAAAAGGCTTTTACACAGGGGAGCACCTAGTCAGGTCAAATAAAATCAGTTTTGTCAGTGGGGTCTTCCAAGGAACCACCAGACAGGTCAAATAATGACAGCTCTATGGGAGGGGGGCTTTGAAGGAGCCCAGCCCTTTCTGCCCCTCCAGTGGCTGCCAGGCTGCTCATTTTCACTGTGATTGCAGGGTGCTGGTTTTCAAGGCTACCACAGAGCTAGGCAAGAGGGGATTGAAATAAGGCAAATTAAAATGCCACAAAGTTCTCTTCTTACTGAAAATCAACTATCTTCTTGAATGAGTGTTTCCTAGAATGCTGCAAGTGTTAATTAATTTTCAGAGTTCTGAAAATGTTGATTCTGACAATTTTTGCCAGTGTCCTTGTTGCTTTCATGGAGGAGAGAATTTTCATATATCCTTATTCTACCATCTTTGCTGATATAATAAGAATCTCTCTTTAAAGTTAACTTTGCTTGTTCTCCTTTGATCATCTATTGATGACTTTATGGTTTAACATTTAGAGAGCAAGCTTATTTTCTTTATTTCTAAGATCTCGAGGACATCTTACTTTTGTCTCTCTTCATCCCTAGATATTAACAATTGCAGGAATGCTATAACTATTCTCTAAATTACAGTGGTCATTTGTGCTCTAAATTATTTCGACTGGCCAATTAGAAGGAGGGGAACTTGATCATCATGTTTGATCAATAAAACATAAAACCAAATAATGCTAAAGCTAGCGGAGCAGCACAAGCTACAAAGGGCTTGCAGTTAAAATAATACATATTATTTCTCAGAAGTACTGCAAATTAGAGTGCTTTGTAGCCAGCAAGTACTTAAAATTATAGTGTACATTTTCTATTGAATGATAGTGCCACTTGCTCTACTCTCTATATCTGCAATTGACCTTTAATTTAAAGCAACAGTGAGATATAATGTTGCCTCATCCCTCTTGGAGTTGGGTATGTGTGGGATGATTTTTGTTTGTTCCATTATTTTTGTTTTCTCTTTGTGGTATTTTTTGGTTTGTTTCTTTTGTTTGCATGTTTCTTTCTTTATTTTTATTCATCTCATAAGTAGAGGAATCCCTGAAAAAGCTAACACCATTTTTATGGGTTTGTCAGAGTTCTGCTGACTTTCTGAGTTATTATCCACCCTTTATGTTATTCTCTCATGCAATTTTGTTCAAATTCTTTCAACAGCATAAGTCCATTACAACAATTATGTTTTGCTATATATCTCCTGGTATTATAGAGGATATATGTAGTACAGCTTGAAAAATTGTCCAATAAACAAAGAGTGCCTGTGGCAGTTTGAGATTATTTTATGAATCCCAAAAAAAGAAAGACTGTGTTTGTAAACTAATCTATTCCTCTAGGTGTGAAACCCTTTGCATTAAATTCAGCTGAGATGTCTTTGATTGGATTACCTGTTAAGATTAGGGAATATGATTTGACTACGTCAGAGGGCGTGACTCAGGTTGAGTCCTCACCCTCTTGCTGGGCCTGAAAAAATGGACACTCACTCAAGAAGACACATAGAGGAGAGAACTTTGTCATTTTTGATCCTGCCATGTGACAGAAAGGAGAAGGCTCAAACAGCAAAAGCCCTGGGGAGAGATGAACCATTTGCCTGATAGCTTACAGCTTACTTTGGGAAGAGCACCGAGGCTGACATGGGAAGCCCTGAGAGACAAACCCTATGCCAACCTGCAGCTGAGATTGGGAAGAAGCTGGGCCCACAGAGCCTCAAAAGGAAGAGGAAGCCCAGAAGGGAAGGCTGAAACCTGCCAGAGATGTCCCACCATCTTGCTTCAACACGTAGCAGCTGACTTTGGTGAGAAAGTAGTACCCTTTTTGTTCCACAGTCTTGGGACTGTAAGCTTTTTTTTTTTTTTTTTTTTTTTTTTTTACTGGGAGGTCCCGGGGATCGAACCCTGGTCCCTCCATATGGGAGTCGGATGCCCAACCATTTGAGCCACGTCTGTGCCCCAGACTGTAAGCTTTTACCCCAAATAAATACCCTTTATAAAAGCCAACAGATTTCTGGTACTTTGCATCAGCACCCTTTTGGCAGACTGATACAGTGCCCTAGTATAATAATAATCATCATAACCCTTATTTTCAATTGGGTTAGTATTGGCAAGCATTAGTAAAATGTTTGTTTTCATAATTTGGTAAAGAAAAATATACTATGAGGAAACTAGGAACCACTAAATATTTTTCCTGCAATACAAAAGAAATTATTTTTCTCTTAGGTAAGTTAGCAATAATTGCCCATTTCAAAAAACACAAAGAAGAGCAAAAAATAATCTGCTCAGTCTGTCAGGGCCAGTCCTACACACAAACAAGTTGAGAAAAACACTAGTGGAATTTATGAAGGATATAGTCCTCAAGTCACAAACTTAAAATTTTCTGCCTAATGTGATGCAGACAACAAAACCTCTATTAAACATCTATCCAAGGACTGTAATTTGATCACCATATAGCAAGAGTTCGAGTCATGTGTGTAATTACACAGAATTACACAGACAGTATCAAAGACCTTTTCCAGTGATGATGGATGTGATCTTGGCTCCTAGTCCCCTTCATGATATACAGGGTCTCATTGCTTCTGAAGGCTTGTACTCTGATAATCACTTTGTCCTTCAGTGAGAAGGAGTACCATTTTTTAAAACTTTTAACTAAGGTATACCAACTCTACACTTTAATGAGAGGTATCCAGAGTCTTTTCCATCCATTACAATTTCATATCATAATTGGAGTTTGGGGGCTCTTAGGAGTGCTAGCATTTGATAGAATCAGGATGGATACTTTTTCATTACAAAACAGAGACTGAACTGTCTCCTTCTTGCATGATAAATCATGAATTCTGAGTTAGAAAACACATGGAATATAAGTTATGAGCTTGCTAGAAATCCCCACTTATTCACTTAATATGTATGTATGCATGCATATCCACCTTCTTCCAGAAAGGTTTAATAAAGGCATTTTTCCCTCTGTAAAAAACAATTCCTTTTTAGTTCTTTCCATAACCTGCAAGTATGTATTTCCAACCCCAACTCAGGGCAATGTGATAATAATATTGAAATCTGGGAATTTACTATCTTGGAAGACAGTGTTTTCTCTTTCTAAAGAAATGCAGAGAATGGGGAAGGTTAGAGAGATGGAAAGTGTTGGAGATGTTGGCTATTATAGTGAAAAGAAAAAAAAACATAATCCCTAATAATTTAATGGGTGGAATCTATTTCCAAATGAAATATACTACATATTCTACACATAATTAGATCATAGCTTTATAATATGCTTCCAAAAAAGGATTAGGGAAAAACTATTGCCTGGGAATTAATAAATATTCCTGGGATATCATCATATTTGCAAAGGCTATGGAAGTGGTGGAGTCTAATCCTATATTTCTAAAGAGTAAAGAGGAACCCAGCTAATATCTGAGTTATAGGTGGCATAAAGAGAAAATTACACTAAGGTGTATACACAGATATGATATGCAGAAAGGCTGGAGGTGGAAAATAGGAAGGACCAGAGAATGGTGAAGGCATCTACTGGTCATGAGGAGTGGTGGGATCTCTTAGGCTGGATGGTGGAGAAGGGGCTGTGGGGTTCACCTGTCTCTTTTTGTCTTCTCCCCCATGCTCAGGGGCCCTTTGTGACTGTCCCATAGATCTGTGATGCTGAACTGGAACTCTAGACTGATGCACAAATTTTCTCTGCCCAGCTGCTGAGGCAACCATACCATTTAGATGATGGAGAATTTTGGCTGGTTTCTTCTGCATTTCAGTGAGACTTGGGGCTTTGGTTCCATCTTTGTTTCTTTGTGTGTTTTTTTTGTTTTGTTTTGGGGTTTTTTTTGGTTAGGTTTGGTTTGGTATTAGTATGGAGTTGTTACCTTCTTTCTGCCTTATTAACTATATTCAATGGAATTCAATATTTGGGAGAAAGAAAAAAAAAAAAAAAAACAGACAAAAACCACGTAGGGAAACCCTAGGCTCAGCCCCATAAAAAAGATTGACTCTTGTTTTTCCTCTTCCTCTTCTCATTTTCATAAATCAATTATTGGAACAGAGAGACATCAAGAATGGGAACTCTCAGGAAAGAACAGAATATCTAGTCTAGAAGAACAGATTGGGCAGGGCAAGGGGGAGAATGGGGACTAGGACTTCTATTCAAAGCTCACAGACTTGCTACTTGGGTGTGGTGGAGGATCCAGGGTAAAATCCTAGACACAATTATTCAGGGACCATAGTTTGGCTTATCAAGGCATTTCTGGACACCTGAGGAGAACAAGTCATCAACATTGTTCATCAACTACCTTCTCATCTCAGGTGTCTCTGGAACAAGTCTCCATTTTGTGTTAGGGCTGACCCGGAGAGCAATGCTGAGTCTCTGAAAGATTCTGATTAGATTCTATTTGATATGTACTCAGGGAACATAATTCTACAGAATGGACCATAGATGTTCCTGAAGATCTGAGAGTCTGTGTCCCTTTTCTGTGGAGAATTACTGTCTGAAATATCAGTTGACAATCATATGCAGACAATCTTTTTTTTATTGAGTTTTTCAGAGAAGAATCAGTAGAAAATATTTTATCCATTTTCAAAATGAAAAACATGGAAGGAATACATTTCACAATTAAATCAATGTAGAAAGTCATAGTATTCATTAATAATGAATGCCTGCTGCTTGTTTAGAAAGAGAATGAGAAACTGATCCCAGCCTCTCATATTTTCCTGTGTTTCAGCGTCAGTGCAGAGGCAGGAAACACAAAGAGGAACCTTTAAAAGATAATGTTCTACTATTCACCCAGGGCTTTCCCCAGTTAACATTCTCTCTCTCTCTCTCTCTCTCTCTCTCTCTCTCTCTCTCTCTCTCTTTCTCTTTCTGTATTTTTTTAATGAGGTCCCAGGTCCACAACCACTGGGGACCTCAGTTCCTAGCACAAGCCTCTCTCAGAAAATAGAGCTCAGAGGGAAGGTCATGGGAAGGAAACCTGGGACATTTTTCCTAATTCCTGCTCCTCCTTCCTTCTCCCATGGGAATTAAACAGAGAGGGAGCTTGGAAATGACATGGGTCTTGCCTACTAGGAAGTCATATGACATGTAGGGGAAGGACCATTGGTTGCTTTTGGAGGCTAAATTTCCAGGTCCAGACTTTGGGTAAATTGTTCAACTTCTCTAAATCTCAGGCTCCTCCTCTGAGAGAGCTTCTGTCTGAGAAGCTCACAGGGTTGTTGAGGATGACCTGAGACCACGTGTGATTAAGTATTTTATAAACAATACAGCCAGCACTGTGCAATGGTGACACTTACCTCTGTTGTCATTGGCCTTTTTCCCTGAATCCTAATTCCTGGGGATTTCAAAGTCTAATCTTCAAAGAATCTATTCCAAACAGAACATTCTACTCAGCTTCCTACAAGATCCCTTGCTTCTACCTTCACCCCATGTAACCTGGGCTCCTATTTTCATGGAGAGATCACCCAAATGGCACTAATGTGACAATGGGCCTACTTCCTCATCAGAAAAGGTGGTTAATCTTTTCCATTCTTTCCTGTTCCTAGTTTGCCCCTAAGAAACCCCAGGGTCCCAGAGCAGCCTGGGCTTGAAGTGAGAGGAAGAACCCACAGGGAAGGAAATACAAAAGGAAGCCTTGGAGTGAGGGACAAAAGGATATCATGAAGTCAGGGAAGTGGGGAATGTTGGCCTTGCCAGGCCCACTGTCACCATTCTGCTTCTGGATGCCCTTTGTACTGTTTCCTGCAGGTCCCTGTACAAGGTCCATTTTTTTCCTTAACTTTTTATTTTGAAATAATTTCAAACTTACGAGAAAGTTGCAAAAATAATACAAACCCCGTACAGAGAACTGCAACATACCCCCACCCACCCCTAGACACCCAGACCCACCAATTTCAACATCTTGCCACCTTGCTCTATCTATCCATCCATCCATCCATCCAATTATCTATCTATGCATCTATTCTCTGAACATGGAGAACAGGTTATACACATCATACTCCTTGAACACATAATACTTCCATGTACATTTCCAACAAATAAGGATATTCACTTATATAATCACCTTAAGGGCCTTTATCAAGTTCAAAATATTTAACATTGATATAAAGCTAACATTTCATATTCCAATTTTTTCTTATGCACCACTGATGTCCTTTGAGTCTTTTCTCCTACAATCTTAGATCCCATCTGGTCTTATATATTGCATTTAAATGTCATTATCTCTTTAGTTTCTCTTTCTTTTTCTTAAAATGTAGAAACATATATATAGAGAACTTAAATCTTCCCAAATCAACATATCTGAAGCACACCCTACAGAGGAATTAATCACTTTCAAAATGTTGTAGTACCCTCACCACCACCCATTACTGGAACTTTCATTTTACTCCAAACAGAAACACTACATTCATTTTGTATTAATTCCCCATTGCCCCTGCCCCTGGTAACATGTTCTGTACTGGCTGTCTCTATGAGTCTGCATATTCTCCAATATTTTTCTTTGTAGTTATCATGGGCTTAAACGCAACATTCTAAATCTATAACAATTTCATTTGCCTTGATACCAACCAATCAACTTGAATGGCATACATAAAATATGTTCCTGTACACCTCCATCCCCTCACCTTTATGTAGTTCTTGTCACAAATTACATATTTATACATTATGAGTCCAAAACCATTGACTTACCATTACATTTTATGCAATTGCCTTTTAGATACTGTAGGAAGTAAAAAGTAGAGTTACAAATCAAAAATACAATAGCACTGGTATTTATATTTACCCATGTCATTATCTTTACCACAGATCTTTATTTCATCATGTAGCTTCAGTCAGTTGTCTAGTGTCCTTTCCTTACAACCTGCAGAGCTCCTTTTAGTATTTCTTATAAGGCTAGTGGTGATGAAGTCCCTCAGCTTTTGTTTATCAAGGACGATCTTAATCCCTCCTTCTTTTTTTTTTTTTTTTTTTTTTTTTGTAATCAGAAGACTTTTCTTATCTAGGAGTGATCTGCTCTGGATTTCTTTCAAGGGAGGGACTAGTTCCTCAGAATGGGCAGTGAGGATGAGCGAATAAATTAGTTTTTGATTGCACCCTATGAGTCCACTCATTTAAAATGCCTGCAATAGTGTTTTTTAAATTTTTTATTCTATTAACATATATTCAACCTAAAATTTCTTCTTTTAACCACATTCATATACATAATTCAGTGCTGTTAATTACACTCACAATAATGTGTACCATCAATGCCATCCATATCCAAAACTTTACAATCAACCTAAATAGAAATTCTGTACAAATTAGGCATTAACTCCCTATTCGCTTTCCCCAACCCAGCCCCTGTTAACCAATATTCTAAATTTTAACCCTATGCGATTGCTTATTTCAATTATTTCATTTCAATGAGATCATGCAATATTTGTCCTTCTGTGTCTGGTTTATTTCACTCAACATAATGTCTTCAAGGTTCATCAATGTTTTCTCATGTGTCAGGACTTATTCCTTTTTATGACTGAATAATATCCCATTGTATGTATATACCATAGTTTGTTAATCCATTCATCGGTTGAAGGACACCTGAGTTGCTTCCAGCTTTGGGCAATTGTGAATAATGCCACCATGAACAAGTGAGCAAATATCTGCTCAAGTCCCTGCTTTCAATTCTTTTGGGCATATACCTAGTAAAGAGATTGCTAAGTCATATGGTAATTTTATATATAGCTTTCTGAGGAACTGCCAAACTGTCTTCTACCCAGGCTGCAGCATTTTATATGCCCACCAGCAGTGAATGAGTGTTCTTATTTCTCCACATCCTCTCCAACACTTGTAATTTTCTGTCTTTTTTAAATTTTTATTAGTAGCCATTCTAGTGGGTGTGAAATGATATCTCATTGTAATTTTGATTTGCATTTCCCTGATAGCTAAAATGTTGAGTGTATTTTCATGTGCATTCTGGCCATTTGTATATCTTCTTAGGAGAGGTGTCTAGTTAAGTCTTTTGTCCATTTTTTAACTGTGCCCCTTTAAATTTTGCACCCAAGGTAAGTTGTCTCACTTACCTTCCTCTAATCCCCACCTTGGGAAGAGGGATCACCAAGCTCTTAGTAATTGTTGCCCCAAGAAAGCTGACCTGTTTATAATAATTATAAGAAATAAATAAAATGACAAATTATGATCAGTATAATCAACATAAGCAGGCACAGAAAAACAATACATTTTAAAACAGTAGAAATGTTTAAAATTTAGACACCTTAAAGTTTAGCTTCCAATTATCTGAAAAATTTATTCATATGGCCCATCTAATTCCCCCAAATACTGGATAAGTGAGGTGTTTTGACTCTATGTTCAAATCTTAATTTGAAATTTCAAATTGTGAATTTAATGGTGGGCAGGTCAGGCTGGTTGAATCCCAAGGCATTAGCCGGGTTCACAGTTGTGTATGGGGGCCTCATTGCTAATTGGGTGGTGCGCCTGCTATAGCCAAGGATAGAAAACCTTAGTATGTTGGTCAGCCTCTCTGTGATGCAAACGCCAGGTTGGCCAAAGAGTCCAACAAAATGTTACCACACCTGTCACAAGTTAAAGTCTGGATTAATTTCTGGGGGAATTCCCGAGTCTTCTTTCTGTCAAAGAAGGGAATATCTGCACAGTCTGATACCACTTTGATAACCAAAGCCCCTCAGTTCCTTTTTTCTGCAAACATCTTTATTTTTCCTTCACTCTTTTTTTTTTTTTTTAAGTTACTTAGATTAGATAAATGTTACACAAAAAATATAGGGATTCCAATATGCCCCACTCCCCATACCTCCCACACCGTCCCACATAAACAACATCCTTCATTAGTGTGGCACATTCATTGCAAATGATAAACGCATCCTGGGGCTTTGACACTGAGCATGGACCATAGTTCACCTTGTAGTCTACACTCTCTCCCACACAATTCTACATGTTATGGGATGATATAAAATGGCCTATATCTGTCGTTGCAATGTCATTCAGAACGATTCCCAAGTCCTGAAAAAGCCCCCATATTACAACTGTTTTCCCCTCTCCCTGCCCCCAGCGCCTCCAGTGGCCACTGGCTCCACATCAATGTTGTAATTTCTTCCATTGCTAGAATCACAATATGTCTATAGTAGAATACCATTAAGTCCACTCTAGTCCACAGTTCATTCTGTAATCCTGAGGATTCTGGGGTGGTGATGTCTACACCACCTCTAATTGAGAGGGGACTTCAATCCCATACAGTTGATGAATGGGACTCTCTTGCTTGCAGCTGTAGGCTCTCTCATTTCCTTGGTACAGTGGTTGCCAATCCTCACCAACTTGTCAGTTGTCCTGGGTGAGTCCAATGAACTGGAGAGTAGATGCTGCAACTCTGCTGAGGCTTAGGGCCCAGCTAGCACTTGGACAGCCCAAAGATTTCAGTCTCTTGGAAGTATACCTACAAACTCCAGTACCAAGTATAGGCTTAAATAGAAGAGACAGATGAGCCATGTGTAGGGAAGGCATAATTGCTTTTTGTTGAAGAAAAAATGTATTTGATAGCAAAGGATGGCTGATATACTCCAGAGAAATATATGGGGATGGAAGAAGAATTTTGAAACAGTCAGACCTATTAAACAACTTAAAAGGAGGACAAAATAGTGTCACTGAAAAGAAGAGCAAGAAAATAATCTACTCCTGCTGTTCTAGCTTCTGGGGATTTCAGCTCAAAGGAAGCCATTCAAAGTGAATTGTAAAGGGGGAAAATACAAAAATATAACCCTATGACATGTCAGACAACAACGATAGGGAAGGAGATTGAAGGAAGAAAAGACAATTTAAGAATTTTTTAAAAAAAGAAACACATACAAAACAACGACAAGTCTTCCAAAAAGGGACAGAGAGCTTAAAGCTAAATGTTGTAGGAGAGAGGAGAGGGGAAAAAAAGTCAAATTATCCAGAGTGTGATATCATTAAGGTGAAATGTCTGCCCCCATCAATTGCTAAGTTAACAAGCCAACTGCTAATATAATAGCAGAAGCAGTTTTTAAGACTGACTGACTAATAAACCAAAGAAAGAGAGTGAAAAAAATAAATGAAATATAATTACCTGGATTCCTCCAATCTTTGTCCCATGTTCCATCTAGTCCAAAGAGAGAAATAAGAACTGATACTTTAATAAAGTTTGCCTTAAAGCCTCATGACCTTTACCAGAATTTAAAACCCCCTCTAAAATGTTTGGCCTTTATAAAAAAGGATTCAGCTGGACTATAAAGCAAACCATGTGTCCCCTTTCAAATCCAATCACAACTCATATGGGTCTTTTAACAGGCGCTAAATCATAGCATCTTGGAAACTTCAGATTAAAAAGAGTCATTTGGACATCTTGTCTGGGCCTAGGGAACACAAACCCTGTATAGTCTACCTACTTGCTCCATTTGGTTTTAAATGTCTCCAGGGCATTTTCCACTTTGAGATAAATCCTGCCATCTATTAGGTCCCACTGCCAGGAGATTCTCTGTAATGCTTGCTTTCTGCTATTAAAGTTCTAATATTTCTCATTAGCAAGTAGCTCTACCACTCTCAGCAAAGAAGTTTCCCCACCAGGAAAGAAGGGAACTGTGAATAATGCAACTGGAGATTTTGGAAAGAACATGGAAACTGGCAGCCAAAATATGCTTACAAATAAATGGGTTAGGTTTCCTCTGTTTTCTCCAGACACTGGACATTTATTCCCACCCCCTCACCCCTACACCTAACCCCTTGCCTCACCCCCAACACACACCCACACTTCCAGGGACTTCTCACCTTCCACCTTATACTATATTTTTCTCTTTATGTACCTATCTCTCCCATTAAAATGTAAGCTCCTTGAAGACAGGGTCTGGGTCTGCCTTGTAAACTACTGTATACTTAGTATCCATAGTAAGTATGAGATATATTTGTACTGATGTGCCTGGTGAAGAAAAACTCAAATTCCTTTATTATAGCAAGGAAATGGCTGTTTGGCTTTTGCTGGGTGATGCTGGTTTCTAGAGATAGAAAGGATGACATGTTGGAATAGAAATCCTTTCCTCTGGGCCAGGCAGATCTCTTAAACAAAGAGCCATGCATTATTCTGGCTGGGAAGAAGTGAACAGTCATTCAGACTATGCCAGGCCCCAAGCTCTGGCTCTTCAGACAAATGGGCAAGGATCTCTCCTCAAACTCACTGATATTCCGATATTGCCTCATACTTCGGTGGGAAAACAGAAGCCAACAGGCAAGCCCTTCCAGCACCCTCCCACCACCAACTCCCCAACCTGCCTGTGTCTGCAGCCACCCTTTGACATTTCCTTTCCGTTAAAGAATATCAAAAGCCAGTCCACACCGTGAGCCAGGACGCCATCCCCTCTCTCCCTCTCTTTCCTTCGGTTTTCTGCTCCCCATCCAGCAGGATCCTCCTGTCTCCTTTCTGCAGGATCATTCCTGTCAGCATGCTGTGAGCTCTATTATCAGCCAGTGTTTTAGTTTACTATAGGCTGCCAAAGCAATATACCAGAAATAGACTGGCTTTTACAAAAGGGACGTACTGGGTTAAAAGCTTACAGTTCAGAGGTCATGGAAGTGTCCAAATCAAGGCATCTTCATCAGATGTTTTCTCCCCAAGCTGCAGCTGAAGGCGATCAGGCATTTGGCAGCATCAGCTTGTCTCTCCCCTCTCCTCCTTGCCTTGTTGCTTTCAGCTTCTGGCTAAAGTGGCTTTCTCTCAGCTTCTGGTTCCCAGGGCCTTTTCTCTCAGTTTCTCGGTTCCTTTACGTCTCTGCAGTTTTTTCTGCATCTACAGCTTTTTATTCCTCCATTTATAAAAGACTCCAGTAAGAGGATTAAGATCCACCCTGGACCATGCCTGATTGAAGTGATCTAATCAAAAGAAAGAAAAGAAAGTACTTTTAACTGAATCTAATCAAAAGGTCCCATCTACAATGGGTTTACACCCACTGGAATAGATTATTTTAAGAATATAATTTTCTAGAGTCCACAAAAGACTGAAACCCAGCACACCCAGTTCAGAACACATACCAGCCAAGCCCCACCTTGACCTCACAGTCCCCTAAATACACAGCCTCTGTGTATATACACAGTCAACTGTTCTCCTTCTCAGCCAAGACTTTCTAGAATGGTGCCTGCAAACCTTTTCTGCAATTCCTCTTCTCCCATTTACTCTTCAGCCCTCTCCAAATAAGTCTCATTCACACCATTTCATCTATGTTGTCCTACTAAAGTTACCAAAGACCTCCATTTTGTCAAATCCAATGGACAATTATCTTCTTAAAAAAAAAAAGTCTCTCCTTCAGGAAACATTCTCCCATCTTTACTTCCTTGCACTCTTCTGTTTTACCTCCTACCTCTCTGGTTCCTTCTCACTCTTCTTTGCTGTCTTCACCTCCTCTACCCAAATACTAATTGTTAGAATGGCTCAGGACTCATACCATGCCCCCTTCCATTCTCTGTCCATAGGTGATTCCATCCAGTCTCATCAACTTCTCCCCCTCCCCCTCCCTCTCCCTCTCTCTCTCTATAATACATTCTTTAGGTTCTATTTCTCAGGAGAAGCCTGACTGATAGAGATACTAATATCTGGCATCTGATACTGATACAAACTTTCCTATCTCAGTAAATTCTCTCCCATCTTCCCAGTTTCTCAAGCCTGAAACCTGAGTCATCCTTGAAATCTTACTTTCCTACCTCTCTACATCTAATTCAACACCATATCATGTTGATTCAATATCCAAAACATATCTAAAATCTGTCAACTTCTTTCCATCTAATATCCTGTAAATGGTCTTCCTACATCCATTTCCATCCCCTCCAATCCCTTTCCACACATAGACTAGGTTAATCTCCTTTAAAAATATATATGACTACATTAGTCCCCTATTTCCCACTGCATTCCACATAGAATGTAATAAATTTTTAACATGGCCTAAAGATCTTTGTGATGTGGTCATATCTACCTCTCTAACCTCTGCTCTCCCAGCTCTCTTTGTCACTCCCTGAAGTCTAGCTCCACTGGGTGTGGTAGATCCTGTGGACTGGCTGCTCACAGTCCATCTAGCATGCCTCTCTGCACTGTATGGCAGTAAAGCTAAGAACTACATTTCCAAGACCTCCCTTGCAGCGGGGGACCAGCATGTGATTTATTCTACCAATCATAAGCATTAGTTCAATATTGACTTTGGACCTCAGTTAAGTAGGGGAAGGGGAAGGCAGTGGCATCCATTTTGCAGGTGCAGATTGAGCAAGAAGCAGTACGGTTCTACGTCCCAATTCAGCAGCTTCCTGCGGTAGTAGCAGCAACTTTCCCAATCACAGAAGAAATAGTGTGATTCTGGGAACAAAGTGTTAGCCCTGGAAGCTCTGCCTGGGCTCTAAGCCTTAGAGCCAGTCTTCCAGCCCTTTCAATGGTTTTGTAAACCACTGAATACCTGAATAGTCTCTCCATGCTCTAATTAGCTAAGATGGTCTCTGTTGCCTGCAACTGAGCCTTAATAGATGGACTGACTTGACTTTCAGATGTTTCACTAAACCAAGCTCACTGTATAGAATGTGAGCTTTTTAATCATCCTGCCTGAACTGGAAGCCTGTTCTAGAACTTACATTCTATATGACCTTGGATAAAGTACTTAATCTTTCTAACCTGTTTTCTCATTTGTAGAACAGGAATAAAAATAGTATCTACTCCAGAGGATGTTTAAATGCAATAATACTGGTAAAGCCTTTGGTATGGTGTCTAGCACATAGTACGAGTTCACTAAATGTTAGCTTTTATAATTATTATAATTAATTATTATTACTTCCTTGCTCCAAGCTTTAACTTCACTCCTTCTTATGCCTGGAGTGTTTTTCTGCCTGCTTTATACACTATCAACTCCCACTCCCCCTTCAAGTTCAGTTTTTATATCACTTCTTCAGAGGGTTATTCCTGATCCAATTTATCTATGCTCATTCCCCTTGTTTTCCCTCATAATGGCATTTTTCCCTCCACAGAGCAATCATCAAAAATTGCAATTATATAAAATTTGTATGTGTTTGTATTTAATGTTATCTCCCTCACTCGCAAATTCCATGAAAGCAGGAACCATGACTGCCTTATGCTCCAATCATAGAGCCATCACCCAGCACTCTGCTTGGCACACACCTGAGTTCAGTAACTGTTGCTCAAATGAATGACAGAGTCATCCTGGTGGCAAATAGACCAAGAAGTTACTGAAGATGTATAGAGCTGTGTCACCAAGTTCTAACATAAGAAGCCCAGGACTGTTTTGGCACAAATTATCCATTGCTAACCTATACTGGGGGAAGAGTATCTCCCTCTGCTCCCCAAGGAAACATTGCAGGATCTGCAGCATTGTGGCTGGACGGTTTTCACAGTGACAATGGCAGCACACAAGGGAGCTGAAACCCAAATAGAATGAAGTAAAGTTCTGGAGATTACCCAAGAGCACCTAAGCACAAGGCAGTTGGCAAGAAAGCAGAAAGAAGACCCAGAAGAGCAATTCTTTCTGGCATCCCTGACAACTTGGAGATATGGCAGCTTTTTTTTAGTTCTTGGCCATCTAGAATCCATTCCTTTATATTGAAAGGCATATTTCCCCAATTTTTAGAAACAATCACTCCTCAAATGACAGTCCGTGTTTTTGAATGGGAATAGATAACATTACCAAGGCCTAGTTCATCAGCACTCCAACCTCAGTGATTGGTTTAGGAGTGAACACATGACCCACATCTGGCCAATCAACATAATTCCATTGTTCTGGACACAATGATTGGTTCCCAGGTCGAACCAATGATTGTACCCAAGTTAGCCCAATCAGATCAAGTTCTAGGACTTTGGAGGGAGCTATCAAGAAGTGACTCCCTCTTTTCACAGAATAATGTAGGCTGGAGCTATCATACCACCATGAGGAGACAATCTGTCTGAGAAGGAATCCACATTAATAAGAACTGAGAGACAGAGAAACCAGATTAATAACAAATAATGCCCTTGTATCATAATACCTGCAATATCATCTACCTCTGGCTCCTTCAGATGTATGAGCAAGTGCATTTCCTTTTTTATTTGTTGGTTGGTTTTTATTTGTTGGTTTTTTAATTGGTTTTTCTTCACTTGTAGAATCCTGGGGGAAAGACTGGACTTCTACAGATGGGACTTCAGGGCCAATGTAATTTGAACATTAAAATAAAATATGGGGAAGTGGCTTTACTCAAGTGGTTGAGTGCCTGCTTCCCATGTATAAGGTCTGTATCAGTTTGATATTGTTTATTAATTCCAAAAATAGATATTGGATTATGTCTGTGAACTGGTCTGACCCTCTGGGCATATTAGATTCTATCGGATTCAGAGGTTTCACTTTTACTTGATTAAATAATGATTAAGGCTTTGATTGGGCCACGTCAGTAGGACATTGAGTACCCGCCCCCTTGGTGGGTGGGGACTCACAGAGAAACCACACTACAGAGAAGGGAAGTTGGAGCTTTGAGCTGGAGCCCCGGGAAGTAAACACACAGGAGAAGAACATAGAGGAATAGAGACGGCTCTGTAGACACAGCGGAGGCCCTGGGAAGAGAGATGAACCTAATAGCCTACAGATACAGCTGAGCCCAGAAAGAAACGATCCCCAGGGAGAGAGACAAGCCTTATACCAGCCTATAGCTGGGATTGGAAGGAGCTGGGACCACAGAGCCTTAAGAAGAAAGAAGGCTGGACCCTTGCAGACATCTCCCACCATCTTTCTCCAACACATGGCCAATGACTTTGGGTGAGAAAGTACCTCTTATGGTACCTTGAGTTGGACTCTTTAGGGCCTTGTGACTGTAAGCTTCTACGCCAAATAAATACCCTTTATAAAAAGCCAACAGAATTCTGGTATTTTGCATCAGCACCTCTTTGGCTGACTAATACAAGGTCCCAGGTTTGATCCCCGGTACCTCCTAAAAACAAACAAATGAAAAAACCAATTCTCATTGGGGAGGGGATATAACTCAGTGGTTGAGCACCTGCTTACCATGTATGAGGTCCTGGGTTCAATCCTGGGTACCTCCTAGAATGAATGAATGAATGACTACTTGTTTTGTACATCAAGCTATTATGTAGCTGGTACATTATGGATGTATGTTGGGGGAAAAGTGTGTAGCAACCTTTAGTATATGGCAAACCTGAGGCCTTGCCAGTATGTATTGTAGAGCTGCTGATCATTCCTCTACTAGAATTACGGACATGGGTAGATGGGTATATACATTTCATGCTAGGGCCAAAGGCTAAGTAGAAATATGTTCTCTAAATGAACAAGTGCAGATCATGGAGAAATGGGGAACCCACATCATTCCCTCACTCCCAACCTCCACCCTCCACAAGGGCTCAGAGTCTTCTCAGTTTCTCTCCCCAGCTTCAGGGAAAGAGAAAAATCCAAGCATAACCATCATTTGTTCTATTTTAATGCCTTTTGCCTCCATGGTCACAGGGACTGTAACATGATCCAGAAGTAGAAGGTCTGTTTGCAAAACATGGCCTAAAATGTGTTTGGTAAATTATCTGTAAATTTACCTTATAGTATTGGTTTACATTTTGATAGCACTCCACAGTTTTTCAAGTCCTTTCAGATATATCACTTCTTTTAAACTTACAACAACCCTATTATCTTTTTTTCCTGATCTTACAGAAAAGGAAAGCATTCCCAAAGCATCAGCAACATGCCCAAGTTCACACAGATAGGAAGCAGCACATTTCATGAATTCCTGGCAGGGAGACATGGATTCCAACCCCAGTTTTGCCACTTTCTTGCTGTGTGACCTTGGGTAAATTACTCAGTCCCTCTGAGATTGTTTCTTCACCTGTGAAAATGAGATAATACTACTTGTGTTGAGAATATTAAAGTAGATTATATGTATGATACCCAGGATGTACACTAGGTAAATAACAATTATCATCATCATTATTGTTATTGTTATTAAATTACTTGGATTTACTCAGCAAGATAGTGAATCATACTTCTCCATAAGACCCCTGAAGTTTAGAACATTGACAGTGTAGAATTATATGTTAATCAAAGCTACAGCAATGAATTACATCCTCCATTTTATTAACTGAAAAAGTACATACCCCACACATCAGGCACACATATGCAAGTCTAGCTTTCATGTGATCTTGCGCCATCTCTGCAATTAGATTGTAGTGTCTTGATTTCAGGGACTTTGGTCTCCTTTTTCTTAGGGTGTCTTGGATACAAGTTGATTATTTATCAATGGATGAATAATAAGCAAAAAAAAGCTAGGGACAGGAAGTCCAGAGGGCCTCAAATAACCAATCTTATTTCAAAAGGAATTCTGCAAGGTAGATGATCCAAATCAGAGACAAAGGGTTCTGGCCCACGCTCAAAATTTTTTTAAGCCTTAGGCCAGAAAAACCAAACAAACTTGCATCCTGTTTCTTGGAGGAAATCAGTTCTCTGATGAGTACCTTGTTAGGCAGAGCGCCACAAACAACAGTCATGCTTTTTTGCTTGCTGTTGTTCAGGCTGATCTGGTTGGGCCATCATAGGACAAATACGACCCTGTCCCAGGGAACTCAGTGAAGTGAGGAGGACAGATGGCAATCATTAGGAGGCTAGGCGACAGTGGTGAGCACTGCAGCTTACGTTCTCAGCATCCCCTGGGTGCTATCTGCCATAACCACAAATAAAGTGCATATAACAAAAGTTTTTCAAAAGGGTATGAGTGTTCCCAGTTCCTTCCCCAGGGCTATGACTTCAACATCTTGAATATCCATATAAATAAGGATCCCTGGTTTTAATCCTATGAGACTGACCATATCATTTCCTCTTGGCATCACTGCTGAACACAATGGATGGGAATCAGAACTGAGGCTCCCCCCACCAACAGGTCTTGTGTCTTGACCGACCCTCCCATGGAGATCTCTGACAATCATTTACTACATTGACAAGGAAAACTTATTTCTCACAGTAGTGATAGAGCTCAGATATGGTGGTGGCAGTAAAAGGCAGTGAATTTGTGGCCGAACTCTAAGTGACAAGAAACCAAGTTTATTATGATTTTAAACCAATCTCTGCAGTGTTGTTTCAAAACCTCATGTCTTAAACATAAAAATACCAGCTGCTCTGCCAGGAAAGAAGCTAATATGTCTTGAAATAATCATAGCCAATATTTATTTAACACCAATTGCCAGACACTGCTAGATTTCAGGAAAACTATCTCAATCCTTATCACATTCAGGTGTAGTAGGTATTAGAACTATCCTCACAACAAAATAAAGGCTCAGAGAAGTCAAGTAACTTTTCTGAGTCACACAGCAAGTTAGCAATAGAAAGGATAATCAAACTCAGGTCTATCTGATCCCAAAGCCATCCTTAGTGTGTTTCTATCCAATGTCCTTTCACTCTCCTACGCCAGCCATTGCCTAATGTCAGGTTTAAGAAGACTACATTCCTCCAGTGCCTTTATCCTTCAAGTTTCAACTTGGAAGTCTTTCCTTCAGAAGCCTTCCCTGACTCTCATTTGTTTCAGGCTCCCTCATCTGTGCTCCTATGGCACTAGAGCATTACTTCTAGCATCCTCTTTCTCTGGACTGTGAGCTCTGGTAAGGCAGGGATTGTGTCAACTTGCTCACAATTAGAACCTCAGTGGTTAAGACAGTATCTTGCAACTCGTGAGACATATGAAGTAATGAATAAATATGATGCTCAAGGACAGTTCTTTTTATGATGTGAGAGCAGAGGATCTTACTACTTCCCTCCAGAACTTCCTTTGTCCTGGGAATTGAACAGATGAAGCTGAGGGCATACTTTTTGAAAACGCTGTAGGTCCCCTAAATATTGTTAATCCTTTTACTATAAAGGGGCTCAAATTTCTTTGTGGTATGTGAAAGACAGTCATATCTTAAACACAACACACACAGCAACTATTTGTGAGCTCTCTTGCAGAGGCAAAAGAGGGAAAGGCTGTTTGGTGTCAACATGAATCCCCAATGATAAATTGTTAGGATAGTAAGTGTCATGTTATTGTCAGCAACTATAACTGCACTGGAGGACAACATGAGCCAAGAGCATGTTCTAGACTCTTCACAGCTAACCAGCACCCGTTAAATGATATGTGAACCCTGTACAAAAGGAAAATGCAGGGTCCTTGTTCAAAAATTATAAAGAATTTCAAGATGGCAACAGAAGAGCATTAAAACAAGTGCAGGGCTTGTCTAAGCACATGTCCCCAATGCAATGCACGTGTCACCCGCCCATGAAGCCAGCCTTGAACTAACACTTCCAGAGCTCCTCCTAAGCTCTCCACCTATCACTTTTTATTTTATTTCATCCTCACATCAGTTGCATGATGTAGATAGTTATACAACGAGACAGTCTGGCATTGTTATGGATTGAATCATGTCCCCCATAAAGAACATGACCCACAGTCCTGCAGGAATGAACCCATTGATAAAATAGGGTCTTTGAAGATGTTATTAGTTAAGGTGAGGCCAAGCTGAATGAGGGTGGGCCTTAATACAAATGACTAGAGTCCTTATAAGCACAGGAAAGTTGAACTTAGGAGGAGGAGACAGAGGAGACAGATGGTCACGTGGCAGAGGCAGAGACTGAGTCATGGATTGCCAGCAAGCCACCAGCATGCTACAGACTTCAGAGAAAGTGTGATCCTGCAGACACCTTGATTTTAGACTTTCAGCCTCCCAAACTGAGAGACAATAAATTCCTGTCATTTAAGCCAACCAGCCTGTGGTATTTGTTATAGCAGCTCTGGCAAAAAAAAAAAAAAAGACAGGCATCAAAGAATGGTTGTTCAAGCTGAAAGGTGGACAAGGAGTGAGGATGAAACCAGAGGAAGGAAGAGAGATAAAAGATGGAGAAAAAGAGCAGGGGCACCTGTGCCACTCTGACCAATCCCAAATTAAAGCTTTTCTTCTGGTTTCTTTTGATCGGGAAAGGGAGGTTAAGGTAGAGTAAGTGGTAAGAGTAAGGTAGAGTAATTTGCTAAGTTAGTGTAACCCAAAGAAATAACCACCTGCTCAGCGTAGAGGATAATAAATATCATTAATGTGCTCCCACTTTTTTTTCAACAAACAAGACTAACAAGTCACAGATACTCTCCCCAGCTCAAGTTGTAGGACCAGGCTCCTTTCACCAGCCTTTCATGGTCTGAGTAAACTTCAAAATCTAATAGTGCTCTATAGCCAGAATAGCATAAATGTGGGTGCTTGAGGATTGGACACGTAGAAAATCAAGGGAACAAAAACTCTTTCTCTCTTCTTGCAGCTCCCAGCCTCCCTTTCCTCCAACCAGAGGGTGGAGAGCAGGTCTGAGAAGGGCCAGGGAGAGCATTCAATCTTTCCAGGACACTGCACTTTTAATTAAAACTTAAGAGATTTGTCAGAGAAAGCCTTTTTAAGTATTTGAAAGAACAAGGAATATTTCAAAATAAGTTTTGGTGGCATTTATGGTGACATTTACAAACTCATAAGATTTAACTTCAAGAGCAGGCATTAATAAAACACACAGGGTATTCTCCATTGTCTCTAAAAGGTGTGTATTGACCTGAACTCCAATCCTATATTCATAAGCCTGCGCAGAATCAACGAATGCATCAGCTAAAGTGTTGCTCCCTCATCTATAGAATAAATCTGATAAAAGAGTACTGAAGTTTTTTAATGACGAGGAGTTATTTTTTAAATTTTATGGTGAACAGCTATTACCATAGTATGACAAATAGACCCACTTGGATTCAAGTCCTGGCTTCATTACTTCCTTGCCTTATGAGTTAGGGCAAGTTACTTAACCTTTCTGAGTCTCCATTTCCTCAAGTGTAAAACTGGGCTAATAATGAAAATAGGATAATAATATAACCTGGAGTGTCGTGACTATTCAATAAGATAATTATATAAAACATTAAGTATAGTAGCTGGCACATAATAAGTACTCAACATTAGTTGTCTATTATTATCATTACTGTAACACTAAGGTTGCAACTTCAAAGTTGGCTAATAGACCCAAAGTCAATAATTCTCTCATTGTTATCATAATCTTGTTGCCCAGAAGCCAGAAAAGTGTCTGGCAATAATTGGCATTTAGTATATATTTGTTGAATGAATGATCCATCAAAAATCTGTGTCTGTTTATAACCCTAGACTTCAAGCTTCATTGAGATGAGGCCAAAAATTAACCATGCATCCATTTTTTCAAAATATATTTATTAGGCTTCTATTGTGTTCAAGTCTATGTCTTTGCAGTGTCTATTTCAGACAAAACAGGTGCTCAGCAAAATCTTGTTTGAAATAAGATCCTGGCTCTGAAACTCTATTACAACACAACGGCTATTCAGTGGGCCTTTAAAAACTCCTGGTGGACTCTTTTACATGTAGCCCATGGCTTCCCAGAATCCTTAATTCCAGAGAAACTAATATTCCATAAAGAAGCCTATGAAACAATTCATTTTCCCAAGGAGCATGGTCCCTGGATTAGGTACCACTATGTCAAAAGTAGACTGGAGGGGGGCGGATGTGGCTCAAATGGTTGGGCGTCCGTCTGCCATATAGAGGGACCTGGGTTCGATCCCCGGGACCTCCCGGTAAAATAAAAAATATATATATAGACGGCGCATGGGCTGCCAGGCTCTATGTGCTGCTGAGCCATCGGGCCCCGGGAGCCATGCAGCAGGATGATGACATAACAGGGGAGAGACAAGACGAGATGCTCCGAAAGCTCCAGAGGCCAGGAGCTGAGATGGCGCAGGTGGCAGAATACCTCTCTCCTACATCGGAGGTCTCCAGGATCGAATCCTGGTGAAGACTGGAGGAGGAGGAGGATGAGAAGAGATGGCAGGAAACAGACATGGAGAATTGCCCAGCGAATGGACACAAAAACAGCAAATGGGGAAGGGGGGGTTTAAAATGGATAAAGTTAATAAATAAACCTTTAAAAAAAAAAAAGTAGACTGGATATTCCTTGAGGGCAGGGCTGTTTCCTACTAGATTTTAGGTTTTGTTTTTCTGATAAATGAATGAATGAACCCATATACACTTACCCACACATGCACATGTACACACATACACATGCACACCTACACATGCACATACACACAGACCTCAAAGGTTATAAGTAATTAGGATCCCTTTGGTTTATAACCACAATCCCAGAACCACCCTGAACTCTAAAATCTGGGAAAAGAGCTTCTTACTCTATAAGCAAAGCAATTTTTCAAAAGTCACTGTTTCCAACCTCATGCAGAGGAAACTAGGTATATGTCTCCAATCCCCAAGAAGTAAGCATTAAACAAAATAAGAAGAAACTGCTCAACTCTGTTCCTGCCATGCCCTTAACTCGGCCTCCAGTGACTTTCAGTGAGATGCCATTGTGTCAAGTCTCAGAACCAGAAACTTGGCTCAGTGGAAATTGCCAGTCACCTAAAATTCTTTTTGGAAAGAGGGAGGTATAAAGAAATAATTTTGTAAAGAGTACACTCCTGGAAAATGGGGTAAGCAGCCTGCGATAGTGTTTAGCACATGGTAAATATATATTTGTTGACTGAATTAATGACCAGTCTTTATGGAGATTTTTCTGGCCTTCTAGGCTATAGTCCAATCCTTAGTAGTTGTTAAGCTCTATTGAAGTCTACATCTCATTTTCCTTCCTTCCTTCCTCCCTTCCTCCCTCCCTCCCTCCCTCCCTCCCTCCCTTCCTTCCTTCCTTCCTTCCTTCCCTCCCTCCCTCCTTCCTTCCTTCCTTCCTTCCTTCCTTCCTTTCCTTCCCTTCCTTCCCTTCCTTCTCTCCCTCCCCTCCTTCCTTCCCCACTTCCTTCCCTCCTTCTCTCCCTCCCTTTTTTTTTTTTTTTTTAAACAAACTGCAGTGATCACTTGTAGCAGTTTGGTATTATTTATGAATTCCAAAAATAGATATTGGATTATGTTTGTGAACTGGTCTTTTCCTCTGGGCATATTAGAGTGTATTGGATTCAGGGGTTTTACTTTTACTTGATTAAATAATGATTAATTGATTGGGCCACATCAGTAGGACGTTGCATCCCCGCCCCCCTGGCGGGCAGGTACTCACAGAGAAACTGCAATTTAGAGAAAGGAGTTGGAGTTTTGAGGTTGGAGTCTTGAGCTGGAGCCCTGGGAAATAAGCATACAGAAGAGTTGGTTGTGAGGAAAGAGAGAAGTTCCCGGAAAGAGAAACAAGCCGTTCACCTAATAGTCTACAGCTGGCCTTGAAGAGATACCAGAGCAGCTAAGCCCAGAGGAGAGGCAAGCCTTGGGAAGAGAGGAACCCAGGAAGCCTGAACCCTCACAGACTTTAGTGAGGGAAGTAACTTATGCTTTATGGCCTGGTAACTGTAAGCTCCTACCCCAAATAAATACTCTTTATAAAAGCCAACAGATTTCTGGTATTTTGCATCAGCACCCCTTTGGCTGACTAATACATGTCTTATGCATTCTGGCAATCTGAATCAGAAGGTTTAGCATTAGATTGTCAAAATATATGTCTGGTTTAACCAAGCTTACTCTGGGGCTTTACAGAACTGTGTAGTCTAAGCAGTTGTCATCAGTGAGGCTTTGGCTTACCAGGACCTTGAAGCTCTTTAAGGAAAAAATCTCACAGGTAATCTAAGTCCCTCTAGCTAGCTGCAGTTGGGGGCAAGGCCATGTTAAATGTATTTCTAAACTGTTTTTTTTTTTTTTTTTTTTTTAAGATTTTATTTATTTATTCATTTATCCCCCCCCCCTTGCTGCTTGTGCTCGCTGGGTCAGCTAACCATGCCGTGCGGGCGGGCTTGCCTTCCCATATGTTAAGCGGGAGCCCTACTGATTGAGCCACAGCCGCTTCCCTCTAAACTGTTTTAATAAAGGATTTTTTGTAAACACACTAGCTATTTTTATTATGGATTTGCAAAACTTATTTTTAAAAATTTCAGAAAGTAACATGTCCCTGGAAAAAACATGATAGACTACAAACATGTAGGTGTTGTATTCTCTGGTTTGCTTTAAGGAGTTAATAAGAAATGGTCAAAATGAATCCAGGGGTGGGGTAACATTACCCTCTTTACTTTGGCACCCTGATTTTTGTTCATTCTCTAGCCCAGGTGTATACAATATGGAAAGGCAAACCCTATGTAGACATTTTTCTCTCCAGTTTCAACCAACAACTTAACATGTGCCTCCCTTTGGAAAAGATTTTAAAAAGTAACTTTTTTAACATCTAAATAGAAGTGGGCAGATCTTCTACTTGTTCAGATCACTCAGTGAGAACCCTGCAATGGTGACAAGCAAAGGAGAAAGGCTCTAGAGGCTGTGCTTTCATGTCTAGTATAATTATTTTATTGCTTCCAGGATTGGCCTAGCAAACAGCTTCGTGGCTGCTGAACAACTAAGGGTGTTGGAAAACAGGTACACACACACACACACAAAAGAGGAAAGGAGAAGAATCCCACAAAAGGCAACATAGTATGGTTTAAGCAGCATGGGCTTCAGAATCAATTTGAAACTCTGGTTTCAAATCCATACTCTGACCCTTCCTGACCTCGACACATCTCTCATACTCAGAATTTTCATCAACTCTGTAATAGAGTTCTGAATAATAGTACCTTGCTTGTAGTGCAGTTTTTTCAAAATGCATGTTGCTATACATTAGTAGATCATAAACATCAATTTAATGAGCTAACCAACATTTGAACAAAATGAAATGGTAAGAATAGAAAATATCAAGGGTGCAGCACAGGTCATAAGGGTAAGGATTGTTTCACGAAACTTTGCTTTAATTTTGTATGTGTGTTTACATATATTTGTATATATATATATATATATAATTACATACATATACATATACACATTTATATAATTAAAATCTATTTCTTGCCAAGGGCCACAGGAAAATGTTTAAAAATCACTCTTAAAGGGGTTTCATATGGATTAAAAAGAGAGAGTATATATGAAAGTACCTAGCATATAGTAGAGTGCTATTATTGGTGATTTCCTTTCCAAGGAGAAGTTATCATGTTTGGACAAATTTGCTATGAAATCGCCATTTTAATGTAAGTGCCCAGAGTTTCTCATTTTTTTCCCTTTAGTGCAGGCTGAAACATAGCTTTTTGCTAAAACTAGTTTCTATGAGACACAATATACCAATTTTTTGGAAAGACCACTTTAGGATTATTTAGGAGGGCCGTTTGTAGAATGAAGCTCCAGCTTTTAGAACTTAGTTGCCTGCCATTTTCTGTGGATGATTATAAGAGGTAACCAGCTCTTACGAGTTTGTTCTATTTTTCTGGGTGTTATTGTTCCTTCTTTGCAAAGAAAAGCAACATCTACAGTAAAAAGGGGATGGAATAAAAGGGAAATTAACCTTCCCTGAGCCCCTTCTATAGACCAGGCTCTGCCAAGTTAACCTCCATGAGGTAGCTACTATATTGCCTTTGTACTGATGAAGAAACTGAGGCCAGAGGATGTATCTTGCCCAAAGACATTCAGCTGGTGTGTGACAGGGTCTGGACTGGAACCCAGTTCTGACCCCAAAAACCATGCCTTTCTCATCCACTATGTAATGTTCTTCCTGATTCCATATTTCTCAAAACAATTTATTATTCCCTTTTACTCCCAGAGGAAGAAGGCTCTTAGTGACAGGGGTGAAGCAGAGATTCTATGCGAGGCCAGACAACCATGCACACTCTAAATGCACCAGTGATGGGATCACTTGTTCTGTCTGGGAAAAACAACCCGCCACTAATTCCATGAAGAGCTGCTGGGGTTTCATTTATTCTTGAACACATGAAGATTTTCTATTTTCCCAGTCTTCTCATCCTTCTTGTGTATGAAATGGGAAGTTCCCACACTGACTCCCCAACTCACATATTAAACTGAGATTTAAAGAAACGGAGAAACCAAAGACCTGGCATACACACTCCCACCTTGCCTTCCCCATGAGTTCTTCAAAGTGCTACTCCCAAGGGTATAAAGCAAGTGAGCCACGGTTATCTCATATTTGGCAAGGCATCCAGTAGATTGTCTCTTCCAGACAAAAGCCAGGCCGGGCAGTGCAGAGAATGGAAATGCCTGAAAAAACTGGTCTCAGGAGAATAAAGTGCTCTTATCACCGAAATGTTAAGGGATGAATAAAATCCTGAGTTAGCTTAAAATACCAGAAGATAAAGTACAGCAGAATTCTGAAACAGCTCAGGATGGGGCACTGCCATAAGTAAATATGTGAATGAGGCTGGTCCTGTTCTATGTCAGGGTCTAAGGGGAGAAGCAAGAACATTAATAGTAGGATCAGGGCCATTTGGGGGTCTTCAGTGTGAAGGGAACAAAGTTTGTCTCCCTAACCTCTTATTTTGCATAATTCTGCATCTTTCTTGGTAATATTAGTTTCCTGGAACTTATGTAACAAATTACCACAAATGGAGTAGTTTATAACAGCAGAAATGTATTCTCTCACAGATCTGAAGGCCAGCAATCTGAAATCAGGAGTCAGCAGGGCCACACTCTCTCCAAAGGCTGTAGGGAGGACCCTTCCTTTCCTCATCCACTTCTGGTGGTTTGGGGGATTCCCTTGGCTTGTGGCTGCATAACTCCCATCTCTGCCTCCAACTTTACTCATCCTTTTTTTTTGCTGTGTGTCTCCGTCTTCATATGGCATTGTCTCTGCGTGTCTGTCTCTCTTCTCTTCTTATTATTAGAACACCAGTCATATTGGGTTTGAATCCATCTTAACTCAGTATGACCTCATCTTAACTTGATTACATCTTCAAAGACCCTATTTCCAAAAAATAAAAGGTCACATTCATGGGTTCCAGGGATTAGGACATGGACATATCTTTTGGGGGACCACCACTGAACCCACTACACTTGGTCACAGAGGTAGATACTTCATGACCTCAAGATTTCTTTCCTCTCCTTCTATCAAAATCAGCTTTCAAAGAAAGCATTTCTCTTCATTTGTTCATATCGAGGTAAAAGTGATATGGCTCATTGCTCTATTTTGGGGATTCTGTATCATAACAAGAGACAAAAAGATAAATTATAGTAATTTACAATATTTTTAATTACCTCCTAATTTTGTTTCCTTGTGGATAAGCTAGTTTTTTTTCCTGATCCCCTTTCATCATCAAGGCTAAATAAGCCATGAAGCTGGAAAGGAGGAGGACATAACAGAGGCAAAGACACAGCCAGACAGGGAGGAGAGGCACAAAAATGCTGATCCTTTCTGAACTGGGGGCTTGTGAAAACATGGAGGGAAGCTAAAGGGAGAAGCTGAGGCTCCATGCCTCTTCTGCTCTTCCAAGCTTCCTCAAAGATGAGGTGGCTTCATAATATTCAACATCATGATAGTGGGGAAGGGGCTCTGGGATGGTGTCAGTAGGAGGAAGCTCTGTTATGAGCCTGGGTCAGTGCTCTGCATGCCCTACCTGTGAAACAAGCCATCCTGCCCTGGTGGGGAGAAGATCACAGGATGCCTGTGGTCAGAGGAAAGAGGCCTCAGTAGGAGATGACAAATGGCCAGGACGTAAGACGCAGTGGTATACGCTTATAATTCTGTAGGTTATGACAAGATTTATAATGGCCTGTATCTGTTGCTGCAATGTCATTCAGGACAATTCCCAAGTCCCAAAAATGCCCCCCATATTACACCTGTTTTTCCTTCTCTCTGCCCTCAGAACCTGCAGTGGCCACTGCCTCCACATTACCAAGCACCAACTAGCAATGCAACTGGAAAAAGACCTTGACCAAACAGGGGAAAAAGTAAAGACAAATGAGTTTTTATGGCTAAGAGACTTCAAAGTGAGTCGGGAGGTCATTCCAGAGGTAACGCTTATGCACATCTCAGCAGGTTCTCTTTGACAGCCAAAGTAGATACTACCTCCAAATATCAGGGCTCGTGAGGGCTCTGGAGACTTCCACACACTATAGTCAGGGCAGATAGCTCAGGAGTTTGGTGCCTTGCCAGTGGACCCTACTTTGGAATTTATGCTCCCCAGAGTGACAGAGTTGACTCAGTTGTGTTTTCCCTACACATGGCTCTTCTGTCCTTCTATTTGAACCTATAATTAGTACTAGAGTTGGTAGGTGTATGTCTCTAAGAGACTTAAATCTTTCGGCTGTCCATGTGCCAGCTGGATCCTCAATCTCATCGGAGTTGCAACACTTACTCTCCAGTTCATTGGTTTCACCCAGGACAACTAATGTGGAGGTGATGATGGACAACCACCATACCAAGGAACCGAGAAAGTCTACAACTGCAAGCAAGACAGTCCCATCCATCGGCCCTATGGGATCACAGCCCCCTCTCAATTAGAGGTGGAGTGGACATCACCATCCCTGAATCCTCAGGATTAGGAAATGAACTATTGACTAAAGTAGACTTACTGGTATTCTACTATAGACTTATTGTGATTCTAGCAATGGAATAAAAGGACTCTTTAAATCAGTCCATCAGACTGAATCTAGTACTAGGTTGAACCATAAGAAAGCATGGCTATTCAACAATTTTTGACCTATAAAACAGCAATTTTGTATGGTTCAACCTGAAAGAATGGAGCAGGGGTTCATTAAGAAGATAGGAAGTAAAGCAACATTTCACTTTCTTTGTACATGAGTGTAGTGGGATTAAATGTATGACTTTGCTACCTAAAGGAAAGGTAAGATTATTAAGTGATAAAAAGGAGTAACATGTGTCATCCATGCAACAACATGGATGAAACTTGATGATATCATGTTGAGTGACATAAGCCAAACACAAAAGGACAAATATTGTATGATCTCATTGTTTGAAATAGAGTAAGCAAACTCATAGAGTCAGAATCTAGAATACTGGTTACCAGGGGATAGTGTAGGGATAGAGAAAGGGGAGTTAAGGCTTAAAATGTACAGGGTTCCTATTGGAAACGATAGAAATGTTTAGGTAATGGATGGTGGTGATGGTAGCACAACAATGTGAACATAACAGCATAGAAATATATATCTAAATGTGATTAAAAGGGGAAAAGTAAAGGAAATGTATGGAGGATATCTTTTGTCTACACATCCTGATCCACTTTTCATTCTTCTCCCTTCTGCTCTATAGTTGGGAAAGCTGACCTGTATGGACCTATGTCAGTAGGTCCCTGGCCCTCTGGCTTCCTGCTGGGTTTGGCCAGTGGGAATACTGGCAGGAGATATGAGTAGATATAACCTTCCTGCAAGGTTACCTAGGACCTGCTGTATCCCTCGACTAAAGCTCCTCTCAAGGCCACCTTCTCTACAGGACTGTCTCCTGTGTAATCTCCCCCTCCTCTTGTATAACAGCTCTTCCACACTCTCACTAGCTGCAGATACCTGCATGGCAACTTGTAATTCTCTTATACTCTGCCCACAATTTTACAAACAGTCCCTTTGTAAATAAACCTTCTTCAAATTATACTAATATCAAAGTGTCAAGTGTTTCTCACTGAGACTTGGATTGATACAAAAGGAAACTAAAATGTATTAAGCAGCACCTCTGTTTCAAGCACTGAGCTGGGCATTTTACATAGAGTATCTCATTTAGTCTTCATAACAGCACTATGAGGCAGGTATTATAACCCCCATTTTACATATGAGAAAACAGAGGCTCAGCATGTTTAAGTAACTTACCCAAGGATATAAAGCTAGTGAACTAATCAGCATGGTTTCAAAACCCATACTTTTCCCTCTACTGCATAATGAACTTCCAAGGCAAAGAAGTTGGGGAGGACAGAAAGAGGTCTGTCCATCTTAAAGGAGTCATAGCAGAAGGAAGTTTTCTGGGTAGGCAACGACAGAAAGGGAAGAGCATTCTAATATGAAGGAAGAGCATGTACAAAGGCATGAAAGAGTACCCTGAGTTGTAGAACCTGCCATACAAATAGTTTTATTATTTGTGAAGGGTTACATTCCACAAACTTTGTCCTCACTAAACTCGCAATACTAATTCAGTTTATCATGGGATTAATTATTATACTTCATAGGGTTGATGTAAGCATCAAAATAAATGAGAACTACAAAGCTACTAAGAGACACACATGCTAGGCTTACAGTCCTCAAGGCTCACTCACTACCTAAGGGGCTCATTCTTTTACAGAAACTTAGAAGCATGCATGAAGCAAAATTGAGTCTTGGGAAAATACATGTGATTTGGATTCTCTGGGTCCTGGATGAATAGTGAAATCTGAAAATAATCAGAAAATGCCAAGGACCTACTGGAATTTGATGTAAGTGGACTGTGGGATTTGTCTGGCAGTGTGGTGAGACAAGCAAAGGATGGATCAGGAAGGGCCTCATCTATGGATCAGCTAGGGTTGTGGTTGCAAGCAACAGAAACCGGCTCTGGCTAACAGAAGAAGAAAATTAATTTATTAGGATATGGGGTAGCTTCAAGAGTAAAGGAAGAGCTGAAGAATCACCACAAAAAGCAAGCTCCATGACAGAACTTGATCTGTCTTGTTTAACACAAAATCCCTGGGGCCTAGAATAATATATGATAAATATTTATTGAATGAATGAATGAATAAGGCTTCAGGGAAGACAGGCATGAACGTATTTCAAGATACGGAAAAGGAACTAGTGACAGTCTCTTCAGGGTGGTATCACACACATGAGTAAGCTCCAACCATTTTCGGGATTGGGGGTCACTCCTCTCAAGATTCAAATTCCTATAAGAAAGCAACAAATTGGCCTTACTTGTATCACATGCCTTTCCTTTGGCTAATAGAGAGTAAGTTCCTCAATTGATAGTCCCTCTAAGATTGCCTATGATAGGAGAGACAGAGTTCCCCAAAGCAAAAATCAGGAACCAGTTATGAGAAGAAAGAGAAATGGACCTTGGATTCCACTTGCAAAAACTATCCTTACACCCATCCCAGATTCCAATGGTTTATAGTAGCACCTCAGTCCTTTAGAAAAATAAACATGAAATTAATTAATTTATTTTAGTAGTTGCCTCCTGATTGTGTTGAATCCTCCTTTCCCACTGGGTAGTGAGTCCCTTACTAATATCTTGGACATATTTTATATCTTCCTAGTCACTTTCAGTTATTAGAACAACTTCCTTTTAGTGCTTAAGGCTTAGTCCTATTCATTTTAAAGCTTTAATATCAAACTTATACCAGTTTGGGTTGAATTTTTTCAATGTTTATATGTGGCCCTCAACTGGGATGAGTGCTATGGACTCAGAGATGGCTAAATAATGATGATTATCCTCATGATATCTCGGGGTAGTGACAAAGAAAAATTCAACCACAGAAACTATGTCTTAGATGCAGAACTTGTATAGGAAGGTAAAATGATTAGTTCTTTAGAAAAAGGACAGGGACTGAGAGAGGACTTTCTGGAAGTAGTGACATCTGAGCTGAATGACCAGTGGTTTGCCAGACAGTCAAAAGGAGAAAGACATTCCAGGCCAAGCAGGTAAGGAGAGCAAAACTGCTCTGAGCATTAAGTTTGAGTAGTTCATCACAGGACCCTCATGGGAGCAGCTCAAAGGAACAGAAGGACCAATGTCTCAAAAGCCACTTAGAGGGGATGCAGAAATAGTCTCCATGTGATTACTTCTTTCACCAACTCCCTTAAAAGCCGAGAGCACTGAAGTATAAGAAGATACTTCACCAGGGAACTATGGGAAGGAAATTTAAAAGCCTTATTTTCAGGAAAACTCACTGGATTCAAGGAGAGACATAGGGAATCCAGAAGCCTTAGATTCTCTCTCTTTCACACTAGTCACTCAGCTTCATTAGGAGGAGCAAAACACAACCACGTTAAAATAAATAAAAGTCCCTCTGGTGAGTGTCAGAAAGGCATGTGTGCAAGCTTGCTTGAAAATATAATGAGTGTTAGGCCCACGTGGTCCCATGGCTTAAGCCAAACATGGAGAGAGTTAGTTCTGTTCTTTTTCAAAAACATTTCTATTTATCTGGAGGCAAAGATGCTGAGGGTAATAGATGAAGAATGTTTGCCTAATGTGCCACACAGTTAAGGACTTAAACAGCTTAAAATTTTTTTTCCAATCTGACCTTTTTATCATAGCTAAAATTATTTATTAGATCAAAGTGAATTTCCAGATTATATATTTCCTTGGTTACAATTCTCATTTATTAATATTTGATGAGCAATTCTCACATCATCTAGTAGATTTAATAGCTAAGGACTTTATTAGTGGTTAGGACTAACAATATCTCATTAAGTTTTATGATGCCAATAAGGACTAAAGGAATGTCTTTTTTCTGAATTAGAATTTTCATTTATTGCACTTATTTAGTGTGGGGTGTTTATGTGGCTTTAACTGTTCATTGTCTGTCTTCCTCCATGCTAGAAGAACAGGGGCTTTGTCTCATTGCACTCTGTATATCCAGCACTTAGAACCATGCCTGGTTCACAGCAGGAGCTCAATAAACACTTGTAATTCAGTAAAAGAACAACTGTGATAGAGAAATAAGAGGTTGGGATACGAAGTTAGAAACCTGATCCAAACCCTCATTCTACCATTAACTAGCTGTACAAACTTGAGGGAGCAGATCACTTAAAGTCTAGGAGTCTTATCTTTATAGTGGAATAAAATACTTCACTGGACAATTTATTATTATGTAAAGTAATGTAGAAGAAAAAGTCTGGCAGAAAAGTAAGAGATTACTAAACACTAGCTGAAATTAAACTTTAAGTAGTGCTAAAATTATTACTACCTAGATAAAAGTCTCAGTATGTCATATCCTAACAATTTAACAAGACTAAACCTTTAGTATATAGTAAGTGATTAAAACAGTGGATCTCAAATTTTGATGTGCTCAGCAATCTTGTTAAAATACAGATCCCAAGCTCTACCCATGCAGTAGGACTGGAGTGGAACCTGGAAATCTGCATTTCTAACAAGCACCGTGGGTCATTGTGATGCAGGTGGTCTGCAGACCACACTTGGACAAACATGGAACTAAAAGCAGCAACATAATTGAATCTGCAAAGAATTTAGATTCAGAGATTGACAGCTTTAGAGTCCACATAAACCCTAAAATATGGAGCACCAGAGGTAGGAGGTAGACGGAAAAGGGGCAGGAAAGGTTTCACCAGTCCCCCAACTTGCAAGAGTTTTAGGATTCGGAGTTCATGACAGGATTGTTCAAAGAATGAGGACATCTGAACTGTGGAGGTTTTAAATGACTCAAAACTCCTTCTAAGTGTTTTGATGTTAGAAAAGCCTAAAACGTATTTTTCTCCCCCTTCCTCCTGTGCCACCACTACAACAGACAAGCTGAAAAGCCATAGTTATTTCACAAGAAATCTAATCCACATGTTTCTCTTATTTAGGATTGAGTAAAAAATGTTTCTAGTGTTACGTGTTAAGCAAGAGAAACTCTTTACCATGAAGACAGCACAAAAGAATTCATCTACTTTTGGTAAATATATTTAAACAACAAATAATCAGAATTAAAGTATGGTGGTTAAAAATGGGGAAACGTAGGAAAAGGAAGGTAGCAATTCAAAAGGGTTGTTCTGGTGCTGCTTAATATCTAATTCAGTTCAAATCAAACATTCTCAACTGCTTTCGACTCTTAATTTACTGCTCTCATACATCCATCATTTCACTATGGGCATATAAAAAGGGCACATTTTAACTACGAGTAAATTAGTTTTGATACGTCATCATGATGGTTTATTTGCTCTAAGCTGTTTTTTAAATAAACTATTTCACATGCAAAAGTCTTGCTTTTAATCACTAAGTTACAATGTTATTTATGATTATTTCTAGAGGATAAGCCAAATGCATTAGAGAAGGGGGACAGCTATACTGTTCTGCAGATCTGAATTGTCACTGCTTTTATACAGTTCCTTTTGCAATCAAAGCTCACATCTTAAGAACTTTACAGAGCAAAGACAACCAAAGTATTTGTGTCACCAGGTACAGGAATATGCCAGAGTGTAATTACTACTTGTCCACTGCCCTAGCGACTACCCTGGCCTCCATTAGCTGTTAGAAGTAGATGAGGGAGCAGCACAAATCTGCCACATCCTAGAATAGAGGAAAACATGAATTGGAGTCTGATATATTTTCCAGGTGGCCTTGTAGAGGCAGGGTGGTGTAGTAGGGAAGGCTCAGGTTTGCAAGCCTGGAAGTTAAATCTTGAGTCTTCCAAGGGTGGTCTATGATACGGGATCGACAGCACGCTTGTATTAGTCAGAGTTCTCCTGGGAAACAGAACTAACAGGAGATATATATGTACATACAATGTAAATATTATAAGATTTATTACAGAAACTGGCTCACACAACTGTGGGGATGGGCAAGTCTGAATTCCATAGGGCAGGCTGCAAGCTGGGACTTCTGATGAGATTTTCAATGAATTCCCCAACAGAAGCTAGCTGGCTGAAGTGGACATGGAAATTCTTCCTTCTGACTGCTGAAATCATAAGTTCTTTTAAAGCCTTCAACTGACTGGATAAGACCTCTCGTTTTTGAAGGCAATACCCTTAGTTGATTGTAGATGGAATCAGCCACAGATGCAATCAACTTAGGATTTAAATCCACAAAATATCTTCACAGTAACAATCAGGCCAGTGCTTGCTTGACTAAACAGCTGGTCACCATAACCTAGCCAAGTTGACACATGAACTTAACCATCACAGAGATATACAGGAAGAGAGACAGCTATGTGACAGAGGCTGTGACTGAGCTATGGACTGCCAGCAAGCCACCACAGGAATGAACACTACAAACGAAAGAGAAAGCATGGACCTACCCACACCTTGATTTTGGACTTCTAGCCTCAAAACTGTGAGACAGTAAATTCCTGTTGGTTAAGCTAACCGGTCTGTGGTACTTGCTATAGCCATCCTAATAAACTAAGACATATTACATATTATATTAAAATACATGATACAGACTTCTGGTTTCTGCTCAGAGATTTCTAGAAAGCTGGAAAAAGCATTACTCCTGCCCTTAGCAACAAGAAAAAAGACTGGACAAACTTCAGTTTCTTGACTTTTCTAGAACTCATTGGAGAACTGAGATGGGTAACAAGAAATCTGGGAGAAACAGGTTCCTGCAGGGAGAATAAGAAGTGAGGATGGCTTACATGGGGCATGGTAGAAGCCACAGAAGTCAGAAATTTCATCTAGGAAACTAAAGAATAAAATAAATACCTATCAGTCCGTACTGATATAAATAAATGACTAAATAAATAAATGGGGGGAAAGGAACAGCTTTTCTTTACAGAAGAATTCCAATTAATAAATGTAGAGAGAATGAGGATATAGTAAATCACCATTATAACACCACAGTAATAATTATTGCAGGCAAGATTCACTGATTAATGCTAAAATTATAGACTATACTTTAAGGAAACAACAGGACATTTACATATCATCAAAGTATTTACCCCAAAACATTTATTAATTACTGTGGTGTGTTTTGGGTTTTGATTTTGTCTTTCACTGTGGTGATTTTAACATATGCCCATAAATTCTTTGATACTCTGCCCTCCAGGAAATGATTTATTCCCATCCCCTTGAGTGTGGACTATACTTAGTAACTCCCTTCTAAAGAATAGAGTATGAAAAAGGTAATATAGTAACTTACAATGGAAAAATCTGGAAGACACCACCTTAACCAAATGATCAAAACTAATGATACCAGTAAAAAGTCATGTATATGGCATGTACCCTCTGATATAATGCAATACAAGAGGCACTTAATCTCTGTGGTATCCTTTCCAAAAATTCATAACTCCAGTCTAATCATGAGAAAACACCAGACAAACCCAAACTGAGGGACATTCTAAAAAATACATGATGAATACTCTTCAAAACTATCAAGATCATAAAAGATATGGAAAAAACAAGAAACTCTCATAGATTGGAGGAGATAAGAAAACATGACAACTAAATGCACTGTGGTATCCTAGAGAGGATTCTTGAAGAGAAAAAGTGGTAAAATCCAAATAAGGTCTATAGTTTAGGTAATAGCATGGATCAAAGTTAATTTCTTACTTTTGAGAAATGTACCATGGTTCTGTAAAATGTTCAAATTGGGGGAAGCAAGATGAAGGTTACAGAAAATTCCTGTATTATTTTTAAAACTTCATGAATCTAAAATTATTTCACACTAAAAAGTTTAATAAATATATGAGAGAGATGAGAAAGAATGTCAATTTGTATGTGTAAATTCTGATTTGGGTTTAAAACCAGTCCCTCTATTTAGTGGAATCACTTTGCAATTCTATTCCATAAGGCTTTATGTATTCACCCTTTGCTAAAGAGCAAGAACTTGACCACAAAAAGGCTCCTGTGGAGAAGAATTGCAGAAATTTTAAATTTTCTAATTTAATTCCTCTGTGGTCAGAAAACGTACCCTTCAACATTTTTTAAAATGTATTGACATATTTTCTTGAGTCAGTGATGAAGTTTCCCCATGCACTTGCAAAGAATTTGTTCTGCGGTTATTGGGTGTAGTGTTCTATAAATGGAAATTCTATCAAGGAGTTTAATAGTGTTACTCAGATCATCTAAGACTTAAATGATTTTCTTCCTACGTGTTCTATCAATTACAGAGAGAGGGTTGCTACAATTTCTAAGATGACTGTAGGTTTGTCTATTTCTCCCCCTTGTTCTGTAAATTTCTGCTTCATGTGTTTTGAATCGTTTTTTAGGTGCAAATGCATTTATAATTGGCTTGTGTTTCTGATGTATTGAACCTTTTATAATTATGAAAGCTCTCTATCTCTATTGACTTTGAGATATAAATTGAGGGCTATTTTATCTGATATTAAGATAGCCACATTAGCATTTTTATGCTTATTATTTGCCTGGTATATCTTTTTCCACCTCTTTTCTTTCATTTCCAACATCTGTATCATTATATATAAAATATATCTCTTTAGACAGCATCTTGCTTTTTTATCTAGTCTGGCAATTGCTGCCTTTCAACTAAGTATTCAGTCTATTTACATCTAATGTAATAATCTATATGATTGGGGTTAAGTCTACCATCTTGCTATTTGTTTTTCATTTATCTCATCCAGTTTGTTTTTGTTGCTTTTTTTTTTTTCTTGATCTACTCCCCTTTCTAAAAATTTTAGAATATGACTTTTTAATGCCTCTATTGGTTTTTAAACTATATTTCCTTGTAGTCTTTTTTTAGTGGTTGTTTTAGGAATTATAATATGCATCCATAACTTGTTATGGGTATAGTTAAGATTAATATTGCACCACTTCCCATAAAATGCAAGAAACTTATTATAATTACATTCCCCCCAAGCTTTGTGCTTTTGTCATTTATCTTACTTCCAAATGTTATAGCCTCCACCATGTAATGTTATTTTTGTTTTAAGCAGTCAGTTGTCTTTTTAATAAAATTAAGAAAAAGGAAATTAAAATATTTTATATTTACCCACATAAATACTATTTTCTGTATTCTTCAATCTTTCCTATCAATTCAATTCTATATCTGGTGCCATTTTCCTTCAACCTCAACTATATTCTTAAGTTTTTCTGGTGATGAATTCTCTCAACTTAATTAACTTAAACCATCCTTATTCCACCTCCACTTTTGAGGGATATTTTTTTCTGGATACAGAATTATGGGTGGATATGTCTTGTTGGATTTTTTGTTTGTTTGTTCATCTGTTGTTTTTAGCAGTTTAATGATGCAAGTAGCATTGTCTTCTGGCCTCTATTATTTCTGTTTTGAAGTCAACAAAATTTGTCATTGATCCTCCATGCAACATCTTTTTCTCTAGTTGCTTTTATGATTTTTCTCTTTTATCTATTAACTTGTTCTCAAATTTACTGACCTTTCCTTCTATTGTTGTCAATCTGCTGTTTAGTCTACCTAGGGAAATTTTTTATTTCAGATTATTTATTGACAGTTTAAGAATTTCAATTTGGATATTTTGTATAGTTTCCATTTTTTCTCCTGAGAGTCCCTATTTTTTCACTCATTATGTCCATTTTTTCTTTTTTTTTTCAAAATTAGTAAACTTTATTTCAACTTCAAAAATAAAATAACAGATAAAAGGCAGTTTAACAAATTATGGAAGCATTACTTTAAAAAATCCTGTCCAGGCACATTTACTTATTTAATCCTAAAAACAAACTCAATTGTTTCTCCAGTGTTCAGAAAGATGAATAAATGAGCACAGACTGGTTAAATAACATGATCAAAGCCTCCTTGTTAATGAAAAAATAAAAGCTTGATCATATTCACATCTCATAAAATTAAGTGCTATATATTTTTTTACCTTTTGCATTGATATAGTGCCTTCTTTGCCTTTGCTTCAAAAATATTGCAATATTACTGTTAACTATAGTCTGTAAGTTATATCAGTTGTATTCTTCCTGTGTAAAATTTCCCAGTTTTTTCTTTTAAGTCAGGGTCAGGAAACTTTTTCCTTAAAGACCCAGGTAGTAACATTTTAGGTTTTGAGAGCCATTTGCTCTCTTGTCACAACTACTCAACTCAGTCACTGTTGTGCAAAAGCAAAGCAGACAATACATAAATAAATGTGCACTCTGTTCCAATGAAACAAACTATAGTGCCAACTGCTGCCTTAAGTCCTTGAACATAATAATTGTTGTTTCAAAGTCTTTTTCTGTTAATTCCAACATTTGGGTCATCTCATGGTCTGTTGTTATCGACTGCTTTTTTTCTTGATTATAGGTCAGATTTCTCTGCTTCTTCAATTGTCTGGAACTTTTTATTATATGCTATATGTTATGATAATGCCAATATTCAACTTGAGTTATTGTTTTAGGAGCTGAAGATACACAGCTGAATTAAGACACTTGTTGCCCTCCAAGAGTTTGCCATCTAGTGTATGCGCTCCATAATAGTAGTCACTAGCACTGGTGGCTACTGAGCACTTACAAAGTGGCTAGTCATTAATGAGATGGTCTTGTAACCATAAAATACATACCGGATTGCAAAGACTTAGTACAAATACAAGAATGTAAAATACCTCATAAATCATGCTTATATTGATTACATATTGAAATACTAATATTTTGGCTATATAGGGTTAAACAAAATGTACTGTTAAAATGAGTATGGCTTCTGGAAAATTTTAAATTCTATATGTGGCTTCACATTATATTTCTATTGGATGGCCTAATGGAAGAGACAAACAGATTGTCAACTGGGAAGAGTGCTATAATCGAGATGGGCATAAAATATTGTAAGAAGAGAGAAAGGGCTCTTATAGGACTAAGGATGAGGTTAAGGGGATGTCAGAAAAGCCCCCTAAGAGCAGTTATGCTTTAGGGAGGGCATCAGCGTTAGCCAGGTGAAAAAGAGAGCAAGCTATTCTGGTCAGAGGAATCAATGACAAAGCAGTACTGACTTGGCAGGAATAGGATCAAGCAGGACCTGTGGGAAGTACTAAAAAATGTCTAGCCTAAAGACATTGAATTGCTAAAGATGATTTTTAAACAGAGTAACATGATCATATTTTGGTTTAAGAGAGCATCGGGCTGAGGGAAGCAAAAGATGGCAGGCAAGAAGAAAGTTTAGAAGGCTGCTGAACTACTCAAAGTAAGAAATATAGAGGTCAGTAGGGGAGAGGCAGAGAATAAGGGAAGAGACAGTAAAGAGCTATTTAAGAGGTACAATCAACATACAATCGCAGGAAAGAAAGAAGGGAGAAAGGGGAGAAAGGGGAGAAAAGGGAGAAAGAGAGAAAGAAAGAAAAGAGAGAAAGAAAGAAAAGAAAGAGAGAAAGAGAGAAAGAGAAAGAGGGAGGGAAGAAGGGAGAAACTTTACCACTAAGTGCGTAATTAAGCAGATTTATAATGATCTTCTCCCAGGGCCTTATCAGAGACCACCTTCCATAATCTTCTTTATTCACATTAACTCCTTCCCAACCCTAGAAATCCTATCTAGTACCACAGAGGTGTCACTAAGGAATTAAAGGGAAAACAATGAAGATTTTATAGCCAACAGCTACATGCTCAGTTACTATCCTCAATCAGATAATTAAATCTCAGCTGCTTGCATAAGCAAAGTCCCAAAATAAACATTTATTGACTGATAAGTGAATGGCTGAGGAAGTCAAGAAGGAAACCCACGATGTGCATTTGGCTGTACAGCTTGGAAAATTCAAGTTAAAAGGAGAAGAAACAGTACTGTTTATTTTCCTCTCAGACTAAGGTGGAAAGTCAATACATGGAAAACTCTAGGAATATACTCCTCTTTGTTCTTTAAAATAAATATTCTTAATAGCAAGATAACCATTAATATAAACAGTAACGAGTCTGCTAAGAAGTGAAGGGAAGACAAGGCATACCTATAAGGGAAGCTTCCTGCGGAAAAGGTGATGTCTCTCTTGATGAGCTGCATCCTTGGAAGTAGCTGCTCTGTTGGACAAATAATAACAAAACATTCTTACAATTTACAGCAATTTTGGGTGGAATGGATGAAGAGCCAGATAACATACACAGCTATTCATAAACTGAGAATATATGATCTCCAAACAACATAAACTCATAAAGCTTATGTTTGGAAGTAGTCTCAGAACTTAATCATTCTAACCCACCCAATTAAGGAATCCACTCAGTACAATCCCTAAGTGATGTTATTCATGGAAGTTTCTGTCAGAAAAAAAAAAATAATGTGAAGGTTAACTGGGCCAAAAGGAGATCTGAGGCAGCATGATTACAACTTTTTTCCTATTTTCCCTGAGGCAACCAGAAGAGAATGGCTATAGGACTGAGATTCATGGTGAAAGGTTTTTAAAGAAAATCAGGGGAAGCAGATGTGGCTCAAGCGATTGGGCTCCCATCTACCATAAAGGAGGTCCAAGTTTCGATTCCTGGGGCCTCCTGGTGAAAGGCAAGTTGGCTCTCGTGGTGATTAGCAAGATTATGCAACAAAAAGAGACACAGAAGAGACAATAAGAGAAACAGCAGACCAGGTAGCTGAGGTGGCACAAGAGATTGAGCACCTCTCTCTGTCTCCGGAGGATCCCAGGATGGGTTCCCGGAGCCGCCTAAAGAGAAGACAAGCAGATACAGAAGAATACACAGAGAGCAGACAGTGAGCACAGAACAATGACGGGGGGTGGTGGTGGAAAAATAAAATAAATAAAAATCTTTAATTAAAAAAAAGAAAATTGGAATATTATTCAGTCTTGAGAAAATATAATATAGGGCTTGATAGAATAGTGAATTTCAAGGTGTTTTTTTTCCTCTCAGAATATGACCAGTTTTCTAAATACCCACAAAAAGCCACCAAAGGAAAAAATTTAAATGATAAGCCATTTCATTCTCTCTTTCCTTCTAATTATATGATAAAGCAAAGAAATATCCTAAAAAGAAACAGCTAAATATCACAACGGGCTCTTGAGGAAATGTCTCACTCACTCTTTGAAGATGCCTGAAAACTGGACTGATTTAAATGTAGACTGGAGGCAAGAATGATTGGAAGACTTCCAAGACCCCAGTAATCTGGAATCAAACATACTGCATCAGTGCTCTCAGTGTCCTTCATATGCCTAAGGAAGATGTCAGGAAGTTCATGGACTTTAATAATCAACATTAAAAAGGCCACGAATTCTGCAGCATTGCCAAGAACCTCAGAGTTTACCAATGGTTTTTAAGGATGGGTGAACAACTTCAGGAAGAATAGAGAAAAAGAAAGCACTTTTGTGAAGACTCAAACTCTTTCAAAATATTTTCAAAAACATAATACTTTTGTATTCCTTTTCTGTCAGCCTAGGATTTGATTTTAACCTATTTACAAGCTAATAAGTTATTGTTTCCAGGATGCTGAAGGAGGATCCTGGGGTACCTGGGGTACAGACTTCATTACTGATGGCCCAGCAAGTGCCTGAGCATCAGCATGTTTACATCAGTTCTCCTTCCTCCAAGTCCACGGGGCTAACATGTAGGCTCCAGACGGATGCCTGCACATGCAGTGGGAATGCTGAGCTTGGGGTACCCACCACTTTATAGCAAGCAATAAGCAAGCCTGCTCTTTGTCATGGACAGAAACATTACTTCACCCTCGCATTTGCTCACGGCAACACAGTCCCGAGAAATGGCCTGTGTATAGAGTTATCATGACATTCCATTCTTGGCATACTCAGCAAGATACACATGAACATGATATATACATGAATAACTGTCTCTCCCAATATTTCCTCTATCACATTCTCTTACCTAAGCCTGCTTCTTCTCCTGAAACTGTTAAAAAAAAAAAGGAAACTCCAATGAATGGGTTAAGATCCTTCCCTCAACCTTGCTCATCACAACCTTGAAGAACGCTTCTAAACTCTGCAGTTCTTATCCCATGTAAGAATCTCAGAAATTAGTGCCTTTATCTCACAAAACCTCTTCTATGACCACCCAGGAGGAAAGATGACTGCTCTTCCTTCCCTTGTCTTCCTTAAAGACTAGGTGCCCACTGTTTCATTATGCTTTTCCTTTGGATCTAATTTTTATGCCTCTGCTTGCTGTCTCAGGAGCACTAGAAACATCTTACAATATACTATATATACAAGCCCCAAAGATCAGTTTTCTCACTTCTGTCACTCATCAAGGCACTGTATCTGCAGGCATTCCTGAGAAAGGTGCATTGCAGTAGACAAACCATTAAAGAAAATGTCACATAAAAGGAAAATAACATTTACTGAGAGTCTACTAGGTAGTATCAAGTATTGAACAAGGCAATTTCTTTTATGTTATCTAACTCTATGAGAATACCCATGCCTAGGACCTGACATATACTAGGTACTTAATTAATATTTACTGAAAGATTCATTTCTCTGATCCTCAATGTTACAGAGGATACCCACCTTAAAGACTGTTGTAAGGATGGAACGATAATGCACTGAAACCTCCTGGCAAGAGGAGGTTTCAATAGCAGCTCATCCCCATTTATTTTCTACTCATTCCTTTACATTGATAAAGGATGCTGAGGGGTATGGAAATGCCTGCAGACCTCTCTCTGCCTCTACAACCTTCCTCCTGATGTTGAGCAAGGATCCAGTAGAAATCATTCAGCTGAAGAGAGAAGGCAAGGATGTAAAGGCCTTCTTGGCTGTCTATATTCCAATCCAAATTAGGGTCTTAAAAAAAGTTTGTTTTAAAATTCTGTTCTTTGATGACAGGAAATCTAGAAGCATAAGGGTCCTTTTAATTTTACTAATATGCCCCCACATCAGGGAGTAGATATTTCTGGTTCTACCTTAGAATCAAGCTCAGTCTAACACATCCCATTTTCTGCCAGACTTACACAAGCAGTTCCCAGAAGCCGTGACCAATGATATCACTTCTCAGAGCAGGAAAAGTCCCATGTGCCAGCCATAATGACACTTTCTTTTTTTTCATCCAGGAAAGTATAATGAAAGCAAGTAAAAGCAATGTCATTATACAGAAAATTTGAATTCAATCTCAACTATTTGGCTAGAAAGAAAATCACCTGCAGGCTTGGTTATTTTGGCTACTAATGACATTACTCTTAAATGTTGGCAACCCAGCTCACAGGTAATGGCAGTACAGCCATGAACACGGACCTGCGATTAAGAACTATCTGAATTCTTCAGAGTACAGCCAATATGAATTTCCATAAAAATATTTCTTCACTGGATCAGTTTTTATTCCCAGCATTTTTAGGTTAATTTGGGGAAAGTACCAAGACTGTAACTGAGAATTTTAAAGTTTTGATGGCATTTCAATTATTGTTAAGAGAAAAGCTTAATTCTGTTGGCTTATGACACACATGCACACACACACGCATGCACACACACACACTGCCTTGTATACCATTTATACTTGAAAGAAAGGGTTTATCTCATTTGTTTGGCTTCACTACCAACCCAATGCCTGTGAAGCACAGCACCCCTTCCCAGGGGCATGGCCTCTTACACAATGTTTGTGAAAAAAAGTTAATTCAGCAAATGATAGGGCCACTGTTTTAACAAGCTCTACATTGGGTGGCTCCCAAGATTAGCCAATAAGTTGCCCGAGAGGCCATCTCTATGCCTAGAGCTACCAGGTCCATGGGCCAATCTGCTCTCTGTCTCTATTTCTCCCTCTCTCTCAGTGTGTAAGGATACTTAATGTCTCTGATTTTAATGCTCCCTGGCCCCTCATTTTTCTTGGGTAATGTAGAGGTGGGAGGGAGAATCTTTTCCCCTCTTATTTAATCAATAGCAATCCCAAGAGAAAAGTCCCCCGTTGCGAGAGGTCCAGGGGTTCGTGCTGCCACTTATCAGGATCTTACTGTGTGCACTATACTAAGTGCTCTCTCTGCTTGATCTCCTTTAACCATCACAACAGTCCTCTTAGGGTGCCTACAGATGAGGACATGGATGCTGAGAGGGTTGAAATGCTGTGCTCAGAGCGAGTCAGGCCCCAGACCCCATGATCTATCCATGAGACTGTGCTTAAAAGAAGGTTCAAAGGTGGCCTAGGAGCCTGTAGCCATTTGGCAGTTTGATGCAATTATGAATTCCAAAAATCTATATTAGATTATGCTTGTAAACTGATCTGTTCATCTGGGCATGATTAAATTATAATTGGGACTTTGATTGGGCCACGTCAGTAGGGCATTGAGCCCCACCCCTTGGTTTTCTTTCAAGGTCAACTAACCCAAAGGGAAAATTTTGATCCGGGGAATACTAATTGCTAAGATTTGATGGAGTGCTTTTTATGTGTCAGACTCTTTTCAAGTGCTTTATGCTAGATAATGGAACTAAGATAAGAAAAAGTGAAAGGCAATTTTTTTCCTTGGAAAAATAAGCTTTCCTATCAACTATTTTTTAAATTTAAAAAAACTGTATTTCATAATTATCATAAAAATAATACTTCAACTCCATGGGCAGTTAAAATGTTGGCAAGGCCAGGGAGATAGGGAGAGAAGAAAGGGAAAATATTGAAAAAGGCAAACCAGGACAACAGTGGGCAGGAAGGGGTAAAGAGAACATAGGGAAAAGGCGGAAACAAGAAAAGAAGACAAAAAATCAGAAGAAGAGGAGAAAGGATGAGAGGAGGAAATGAAAGAGAGGAAAGAAGCTTAGCAGGATTATTTTTCTGTTACACTCTGCTATTCACTTAGGTTATGAGTGGACTTTAGGCCAAAATATCAATGGGTTAATTTCCTTTTATAATCCCTAGTTAACTATTAAATCATTATTCATGGGTATTTGATGTCTCATTAAGTTTTAGTCTTGGCTCCAACTGATCTAACTGGAGAATGGAAAAAACTGTTGACTAGACCACTCTGCAAGTTCGCCAGAGACTATTGCTTTCACACTGAATGAAATCAAACAAACTGATCCTGGGAACCAAATGTGGCTCAAGCAGTTGGGTGCCCGCCTACCACATGGGAGGTCCCAGTTTCATTCCCAGTGCCTCCTAAAGAAGACAAGCAAGACAGCAAACTGACAAGATGGGCTGACACAACGAGATGATATCAATAAGGAGACACAACAAGGAAACACAATGAAAGACACAACAAGCAGAGAGTGGAAGGTGGCTCAAGTGATTGTGAGCCTACATCCCACATGGGAGGCCCTGGGTTCGGTTCCTGGTGCCTCCTATAAAGAAGACAAGCAGACACAGAGAGCACACAACAAACAGACACAGAGAGCAGACAGTGAGTGCAAACAACGAGGGGGGCGAGAAATAAATAAATAAAACAAATCTTTAAAAATATATGATTAATTAATTAATTAATTAATTTTAAAAAGACAATTTGACCCTCAAGTCAGTTACTATAAAACTATCTGAGGAAGTGCGTGAAACTACATGGTTTACACTTTAGTTCAGTGCCAAAATATAAAATAAAATAATATAAAATCTATCTAAAAGTTTAATATAACTGTGAATCCTTGTCAACAGAAAAAGTATATCCTTGGCTGGACTCTAGATCTCCTTCCTCTCCAGAGCAATACCTTTGCTACATCTGGTCCTAGAGCTAGTTAGAGACGATTTCTCTTCCTTCTTGTCAGTAAGTTCTGTTCATCAGTCTCATCTCCTTCTTAAAGAAATTCTCTGAGGTGTTTACTATACCATAACAATATGTGCATTGGCTCCCCTGGCCTCATATATCTCTCTCCATTTGTTATTTTCCACCCTAGCTCAAGGGGTCGAGTATAGTAGCACATTTTTTCAAGGAAAGCTGAAAATTTTCCAAAATCCCGAAGTCTCCATTTGTATAATACACAACAGAATTTTGAAAGAGAGTGTAGCTGTTTTGGAATACTCAGAAAGTCACCAGATGTTGCTGTTACAGAGAATATAAAATCCTTTCTTCTAAATGTGCATGTGATTAGACCTTGGGGAACTACTCTATCATTACAGTGATGGGAATTTTTTTTCTTACAAAATTGCATTTTTTCCTACTAGAAATCTCTTTTGACTAAATGAATTTCATATGTGTAATCAAAACATTATGCTTGTCATTGTAGTTAATTTGAGCAATTTCTGTTAAAATTTACCCACATGGTAAAACACTCTTTGAAAACAATTTCATGAACGAGTCTTTTGAAAATTATTTTAAACATAACCATGCTTCTTTGTTTTAGCTGCAGTATATCTTTTTCTTTGGACCAAATGGGTATCCTTAGATGTAACATGCTTTTGCATCAGTGTAGGAATTTCATTCTGGTTCTTGAGCAATGACTAGACAAAGAGGAATTTTTAAACTTGTAAACATCTTCTAAATAAAAGAATTTTTAAAAATCATGATTAGTAGTGAAAATTTGCAAACAACTTCAAGAATATTCATTAACTCAACAAATATTTATTAAGCACCTACCTTGTACTAGCCTTATTCTAGGCACTCAAGACACTGCAGCTCCTAGAACAGTTCCCATTACATGGAATTCATATCCTAGAGAAACAGGAAATTGGTTAGGTAAATTGTGGTAAGAATGGAATACTGTATGGTCTAATAAATTATGTGGTACAAATATATTAAGAAAAGATGTTCACAGTATATTAAGTGAAAAAGGCAAGTTACAAAGAGGATTACAGTGTGGTCATTTTTATTTAAAATATATACAGTAATAACAAGAGCTGATAATTATTGATGATTTATTATAGGTAAGAACTGTTCTAAGTACAATACTTTTTAAATTATTATTTTTATAAATTATTTCATTTTATCCTCATTACAATTCTATACAGTAGATAACATTATTAATCTCATTTTATTAATGAGAGAATTGAAGTACAGAGAGATTAATTAGCTTGGCCAAAGTCACACATGTAGTAAGTGAAGGAACTAGAATTTCGAAACGCAGAAAATAATAGATGATCTATCACACAGTGTTAATGTGTAGATTCAATGAGAAAATCCATAGAAAATATTTAGCAATGTGTGGCAGATGGTAAGTATTCAATAAATTTTCTTAGAGAAGTATTCTTGTATAGAAAGGATCTGTTTTAACAATGCTAAGCTATTTTTTAGAATAATAAAAAATATTTTATTAAAACATAAGCTTTACAGACATTTCCAGACAAGCCATACAAAATGGTCATAAGCTCTTTTTTGAAGGGAGGATTCTATAGTTGACTGTAAAGTCACAATGTTATTAGTGAAAGCTCAGGTGTTTGCTTAATATTTCCATTTTGGTCCAAACAATCAAGCTTGTTCATCTACAGCATGTAAATAAAGTTAAACTTGCTGGAGGCTCTATTCTAAAGAACAAATGGTTAGCTGTTTTCAACCAATGCAATTTTAATTAGATCACTGTATAAAGTGGGGAAGGAGCCCATAAAATTAAAATTAAGTTACCTCTCTCTTCAAAAATAAAAGTAAAATAAAGAAAAACACCCACACCCCTGCAGCTAACCCTAGCAACTACTTTATTCACAGTACTTTATACATAAACCATGACGGGGGAAATGAACAAGAGAGAGGGGCCACTGTTATAAAACGTTTCACAACAATCCAGATGATACTTCTAGCCTCATCTCATGGTTTACGAGAGTGAATCAGGACAAGACAGAGATTTTCTAATGTTCACTTAATAAAGGACTGAAGCTGTCTGGGCTTTTTAATTCCTTAATGTTCCTAAGACTGTGTCCAAAACATACAAACAAAAAAGGAAGAAGTCTTGGCAGAAGAGAAGTGAGGCACACTTGATGATCAGATCAATTTAAATTTCATCTGTGGCATGCAGCCTAGTCCATGCTCTAGCTGTTTCTATGGCTTGGGCTTCATAGGTCTTCCACGGCTCAGCTACATCATTTGCTAATGGATCATCAGGATTGGGAGCACCTAACAAAGGCTGGATCGACAGCAGAACTGTGCGCATCTGCAGTGCTGGGGACTACTTTTCAAATTATCTAAACATATTCTTCCCACCTCGTCTGCTTGAGGGTGATAAATTTTGGTCATGAAGCATAATTCAGGGGCTGCCACTGGGTATTCTTCCGGAAGAAATAGTTCAAGTTTAAAACCCCATCCCTCAAAGGAGGAATCCTGGGAACCAGCAACGACCACATGAAAATAATGGGCGTTCTCACGTCTGGTTCTGCTTTAGTGTCTGGAACTGGTTCTGTCAGCAAATGCTGGTCGGTCGCTCGCTCGCTCGCTCGCTTGCTTGCTTTATAAACCTGCTGGACAACCCGGCCGGCCATCTTGTCAGATTCCGAGCTGGGCGTCTGGATTCGCCTCCGGCTCTGCTCGCCTCAACACTGTGGGATCCCGCGCTGCACTTTCCCGGCACCTGCCGCACCTGCCGCTGGAACCCTCGGGAAATGTAGCTTCCTTTGGACCTGGCCCCCTCCCCGGTGCTACCCACCTAAGGACAATAAACGTTTATCAAGCAAGTTCTGTTTATCAGGCACCGTTTGGGGGAGAGGAAAAAAGGAAAATTAATATGACATGGAACCGGCACTGAAGGAGTTTGCAATATGGTAGACAAAACAAAAAAAGCATGTAAAGGGAGAGCTCGTCCAGATAACGAGGAAATATTTTAAGAGAAGCATGAACACAATGTTATATAAGCCCAATCTGCCCAGGAAGCGAAAGAAGGCTTCACATATTAGGGAAAGGGGCATGAGTCCCCAGGGCATTGGGAAACTTAGCATCCCAACTTCTCAGTGGAAAAAAATAATAATAATAATAACTATAATAAGATTAAAATGTCAAAATTAACATGAAATCAGCTGCATAAATTATGATCCATAAATCATGCACCTGTTTATACTGGGACTTGAAACTTACCAGTACCATATCTAAGGACTCTGTGCTCGCCCTCTACAGTCAAATCACTTTTCATCATGTTTACAGGTGGCCCTTTTCCTCAAGTCCTAGGAATAAGGAGGAGCTCTTCAAGTGGGTAAATTGGGTCAGGTGCAGAGGGGACGTTTGTAGCCAAACTAATGGAAGGTGGGGAGCAAAGGCACAAAGCCGTGAGAGGAAAGGTACAGGGAAAAGCAGAAGCCCAGTCTACAGAAGGTGTCTCATGCAGGAGCAGGACTGGTGGGAAGCAAGATGAAAAGTCCTATTCAAATTCCCAGAAAACCAGGGATGACAGAAAGGAGGACTTGACAAGAGACTGTAGTCCTGCCTTGGATTTTACAGTAATGAGCCAATGGGACATGGATTACAGGTTTCATTTTCATACACTTATCATTCCCCAAGACACCTATATTGACCAGAGACTCACCTTGTGATCTGAAAGAGTTGGAGAGCTTAAGGTAAATCTACAGATAAAATTTGATTGCCAGTGGCTATTCAATTTTGGTTATTATTTGAATGATGCTGCACATATATAGTTATTCTTCCAATTTCTTGTGAGAGGATTTTATTTAAACACACACACTAAATTTCACACACTCTTAATAAGTTAAACATAAAACCCCCAAAGTTGGCACCTGAAAGACAATCTCAACATAGGGACAAGAGTTGGAACTACATTAAAGACCTGTTACGGATCACTGTGATACTTAGTGATCACTAAGTTTGCCAGGCTGCTATGACAAATACCACACATTAGTTGGCTGAAAAACAGGAATTTATTGTCTCAGTTTCAGAGGCTAGAAATTTAAAATCAAGGTGTCAGTAATACCATGCTTTTTTCTAGAATTCTACAGCATTCTGGTGCTGGCTTGCTGCAATCTTTGGGGTTCCTTGGCTCGTATCTCTACCTCCTCACATGGCAATGTCCTTGATCTCTTTCTGTGTGCCTGCTCTTGGTTTCCTCCTGACTTCGGGCTTCTCCCTATGGCCTTCTCTGATTTACTGTGTCCAAATTTCCTCTACTTTTACAGAACACCAGTGGTATGGATTAAGGCCCATTCTGATTCAGTTGGGCCATACCTTAAGTAAAAATAACATCTTCAAAAGGTCCCATTTACAATGGGTTCACACCCACAGGAATGCAGATTAAGATTAAGAACATGTCTGTTTGGGTACTATAATTCAATCTACCATAACCCCCAAAAGATAAATGTGTAAAAGTCATGAACAGATAATTTACACACATTAAAATAGTGCAAATGGTCAATTAGCATAAGAAGATAGCCTTTTCCTCAGTAATAAAAGAAATGCAACTTAGAGATACCAATTGTTTCTCTATCAAATTGAAAAATACTTTTAAAGTTAAAACATCCATTAGAAGGAGGGAAACTTTACAGAACAGTTTGATAACAAGCATACACTTGAATCCAACATTTGCACTTCTAGGTATTTACTCTAAAGAAACAGGGACAGGGGAAGCGGCTGTGGCTCAATCAGTGGGGCTCCCGTTTACCATGTGGGAGGCCCCGGGTTCGGTTCCCAGGGCCTCCTGGTGAGGGCAGGCCCGCCCGCGCGGCATGGTTGGCTGACCCGGCGAGCGCAAGCAGCAAGGGGGGGATGGATGAATAAATAAATAAAATCTTAAAAAAAAAAAAAAAAAAAAAAAAGAAACAGGGACATACATAAAAATTTATAACAGAGATATTCACTACAAAATTATTCAAAATTTAGAAACAATCCAAATGTCCAACAATAGGTGATTAGATTAATAAATTATATCACTTTTTCACCTTTTGTTTTGAAATAATTTTAAACTTACAACTTTTGTTTGAATTAGTTTGTTTGTATTCATTTTCCATTGCTGCCTAAACAAATTACCACAATTTAGCAGCTTAAAACAATGCAAATTTATTACATCTGGAGGGCAGAATTCCAACACAGGTCTCACTAGGCTAAAATCAAGGTATTGTCAGGGCTGTGTTCCTTTCCTGAGCTCCAGGGGAGAATCCATTTCCTTATACATTTAAGTTTTTGGCAGAATTCAGTCCCTTGCAGTTGAACTGAGGTCCTGTTTCCTTTCTGGCCTCCAGCTGAAGGCCTCTCACAGCCTGTAGAGGCTGCCCACATTCCTTGGCTCATGGAGTCCTTCCTCCCTTTTCAAAGCCTCTTCTGTAACAGCAGGTCTCTTCTACCATCTCATCTCAACTCTCTGCCTTCCTCTTCCACTTTTAAGGGCCCATGTGATTACATTGGGCCCACCCAGTTAGTCTAGATAATCTCCCCCTACTTTAAAGTCCATACTTTTAATTCCATCTACATTGTGTCTTTTGCCATGTAAGACAACATTTATCAGGATCCAAGGATTAGGGCATAGACATCTTTTGGGGTATGGAGGACATTATTCTGCCTACCATGACCCTGCACCCAGCTTCCTCTAATGATACCATCTTGCATAGTGCAATTAAGAAATTAACATTGGTACAATACTATTGACTAAACTACCAACTTCATTTCAATTTCACCAGTTTTTCCACTAACAGCCTTTTTCTGTTCCTAGATCCGATCCAGAATCCCACATTGTATTTAGTTGTCATGTTTCTTTTGTCTCCTCCAATCTATGATGATAATTCCTCAGCATTTCCTTATTGCTCATGACCTTGAAACTTTTGAAGAGTACTGGTCAGTTATTTTGTAGACTGTCTCCAAATTTGGGTTTGTCTGATTAGACTGAGTTTATACATTTTTGCAAATAATACCACAAAAATGATGTGCCTTTCTTAGAGTATCATATGAGGAGTACATGATGGCAACATGTTTTATTACTAGTGATGCTAATTTTGCTCATTTGGTTAAGGTGATGTCATCTGGGTTTTCCCACTGCAAAATTAGTATTTTTTCCTTTGTAACTAATAAATATCTTTGGGAACATATTTTGAGATGAAGCAAATATCCTTTTTTTCCTCAAAATTTCACCCACTAATTTTAGCATCCATTGATGGATCTTGCTCAAAGCAATTATTGGTGTGGTATTCTAATGGTGATTTTCTACATCTTTATTCCTTCTACACTTATTAATTGGAATTCTTCTGTAAGGAAGAGCTGTACCTTTTCCCCACAATTTATTCAATTATTTTTTTTTTATATTAGTATGGACTCTTCCTTTATTTATCTTTATCTTATTCTATAGGTTATAATACAATATTATCATTATTTTGTTGCTTGAACTGTTACAGCTTTGGCCATTAGGAGCTCTTTCAGGCAGGCTCCTGAAAGAGCCACTGTCCCTTTTTTTTTTTTTTTTTTTTAGCACTTCTTTACTTTCTGTCATTACAAGATGTTCCAGGTTTATCATAGTTTCACTGCACCTGCCCTGGAATCAATCACTTCTCCAAGAAACTCTAATTCCTGTTATTGGAATTACACTATTACACTAATTACACTATGTGTGCTCATTGATACTGGGGCATCATTGTTTCTCAGCCTTTTCAATGGACAGAACTTGGAAATACATGTAAGTATACTAATCCACACATACACATATCTATATTTACTTATCTATCTACCTGCATATACGTGTCTAAAAATGAAAGTTTATACTGATACCTCTGATTCTAATCCTATATCACATCGTTTATTCTAATCTCCTCCTTCCCTTTTTTGTAGCTTCTATCTCTGACGGTGAGAAACCTGGCTTTCATTATCTACAATTTATTTACTTATTTATCCAACCTTAGTATAAACACAAAATAATTTCAGAATTGCGAACCCATATCCCTATAAGAATGAATTTGCTAACTGGAGCATAATATTTGTAAACAGTTCTTTTTGTCTTTAGCTTTACAGTATCCAGTCAAAATATTATTTTCCAAAGTATCTTGGGTTGGTCCATTTCTTCCCCATGCCCTTCAGAGTTGTTATGTTATTCATTTGTGAAACAGTTTGATTCATTTATTATTGTTTGTATGCCATTTTGGGATACATCACATCCTGGAAGATTTTATTGTAAATTTGCATACAGTAAAACTCATTCTTTGTGGTGTAGAAAAATGCATAGTCACGTGTCCACCACCACAGACATGATACAGTGCAGATCCATAACCCTAAAACTTCTCTCATGCTTCCCCTTTTGAATCAATCACTCACCCATCACTTACCCTTATCAACCAAGGATTTTTTTGTCCTTATTGTTTTACCTTTTTCAGAATGTCATATGAATGGAATCATAAAATATGTAACCTTTGGGGCTTGGCTTCCTTTGGTTAGCAAAATTTATTTAAGATTCATCCATATTGTTGGGTGAAACAATAATTCTTGTGGGGTTTTTTAGTTTCTTTTTTGTTTGTTTTTTGGCTGAGTCATATTCCTTTGGATTAAGTCCCACAGTTTATCCATTCACCAATTGAAGGACATGTGAGTTTGTATGGATATAAGTTTTTTTTTCTTTTTCTTTTTTTTGAGTAAATACCTAGGAGTTGTATTGCTTGGTCTTATAGTAGGACTAAGTCTAACTATATAAGAAAATGCCAAATGGTTTTCCACAGCAATTGTACCATTTTGTATTGCCAACAATAATATATCATTTTAAGGGAATATTATATAGTCATAAAAAATCTTGTATATGAATATTTATGGACAAAGAACATGTTCATAAAACATTATTGAGCTAAAAAGCAAGCTATAAAGCATTATATTGCAAGCATTAAATATGTCATATTTTTTTCAGAACACATAATTTTAAGACCCACGCAGTATTTACATTAAATGGCTATTATTTTACTAATCCCCTGCTATTGGATATTCAGGTTATTTCCATTTTTCACAAGCATAAATAAAAAGTCAGAAAGATACATGTGAACAAAGAGTTCTGATTCCCTTTAGTAGAAGAGGGACAAACAGATGTTCCCTCTCCAATTCCTAGTTGAGAACAAACCATATTTAACTTTCTACAGTTTTCACATTGGGTTTAGAGGAGGGGTGAGAGGAGGGAGTCCACCTGTTGTCACTTATAAAACAAATACCTGGGGCTCCATGAGATTCAATCTGTACACAACTACTGTCGTTGCACCCCTACTCTCATTCCAAAACCTGAGTCACATTAGCCCTGTTCACTTTCCCTAAGCTACCTGAACATCAAATTTTCGGGATAATAAAATTAAATATGATCTGAACAATAACAAAATAGTAAGGGGGGTAAAATAGTGAGAAGGGAGGCACTTAACATGATTAGCTTGGGTCTTACAAACCTCCTAAGAAATATCCTGCCCTTATTTGGATAACCAGCTTGGTTAGTTTTTCTTCATTTGCTTATGTAAATATTCACATCCTGAAATGCTGTCATTTCAATAATTCCAACTCTGTACAAGAGAACAGTAATCCTGATTTTCCAACCACCTTCCTGATGCTTAAAAATGTATAGGGGTTGAACTTAAAAAAAAAAAAAAAAGGAATTCAGGTCTTTTAAGGAAAGGAAACAGCTAATCTTCTTAAATGTTTCGGTTAGAACATAAATTACAGGTAACTCCCACCATAAACACAGCTGCACTATCTCCTCTCATGACATTAAAGACAAACACTCCTGCGCCAGGAAAAGCAGCAGAAATCTGCTTTTGTGCAGAGCAAATTAAAACAGTCCTGTTGCCATCTCCAAAACGCAGCACATTTGAAGATGTCAGCAAACAAACTCTTCCCTCCCATCCACTCTCTCTGGCTTTGAGATAAGTAGGAACATTTCCTTTAAACAGCTTCTACATGAAAGGCTAGGCTTTCCAGCTGGAATGAGAGCCTGTGTGTCAATGACAAACACATGCACCAAATGTCAACAACACAACAGTATGAAACATTACAGGAAGTGCCTCAAATGACTGTTCAGTGTAGGCCTGATTGGCCATGCTGTTGAGACATAATTATAAAGGGCCCACGGACACGGGCTCTGGAGCTGGGCCCCATATGATGAGAGAATGGACTGAGGTAGAATAAAAGGGCAACAGACAAAGTAACTCATTCTTGAATAACTCAGATGATCTCAATGTCACTGAGATAGTTTCAAGGCACCTAAGGGCAATTAAAATTAAAATAGAGAGAAAATATTCCTTATTATTTTTCTTCATAGAACTATGATTTTGACATCTCTAAATGGAAAAGGTAGAAATATAAAGGGGAAGGGCAAGGGGAAATAGGGAGGGGAAGGAGATACAAAGAAGAAGAGGTAATGCTACAAAAACTTAGGTGAGAATCACAGAATTTTAGGACTGGATGGAAATTGGATGATGTAGCCCAGTGGTTCTCAATCCTGGCTGCACATCAAAATCACCAAAGGAGGTCAAAGAAAGTAATAATAGAAATATTAGATAAAAGATGGTGATAGATGATCATGATGATAAAGATAAATAGAGGTTAAATAGATTGAAATATGTGGTTCCCTACTCTCTAATCCCAATATTCTGATTGACTTGAACTGGGGTAGCCTGGGGCATGGGTATATTTTAAGGTCCCAAGGGGATTCTCTAGTAAAGACAGGGTTGATAAAAACTAATCACATAAAAAAACTGTGTTCAGTTCAGGATTAGGATAGCAGAAGTTCAGCATGCTATGCAATCACAGACAAGGAATCCCTAACCCAGTTTGGCAGGCTAGAAGGAAGTTGTGATGTGCTGCTTAAACTGAACCTTTAAGGACAAGTTGCCAAAGAAAAGAGAGGCAAAGATGAAACTGTACAGGTAAGCAAGGCACGGACAGCATAAGGAGTTTGGCAATTATCCAAAGATATTAGAGAGCTGTTGCAAGATTTTAAACATGGAATGAATGTCATGTGCATCTGTTGGGTTTGCTTGCTAAGCCTTCCTTTCCCCTTGTGGCTGATAACAGAACCCATTCTTGGGTTTTGGGTGGGGCTAACTCTGTCCTCCAAGCCACAGGGGTGGATGTATCACCCAGGTCTAGCAAAAGAGACCTGAGTTGCCAATGACCGACATAGCTAGCAGTGCATATGTTTGAAATTCTCTGTCAAGCTGAGCTTAAAGTTAGACCCATTCCTTAGATTTCCCAAGGATGAGGGCTAATAAATCCCCTGACTTATTGCTTGGTAGAGTTTGAGCTGGGTTTCACATACTTGCAAACAAAAGAGCCTGACTAATACAGGAGCACTATTACATTAAAAAAAAAAAAAAAAAAAAAAAAAAATCTGGTTGCAATGTGGAGAAGGCATACCATTTCAGAGGCTAATGCAGTAATCCAAGTGAGAAATAATGAGTGCCTGACCTAAGGCACTGGCAGTATGGATGGAGAGGAGGTGATAAAAGAGAGAGATATAGAAGAATTGTCTGGCCATGATAATTGGTGGATGATTAATAGAGATGGAAAAAGAAGTGATAAATGATTCATTCATTCTGCATATTTTCCTTAAATGCTTACAGTGTCAAATAGGGATAATACCTCCTGAGAAAGTTGTGAGAATTAAATGAGTCAATGCATATAAAGAACTTGCTTCAGTGGCCACCGGTCCAAAAAAGATAACAGACATGGAGAGAAGACAGTACCCAACTCACAGCTTGGAAATAAACCTAGCCAAAGCCAATCTTGATTGGCCAACAGACAGCTGACTCAAAGACACATGAGCAAGAAGTAAATGCCTATTGTAATATGCCACTGAAATTTTGTGGTGGTTTGTTACAAAGCAGTAGCTGATAGATAAAATGGAACTTGAGAGAAGAAATAACTTCTTAGGATATCCACAGAGGGAACAAGAACTAGAACTGACTTGGGACCTTGTGAAAGATTTCAAACGATTAAGAGCTCAGCTAAAGCAAGATACAATTTATTTGTAGTGATACAAATATACATGGATATAGGCCTCTCCCAGCAGTGTTCAGGAGGCCGGGTTTAGGCACGAGAAAATGGATGGGAAGTTTGAGCTAGACCACGTTTTTGTACAACAGATGCTGCATAAGACTAGGAGAGCAATGGAGTTGAAGCTATTAGAGAGAGGGAAGTTGGCCGGATGGTCTTTAGGGTTTAGGCTAGAGGGAGAAGTGAAGCTAGAAGTAGCCTTGTTGAGGAGAAGAAAATAGAAAAGTCAAGGGACTTGAAGGGAGCTTAATGAAGCTGTGGAATAAGTATAGTGGAAGTAAGAGAATGAAGGAAAGAAAATAATATGTATTGATCATTTGTAATATTCCAAACACAATGATAGGAAGGAGCTAGAAGCACATGTTAGTGAAATTGAATTTGACTATTTTAGAGGGGGGACTGTTGATGATAATTAATGTCAGTGGAGTGGCCACAGAAGAAGTGTGGTGAAATGGAATGGACATAAAAGTCAGTGAATTAGGTGAAATCAAAGCTCTTAATATTTGTTTTGCAAAAAAGATGCCAACATTGAAAAGGAGAAACATTTTGACAATTTTAGTGAAGACTGCAATACACTATAGAGATTTGGGGCCTGATTTAAACTTCAGTAACATTTAGTTTCATGATGAAAAATTATAAATTATAGTGGGATCAGTGGGATCAGACAAATTAACCCAGACTCAAAGTCCTACAGAAGAAGAATTTGCTACACCTAAGGAAACCAAGGTGAGTGCAAAAGATAACTTCAATTACAATAGCTACGTTGTTAGTGTTTTGGGGGCTGCGGGTGGTTTTTTAGTCACTTTCTAGTCCAGTTTTGCTTAATTCATTCTGAGGCATCCTGAAAAAAAAGAAAAGGTAGTCAAATGGGAATTGGGCTAATGAATTTTTCAGGAAGAAATTTTTTCCCCAAGTATGTCAATAAGACCATTTTCTTATATATTGTCAACAATATATGGATAATGAGTGCATAATTTAGATATAAAATTTTTTATTGATGGATATGTTTTAAAGAATAGTTTATTAACTTAAGCTTCTATAAAATAATGCTTACTGTGGATAAAAGAATCAAGCTTAGAAAAAAACAATGTTTCAAGCAATTCTCGTTCTCATTTTAAAAATATGAAGGAAAAGGACATTCATGCCTGTCCTTAGATGAATTTACTAACAGAAAATTAATGGACAGAAATGTTGGAGATTTTTAAAAGTTAAAAGGCCAGCTTGATAACTTAAAGTTTTGGGTTTTCAGAGAAATCCCTTTCAGTGAAATAAAAGCAATTATGTATGGTAGAAATGCTTAGAAACCCTAATAAAATGACTTAGAGAGAGCCCAAGGGACCTAACACCCTGCACAAAGGAGATAACGTCGGTAATGGGGCCCCAAAAATTATTTTTCCAGTTTTAAATAACAAGTTCCTCCAAGCTCACTAGGTTTACTGTATCATTCAAGATAAATCAAGAAGTCACCCTGAGACTAAAAGCAATAATGAAACACTGCAACATGGTCCATATGTTGAAGGAAATGTTTCCTTCAACATAAAGCAAGCAGAGAGCTTTAAATGTGATTTGTATAGGAAACTCCAAGAAAAGTTATCCTGTTCATCTCACTCCATCCCTCCTCTGTTAGCCTACTGTCAGCGACTCTTTGGATGTGGACAGCAAGCCCTCATCAGCTATGGAAATCAGTCCATTGTGTGTTGAGGTATTACAAAAGAACCCTGAGTTTTAGCTGGATCCATTAGTTTTATATCATGCAGTAAGGTGTTTCCATGAGGGGAAGTTGGGTATCATTTCGTGATTTGTTTCTCTCTTTTTCATTGTTGCAGGGCAGTCTAAATGTTGTAGCCTTTCTATTGATTTTATCTTCCACATGCTATGATCATGAGTCAGAATCCTTTACCAGGTTCATAAAAACCCAGACCATGTAATTCTAAGACAGCTTAATGCAAGCTCCCACTTCTCTGGCAATTGATTTCTCTGCCTTGGCTTAAATACATCCAAAAATGGAGATTCTCCACTCCATGCTATGTTAAGCTTATTTTTTATGTTTTCCCTTTTACAGAACAAACTCTATCTCCTTAGATACTTATTTTTAGGAAATATTTATTTTCTCTAATAAGATGCTGATTAAAGAGATGTTCCTCAAATCTCCCCTAGCACAGAGGCCAGCTTGCTTTTGCCACATGTATAACTTGTGATCAACTGGGTAAAAATATCTATGGCCAAATATCCCAGTATCGCTGAGCAGATCTCTCAGAATTCCCACTTCCTGGATACAAATGAACAAAGTTATTTGCTGCTTTCTCTAAGAATTCCATCTATGGACTGCTAGAAAAAAACTATCTATTTCTGTAGCTGCTCCCATTCCCCCTAGATTGAAATTTTTTCTACCTACTAAGTCCTGCTCTCTGGGAGCCCAGAGTCGGTAAAGCTACTTCTTCATTATAGATTCTATGCAGAAACATGACACTCAATCATTGTCATCTTAACTCATGTAGTTCATAGAGGCATCAAATTTTAGCTGGGGATGGAGCTGACTTGTTAATTACCGAGTGCTTTGGTTCTTAAACTTCTGTGGAGCCCTTCGAGAACCTGATAAAAGTTATGGTCCCTCTTGCCAGAAAAAAAATGCATAAGTATTACATATAATTTCAGTGAGTCACAAAACACCCACTAGGGAAGATCCATGGCACTTTGGGTAAGAATTGCAGGTCTTAAGCCAAACTTTACATTTGAAAGATAGGAAAAATAAGGAACAGAGAAGATATATTACTTGTCCAAGATCTCAGAGCTTGATAGTGGAAAAGTTAGCATTAGACCCCAGGTAAACTAGTTCCTGGTTTGGTGTCCCTTCCACCACTTCATGATGTTGCTTCTTATTTTGCAAGCTATCCTGGTATTATATTCAGTTTATTGGGAAGCGCTCTTGAGATCAACATCTCTGAGGAGGCAGCTGGTGAAAAACGCAAGATTGGGCAGAGAGAAGTGGAAATGGGATGCAGTTGCAACATAGGCCTCTGCAGACGCTATGGGGAACTCTGGAGCTGGCATGGCAGTGCCTAGTGGGAGACGGGGTGGTAAAAGTGGGGTGAGGAGCCTGGGTCCTTATATTCTCACCTGGACAGTCAATGGATGTGGACTACTCAGATTGGGGTGTGACCTTGGGTGAAGAGGAGTTTTTCAGGGACTTGGCCATCTATACTCCTAGCAACTGGGGGAGTGAGTGCTTCGGTCCTGGGGTGGGGGCAGGGGCTCGAGCAGAGCACCATCACATCCACTAGAGTGGGCATGGGAACGCTTGCAACCAGCTTCATATTCTTTGTCAGATAATCCTCATAAGTTTAAAATAACATTTTCCTTTCCCCTGCCCACTTCTTGGAGAATAAGCCCATAGATCACGGAGAGCAGAAAGAATGTGGCTACGATGCCACAATCATATCTGAGCAAGACTGAGGACTCTTTTAAATACTGTAGTGACAACTGACCTTGACAAAATTGGAGAAGCCCATTTCCGAAAACAGTCTCTAGGGAATCCCAAAAAGTAATGGGATAAAATTGGTCTAGCAATGCACTGTTTCACTTTACAGCCTTTCCATTTGTCATACAAATTATAATGAATACTTATTTCTTGATTTACATTTCGATTTCGGCCTTCACACAATTTGCACCTCCTGCCATGTTTACATGCACCATCTGGAAGAACTAATGAGCCAAGAAGCACCAGAAATTATACTCATTTTGACTAAACCTAGAAGATTTTTACAGGCAATAAAATGATTTTCTTTTCTTTCCAAAATTGCAAGGAGATTAAAACATGAGTTCCACTAAGTATAGGGCAGATATATGCAAAGCTAAGTTTAATAGAATGAAGCTGGAGGCATCTGGTATTCCCAGTCAATTCAGAATAATTTAGTCATTATGGCAATAGTCGCATGATAGAAAGTATTCTGACATTGGATTTCTTAAAAATGACTACCTAGCCTATAGGCAAATGTCCCGGTGGCTCTCAGTATGGATAAGAGGGAATACACAGGAATGATGAATAGCATAGTTTAAGAACTTGGACTCTAGCCCCTCATGGGCCTGGGCCCAGCTCTGCCACTTACTATTTATATGACTCTAGACAAGTTATTTAACCTATTTAGATATCAGGTGCCTTATATATAACACAGGAATAATACCAGGGCATAGATAATGGAGTTATTGTGAGAATTAAATAAGATAATTCAGGTAAATTATATTTGAGTGTTAAGGGCATGACACTAAAGAAGCACTGAGCAAACATTAACTGTTATTTCTCATCTTTAGAGAGTTTACTCCATATTCCATGCCCAAAGAAATACAGATTCTTTTTTCAAAGGCAATTTAGTCAGCAGTTCAACCTCTCTTGGGTCAAAATTGTTCTGGGTAACAAAAAAAAAAAAAAAAAAAAAATTGTTCTGGGTAGGGGTTAACTAAGGATAACATGGGTGAATTAAATATATCCATATGTAAGTCCAAGTGCTTATTTTTCTCCCAAGTAGGTCTTCTTTGGGTGAGCCCTGATCTAGCAAGCTAAGACCAATGGACTAAAGTAAATTTATATGGGTATACAGATGGAGTCAAGTACTTGGAAGACATGTCACACTCTAACTATTCTTAAAAGTTGCATTTAGTGAAAGGAAACAAGTGGCTGTGTTAATCATTCCTATTACCATAGCAAACAGCTCCCTCACTGTCAGAGAAGTAAAGGAGGGGAGGTAAATACTGGGACTTGTCTTAGTTACCCAGCTCCTATAACAAGTACCATGCAATGGGTTGGTTTAAACAACAAGAATTTATTGACTCATGGTTTTGAGTCTAGGAGAAATCCAAAATCGAGGCATCAGCAAGGCAATACATTTCCCCAAGGTCTGTAACATTCTGCTGCTGGCTGCCATCACCCCTTGGGGTTCCTTGGCTTGTATCCTTGCATTGTGTCACATGGAGATGTCTTCTCCTTTCTCTTCCAGGGTCTATTGAATACAGATTAACATTAAGGACATGTCTAAATTGACGCACAAAATTCAATCTACCTCAGGACTGCTCAATAAATCCAAAAGAACATGATTATAGTCCTTGAAAGACTCTCCTAAAAATAATGTATTCAGGGAAGCGGCTGTGGCTCAATCAGTAGGGCTCCCGTTTACCATATGGGAGGCCCCGGGCCCGGTTCCCGGGGCCTCCTGGTGAGGGCAGGCCCGCCCACACGGCGTGGTTGGCTGACCCGGCGAGCACGGGCAGCAGGGGGGGGGATAAATGAATAAATAAATAAAATCTTAAAAAAAAAAAAAAAAATGTATTCAATGCAGCACACTAGTTTTAATGTAATAGCTTCATAGTTTTTATAAAATGGTGTTTGCTATTTCCAATTATAAAACAGAAAATTGCATATTGTAGAAAATTTAGTAACTACATTAAACTTGTGAGGATGATAAGAAAAAATCCTACAATTCAAAGATTAAGCACAACATATTATGGATTACATTCTAGATTTTTCCTATGCAAAAATAGGTGTTTGGTTTTTTTTTCCATTATTATGATCATGCTTATATTCAGTTTTGACCCTGGTTTTTTCATTTAACGTTATAGGTAAACACTTTCTAGTGTCATTATATATTTTTTGAAAATGTGATTTTAAAATGTATAACATACCCTTGTATGGATTCCTATAAATCAATAGTTTTTTCAATTTTTTATTCTAAAAAATAAAACTTCAATAAACATCTATGTACATTAATCTTTGTCCAATCCTAGAAGTGGAATTATTGCAAAGACTCTATTTTAAACCAATTATTGCCCACCAATTTCTTTCCAAAAAGATACTACCAGTTCCCATCAGCAATGTATGAGTACCCATCTTACCAAACCTTTTCTGGGGTCAAATTTCATAATTTAAAAAAATTGAGACTGTATTTGATTTTTTTTTAAATCTTGGCAACACGATTGTTTTAGCTATCTGCTTCTAAATTAAAGTTTGAAAGTTAATTTATGATGATTGGATCAAAGTTCATTACACAAGACTTAGCATACATATATATATATACAGAAATATAATTCAAAGATATCATGCTTCTCTTATAGCCTGTAATGCTCTCTGATATTTTCTATTCTATTTCAATTTTTAAAGAATGTTCATCACAATTCACCACATTATTTCACAACATATAGTTTGGAAAACACCTCTCTGAAACAGGATTGGGATTGGACACCAGGTCCATGGCAGCCTTGGAGGCCATTAGCTTCCATACTTTCCAATGGTGGGGGAGACCTTCTTTAACCCTCCCCTGCCCCTTCTCACATGAGACAAGTCTGTGGAGGCCGCCTTCACCCTGTGTGGTCTCACTGGTGTGTCCTTTTTCTCTTAGACCATAGCTAGTAAACCTGTACCAGACTGTACCAGTCTGGCACATAAGTCAAGGCAGTCCAATGAGAATAAAATTTTAATTGTTAAATGCAAACCTTGTATAATGAGAATGGATGGCACCTTTATAATCAACTTAAATGATGAAACCTCTTAAGAAAGAAGCATAGGTTTCACATCAGATTTTATAATTAATTCACTCTAGAAATCAGAGCACCTTGGAGTGTAAGTCTCCAACTTAATCAGAGACCAGATGTCAGTTTCCATCACAAGTGGCAGAAGGCCATAACACTCTTCACAGGGTTCCAAAAGCTGCCTCCTTCCTCTTTAGAAGCTCTACCAATCATTTTCTGACTCTGAGATTCATACAATGAACCCCTCTTCTCATTTCCAGAAACCAACATCCCAAATTATAGCATTTCTGGTGAAGGCTACAAAAGCAGCAATTCCTGATAGAATGAAAGGGGAAAATGGCAAAGACCAACAGGGATGCAAGCTTTTCAACCTCCTTCACCAGTACCTCAACTCTAGCTCTTCATGCAACCAGGCAGAGTTCTAAATTGATGTAAAAGCTGAATTGATTGCTTTGCCATTGCCATACAGGGGATCATCTCCTGGAGATAAAGCTTTAAAACAAACATGTATGCCAAAAAAATTTTTTGTTTGATAAAAACTACCTTAACAAAAGGCCAGGAACTAAGTGACCCCACATATTTCCTTTTACTCATATATTGGTGAATAGTTATTCTGCTCCAGGCACAATATTAAAAGGTTTATTGCATTATCTCATTTAAATCTCATAATTTTCAGCTCAATCTCATTTTCCAGATGAAGGAACTAAAACACCAACAATTTAAATAAATCATCTGTGGAAGAGGACAGTTGTTCCCTAATACTCATTATCCTCTTCTATGGATATAATATGTGGAGTTTTAGCTGGGCACATGGCCACCTGGTTAAAGACAATATCTCTCAACTTCTTCATATGGCCCTGCAGCCAGGCCATGGGCGGTGAGATGTGAATGAAAGTGGCATGTGCTTCAGAGTTGGTCCCTAAAAGCAGCATGCTCTCCACTTTCCTTCCTCCCTTCCCACTCACGAGAAGACAGTTTTGACGGTGGACCTGGAGCAACCATCTTGGACCATGAAATAGAAGCTGTATGTTGAGGATGGCAAAACAAGAAACTAAATACTGTGAAGTTGTGTATACCTTTTTATATGAGAGAGATACAAACTTCTATCCTATTGAAACCACTTACTTTGACCTTTGCTAAAGCACCAACATCTTTATTTTCACTAATTCATCATCCAGATCACATGGCCGATGAATAACAGGGCCTGTTATTTGAATCCAAATCTTTGTGAATCTAATCTCTTACTGACTCTACAGTACTGCCCACAAAAAAAACAAAAGGAGAAAGCATACCAGAAGGAGGTCGAGCTGGCGTCCAAAGAAAGTACAAAATGTAAATGAATTTTAGCTCTTTAATGCCTTAAAGAAGACTGGAACTCTCACACGAAGAGCTCAGGCCTGGCAATCTTAAATGAAAACACTAATAAACAGCTGTAAGGAGGGGCGGGGCATGCCACAAACCCTACTATGCACACACAATTCTGACAGTTGGCAGGCAGGCCTGGGTCCAGGTTTGTTGTGGGAAGAAACTACTGTAAACAGCGCACGGTGATAACACCCGGGTCGGTGACAGTTCCCAGCTGAATTCCGATGTTTCAGCAAGAGGGTAATTTGGTTATGGTCACCTCTCACCCCCTCACCGAAGGCATTTCTAAAGCCCAGCTCTCACTAGCACCCTGGAGTCTGAAACTGGAGAGTAGGCAGCCCAAAATCTATACTCTGAATCAGGTTTGGTCCCACTGGCTACCCCACTACATGAACCTAAGAAGTAACACTCCCCCTCAGGATAGAGCCTCAGTTTCCAGCACAAAGCTGCTTTGCGGACATTCATTTGATTTAGCCAAAACAAACAAACAAACAAAACTGAATAATCTGCTTTTAGACCTGAAAGATTTTCAAACCCAGCAACTGGTACTCTGCACATATTTTTTTATATATGCCCCCTTCCCACCCCCTCACACATACACCCCTTCCCTGCTACCTCATGACTTGGAAACACTGTGACAAAGCACTTTGATATAAAACTGTGGATTTTGAAGAAATTTTACAGATTTCTTTTCTTTCTGTGGATCTGAAAGCATCACTAAAATCAATTCTGTCTCAAATGATAGAAGTAGGGGCCACATCACACAGTCAAGCAACAAGATTCTCTAGCCAGGCAGGCCTGGGTTTTTGTCCCTGTGGAAGAACATGGGCCATGAATGGTTTCCAACTTGTCTGAGAGCAGAAACAGAAATCCAACACTGCAGAGAAAGTCCCAATTCCCTGCAAACAAAGAAGAGAAGAACTGTTTATTATAGCCACTGAAGTCTTTTAATATCAGGCTTCAAGTATGTCAAGCACACCAAACAAATTTAGCTTCACCACCTGTTCTAGAAAAGAAATGCCCATGCCAAAATCCTCCCCAAAAGTGCATAGATATTCTCAGTGTGAATTAGCTGGGCGTCTTTTCAAATATGTTCCATATTAGTGTTTGTAAACTGGGCACTTGACGTATACCACATGGCTGCCATGTAAGATTTGCAAAAGTTTTTGTTCTGGGCCTCAACAGATCACATTCCTTTGCTCCACAATTTTTAGATAAAATTTGACAAAATGGTAAGAAGTCATTTTAAAAAAAAATTACTTACCTACCTGGAGTGAGATTCTCAGTTAGGGGTCTCAAGGAAAAAAGAAAGGAGTCTATAGTCTTGCTGGTGGAAAAAGAAACAGACTTAAAAAGTTCCATTATCCAAGAGATGTGCCAACAAAGGGTGTGGTTAATGCCAAAAGAGTGGGCTAGACAGTAAGTGATGAACCACAGATGTACAAGCATGTTAGCACCAAAAGGTATAAAATGTCAAATTATAGGCACATAACAGAAAAAGGAAAGCCTCAGCTAAGCCATATAAAAGGTTAATAAAAGTTAAGGCAAATGTCAAAATACAATTCTACCTAATATTTATTTGGAAAGCACCTCCTAGTCTGTGGATTTTGATAGATGAAATAAGATAATTTCTGTAAGGCTAGGTGCCCACTAAATTTGCAGTGATTGCTTGTCACTCTGCTGGCCGCTGAGTTCAAACTGCTCCAGGGTATGTTGAAGGACCCATGAACCTGCTGAACTCTACTTACAGATTGAATGAGAGCAATTTTGTGGAATTTGAAGAGGTTTGCATTTCCCATCTAGGCTAAAGCAGTGCAACCCAAAGAAAAACATGAATACAGTTGTCAGAGAAGACCATCAGAATATGAGCTCCCTGTGAAACTGCAGAAATCCTTCAGAGGACAAGGCTCTTAAGTCAATTTTACATAGACATCAGTGAAACAGTGGTCCCCAGCTGGTGTGAGGGTTACACGCATAGTTGAAAACAATGAATATGCATATGTAGCCTACATGACAGTAGGAAAAAGCCTTCTGAACTGCTCAGGTCCAAGATGATGTTTAATGTCGTCCATGTTTCTGGTAAAATCGTTTGCAGCTAAGAAATACCTTTTTACACAAAAATAATAGAAGTCATCTGTGCCTACCACTGTTGCAATATCAGAAGAACAAAGAACCCTGAATACTCAGATTAGAGAGCAGAATTATGGTAACGAGCAAGTAGAGAGAGAAGCCATTACCAGGTAACAGGTAATCCGTACCAGGCATTTTACAAAACATACGGTAGAGAGCAAACCTCCTTAGGATAGCATTCATAAAATATTTATCATTTAAAGTGCCTTAAATTGATACATCTGGTATAAGAAGGTGAAATGGCAAACTCCAATTTAATCTACTTTAAAATGCCACTAAAATTAATTAAAGAAATTAAAAATGCATAAACCCACAAGGACAAAGAAAAAAAAAAGAGGACACAACTGTCAATGAGTGATATCAACAAATTTTCAGAAGATGGAAAGAAGGCCAGGGAGTATTAATAATTCTAACAAAGGGGAAGGAATCTAGATTCAAAGCACAGAGAGAAACAATAAAAAAGAATAGAGTCAAACCATCTGCAGAAACAACTCAAGAGTTGAAGCAGGAGCCAAAAGGTGGGACGAGTCTAAGAGATGAAAATCTGTCCAATGTAATGAGTGATTGGACTCTAAGGGCCCTTTCCCCTTCTTCAACTCCCTACTCCAGGCTACTGACATTCTCCCCATCCGTTAGGAGATGGAGATTTAGTCTCTGGAAAAATGGGACCAGTAAGATTCAAAAGCACCAGGAGGGTTGGGCTGAAGCACGGAACTCAGAATAGGAGAATAAGGGTAAAGGCTTCATAGTAAATATCCTCTTACTCAACTGTTGAAAAGCATATACCTTCTAAGACACATTTTAAGTATCTTGTCTAGAGATTTTGAACAGCATGAGAGGGGGAGAAATCTGCAGCTATTGATATTAGGAGGTCTCTCAATGAAAAAGCCAGATCATACACCAAAGCCCATGTACTCTCCTACCAGTTTCCTGTTTGCTTTTTTTTTTTTTAAACTTTTTATTGTGGTAACATATACAATTCAAAATTTCCCATTTTAACAACTTTCATGTATACAAATCAGTGATATTAATTACATTCACAAAGTTGTGCTATCATCACCACCATCCATTACCAAAACTTTTTCATCACCCCAAACAGAAGCTCTGTCCTAACCAAATAATAAACTCCCCATTCCTCTACTCCCGGTCCATGGTAATCTACTTTATGTCTCAATGAATTAGCTTATTTTAGTAATTTCATAGAAGTGAGATCATGCCATATTTGTACTTTTATATCTGTCGTATTTCACTCAACATGATGTCTTCAAAATTCATCCATGTTGTTGCATATATCATAACTTCACTCCTTTTGACAGTTGAATAATATTCTATTGAATGAATATACCACATTTTGTTTATCCATTCATCTGTTAATGGACACTTGAGTGCTTCCACCTTTTGGCTAATGTAGATAATGCTGCTATGAACATTGGTGTACGTATATCAACTTGAGTGCCTGCTTCAATTCTTTTGGAAATATACCTAGAAGTGAGATTGCTAGGTCATATGGTAATTCTATGTTCAGCTGTCTGAGGAACCACCAAACTGTTTTCCACAACAGCTGTACCATTTTACATTCCCACCCAACAATGTACAACAATGTACAATGTGTTATTATTTCTCTGCATCCTTACCAACACTTGTTATTTTCCATATTTAAAATAGTATCCATCATAGTGGGTATGAAGTGGTATCTCATTGTGGGTTTGATTTGCATTTCCCAGAAGACTAACTATGTTGAGCATCTTTTCATGTGCTTATTGGCCATTTGTATATCATCGTCAGAGAAATGTCTATTCAAGTACTTGCCCATTTTTAAATTGGTTTGTTTGTCTTTTTGTTATTGAGTTGTAGCAGTTCCTTATATATTCTGGATATTAAACCCTTATTAGATATATGATTTCCATATATGTCCTCCCATTTTGTAGGCTGTCTTCTCATTTTTTTTTTTTTTTTTTTTTTTTTAAAGATTTTATTTATTTATTCATTTCTCCCCCCCTCCCTTGCTGCTTGTGCTCGCTGGGTCAGCCAACCACGCCGTGCGGGCGGGCCTGCCCTCACCAGGAGGCCCCGGGAACCGAACCCGGGGCCTCCCATATGGTAAACGGGAGCCCCACTGATTGAGCCACAGCCGCTTCCCATGTCTTCTCATTTTTTACATAGTGTCCTTTTATGTAGAAAAAGTTTTAATTTTGATGAAGTCCAACTTACCTATTTTTTTTTTTTTTTTTTGCTCATACTCTTGTCATATTTAAGAAATCACTGCTAAATCCAGGGCCATGAAGGTGTTCCCTATGTTTTCTTCTAATAATTTTATAGTTTTAGCATGTATGTTTAGGTTCTTGATGCATTTTGTGTTAATTTTTGTAGAAAGTGTGAGGTAGGGGTCCAACTTCATTCTTTTACATATGGACATTCAGTTGTCCCAGCATCATTTGTTGAAGAGACTATTCTTTACTCATTAAACGTATTTAACATCTGTGTCAAAAATAAGTTGGGGGAAGCGGCTGTGGCTCAATCAGTAGGGCTCCCGTTTACCATATGGGAGGCCCCGGGTTCGGTTCCTGGGGCCTCCTGGTGAAGGCAAGCCCGCCCGCACGGTGTGGTTAGCTGACCCAGCGAGCACAAGCAGCAAGGGGGGGATAAATGAATAAATAAATAAAACCTTTAAAAAATAAAATAAAATAAATAAAATAAGTTGGCCATAGATGTGTGAGTTCATTTCTGGACTGTCAATTCTATTCCATTGTTCTTTAAATCTATATTTATGCCAGTACCACACTGTTTTTTGTTTTTTGCTTTTTATTGTGGGTAAAAATAAAATTTTTCACAATACAAACCAATATTTGTAAAATGATATATAAATATATGCATATATGTGCATTTGCTTACATAACTGTTATTTTATATATATATATATATATTTAAAAGATGCTTAGATTACATAAATGTTACACAAAAATTACAGGGATTCCCATGTTTCCCACCTCCCACACCTCCCATAACATCCCACATAAACATCTTTCATTAGTGTGGCACATCACCTGCAATGGATATACACATCCTGGGGCTTTGCCACTAAGCATGGACCATAGTTCACATTGTAGACCACACTCTCTCCCACACAGTTCTGCATGGTGTATGCTGATGTAAAATGGCCTATATCTGTCATTGTAATGTCACTCAGGATAATTCCCAAGTCCTGAAAAAGCCTCTGTATTACAACTGCTTTTCCCTTCCCTGCCCCAAAAGCATCTAGTGGCCACTGGCTCTACCTCACTGTTATAATTCCATTGCTTGAATCACAACATGTCTACAACAGAATACCATTAAGTCCACTCTAGTCCATAGCTCTTCCCCAATTCTGAGGAGTCTGGGATGGTGATGTCCACTCCACCTCCAAGTGAAAGTGGGCTTATATCCCATAGATACAGTGGATGGGATTATCCTGCCTGCAGCTGCAGGCTCTCTCCATTCCCTGGGATGGACGTTGTCCATCATCATCTCCTCACCAGGTGACTTGGTGAGTCCACTGAGCTGTAGAGTAGGAGTTGCAGCTCCACCAAGATTCCAGGCACAGCTGGCACTTGGGCAGGCCAGAGGCTCCAGTCTCTGGAAGTACACCTACACACACTGTTTTGATTACTGTGGTTTTGTAGTAAGTTTTTAAATCTGAAATTGTGACCAAATTTGCCTAATTAATATTTATAGAACACCATATCTCAAAATTGCAGGATACACCTTTATTTCATGTGCACATGATAATTCACCAAAATAGACCAGATATTACACAATAAAGCAATTTTCAATAAATTAAAAAGGACTGAAATCACACAGAATATTTCTATAATACAATGGAATTAAATTGGGAATTAATAGCCACAAGATATGTAGAGTAGTCCAAAATATTTAAAAAGTAAACACACTTTTAAATAACCAAGTATTAGAGAAGAAATTGCCAAGGAAATTAGAAAATATTTTGAACTGATTGAAAATGAATATACAACATATCAAAACTTGTGATTTGTAGCTAAAGTAGAATTTAAAGGAAAATTTATATCTGTAAGTGCTAATATTAGAAAAGGAGAAAGATTTTAAAACTAATAATCTTAGCTTCCACCTTAAGAAACTAGAAAAGAAGAACAAATTAAACCCAAAGTAAATAGAAGGAAGGAAATAATAAAGATAAGAGCAGAAATCAAAGAAATAGAAAATGGACAAATAGAGAAAAATCAATAAAACCAAAAAGTGGTGTTTGAAATATCAATAAAGTTGATAACATATAGCTAGACTGATCAACAAAAAAGAGAAAACACAGATTATTAATATAGGAAATAAAAAGGGGACAATACCACAGGTCCTATGAATATTAAAAGGATAATAAAGGAATATTATGAAGAATTTTATGGCAACAAGTTTGACATCTTAGAAGAATTGGAAAATTTTCTTAAAAGACACAAACTATCAAAATTGAATCATGAAGAAATAGAACACCTGAAGAGCCTTATAGCTATTAAAGAAATTGAATTCATAATGAAAAGCTTCCCCCCACACACACAAAAAAACACCAGACCCATATGACTTACCAAACATGTAGGAAAGAAATAATACCAACAAATTTATTTCAGGAGAAGGAAAAGTAGGGATACTCCTCAGTTCTTCTTATGAGGCTAGCATTGTTCTGATACAAAAATAAGACAAAGATATTACAAGAACTAAAACTACAGATCAATATTCCTCATAAACATAGATGGAAAAATCTTCACCAAAATATTATCAAATTTAATCTAGCAATATATAAAATAATAATACATCATGACAAAGTGGAATTCACCCAAGGAATGCAAGGTTGGTTAAATATTCAAATATGAATCAATATTATTTACTGCATTAAAATAATAAAAAACAAAATTCATACAATTGTTTCAAAAGACACAGAAAAAGCATTTAACAAAATTCAACTCATTGTGGTACATGAGTAAATAAAAACTCTCATAACACTAGGAATAGCAGTGAATCAACTGCCTCATCCTTTTAAGAGGCTTCTAAAGAAAACCTGCAACTAACATAATACCTATTCATGAAGCACTGAACATGTTTCACTAAGACTGGGAACAAAACAAGAATATCTGCTCTCACTACTTTGATCCAACATTGTACTAGAAGTCTTAGATAGTGCTTAAGGCAAACAAAAGAAATAAGAGATTTCCAGATTGGAAAAGAGGAAGTAAAATTGTCTTTATTCACACACAATGTGCCTGTGAAAATCCTAAGAAATCTACAAAATGCTAATAAAACTAATATGTGAGTTTGGCAACACTGCAGTTAAAAGGTCAATATACAAGAATCAATTGTATAACTGTAACTTAACATCAAACAGTGTAAAATGAAATTCATTTTTTTAAGATTTAATTTTTTTATTTGTTCCACCCCCCCCCCTTGTTTTTGGGCTCACTCTTTTGCTCCCTGTGCCCATTCACTGGGTGCTCTCTATCTTCTTGTTTTCTCTTTTCGTCTTCTCTTTAGAAGGCACCAAGAACCAATCCTGGGACCTCCGATGTGGGAGAGAGGCAGTCAATCACTTGAGCCATCTCAGCTCCCTGGTTTTTTGTGTCTCTCATTGTCTCTCCTCTTTGCTTCTTTTTGTTGCACCAGCTCTCTACATGGGCCAGCTCTCCACATGGGCCAGCCCTCCATGTGGGTCAGCTGCTTTCACCAGGAGGCCCCAGGAAACAAACCCAGTACCTCCCATATGGTAGATGGGAGCCCAATCACTTGAGCTACTTGTGCTTCCCATAAGATGAAGTTTAAATATCATATGTAATGATATCAAAAGCATGAAATGTAAATGTTAAAGAAAAAAGAAAAAAAAAAGCGTGAACTGCTTAGTAAAAATTTTAAAAATATATTTACAAGTATTTGGAAAATTTCTCTCAGTCATTGCTGAAATAAAAGAACTGAATAAATAGAGAAATATACCATATTCATGGATTGCAAGAATCAGTATTGTTAAGAAGTCAATTCTCCCCCAATTTATCTCTACATTCTATTAAATCCCAATTAAAATCTGAACAGATACTTTTTATAGAAATTTACAAGCTGGTTCTAAAATTTATATGGGAATACAAAGGGCCTAGAATATCAAAATGAACAAAATGGTAAGCCTTATTCATTTGAACTGAAGTACTGAAAATAAACTTCAATAATGTGGCATAAGGATAGACATATAGATCAATGAAACAGAAAGTCACCCAAACATTGATGGTCAGTTAATTTTTGATAAGCACGACAAGGTAATTCACTGCGGAAAAAATAGTCTTATCAACAAATGGTGCTGAAACAACAGGGTGTCTGTATAGACAAAAATTATCCTTACTGCATACAAAAAATTCATTCATAAAAGATAAAACCATAAAACTTCTAGAAGAAAATATAAAAACAATCTCCACTATCTTGACTTAGGCAAAGATTTTTCTTACACAAGACATGAAAAGCACCAACTATAAAAGAAAATATATTGATAGTCTGTACTTTTAAACTGACATTTAAAAACTTCTGCTTTTTGAAAGATATATTAAGAAATTAAAAGGTCAGCCACAGACTGGGAGAAAATATATAAAGAACATGTACCAGAACTCTTATCTCTCAATAATAAGACAAACCAAATTTTAAAAATTAATAAAATACGTTAATGGGCAGTTCACAAAAGAAAATATACAAATAGCAATTAAACACATTAAAATATTCTCAACCTCTTTAGTCCTAATGGAATTTCAAATCAAAACCTCAGTGAGATACTACTATACACCCACTGGAATGGCTAAAATTTTAAGAAGTTACAATACCAAGTACTGACAAGGATATGGAACAACTGGAACTCTCATATACTGCTGGTTGGGCTGTAAAATGGTACGAGTAAGAAATGGTAAGGAGTTAACAATTCACCTATCATACAACCCAACAATTGCCCTCTTAAGTATTTACTCAAGATTAAATTAAAACATGTCTCCACAAAAACATATATGAATCCTCATTAAAGCTTTGTTCATAATATCTCCAAGCTAGAAATAACCCAAATGTCCATTAACAGGTAGTGAATAAAATGTGGTATATCCATACAATGGAATACTGATCTTCAGCAATAAAAAGGAAAGGTATAGAGACAACAGCATGGATGACTCTAGGAAATATTATACTAAGCAAAAGAAGCCAGACACTTTAAAACTGCATAATGTATGATTGCATTTATATGAAATTCTAGTATGGGTCAAACTAATCCATAGAGACAAAGAAAATCAGTGGTTGCCTAGAATTGAGGGACAGATTGACTGTAAAGGGACATAAATGAATTTTGGAGGGAGTTATGGATATGTTCTAAATCTGGATTGTAGTGGAGGTTACACAGGTGTATACATTATACATTTGTTAAAATTTATCAAACTAACATTTATAATGGGTACATTTACTGTATTATATTATACCTTAATAAAGTTGGGTTTTTAAAACTCTTGACTCCACCTCCTCCTTGAACTACTACACCATTTCTCTGCTCCTATACAGCTACACTTTCAGAAAGAGTTGTCTGAAATTGCTCACTGTACTTCCTCTCCTCCCACTCCTTAAGAGATAACTCCAAGTCAGGTTTATGAACCCACCACACCACCAAAACTGCTATATCAGTCAGGGTTCTCTGGGGAAACAGAACTGTCAGGAGACATTTGAAAATAAATGAGATTTTATAAAATTGTCTCACGCAACCTTCAGGATACACAAGTCCAAATTCAGTAGGGCAGGCTGCAAACCAGGAGCTCCGATGAAGATCCTCGGTGAATTCCCCAGGAGAAGCTGTCTGAAGTAGAGACGGGAATTCTCTCTCTGACCACTGAAATCACTTCTCCTTTTAAGGCCTTCAACTGATTGGATGAGATGTCTTTCATTCCTGAAGGCAATCTTCTCAATCTATTGTAGATGTAATCAGTCATAGATGCAATCAACTCACTGATGATTTAGGTCCATGAAATGTCCTCACAGTACAATGAGGCCAGTGCATGTTTGACCAAGCAATTGGGCACCATTATCTGGCCAAGTTGGCACATAAGCCTTACAATCACAATTGCTCTTGTTAAATCACTGCTAACTTCAAATTGCCCAACACAATTATCACTTTTATACTGTTTCTTATTCCCTTCTTCTTGATGTGCTTTGAGATACACGTCTATCTCCTCCTACCTCTCCTTTACTGGTGCTCCTCATCTTTCTCACCTCTACTTGGAATTTCCCCATGCTTAGCACTCCTCTATTCTTTCTCTATACTCATTTCCTAGGTGATCTGATCCAGCCATCTGGCTGTAAATACTGTATATAAGCTAAAGACTCCCAAAATTTTATCGTTAGCCAGACCTCTTCTTAAACTCCAGACTCACATACTGAGCTGCTGCTTGACATTCCACTTGGATGTCTAAGAGGTATCACAAACTCAACATGCCCTAAAGTGAACTCCCAATCTTTCCCCTCCAAAACCCTATAGTCTACTTCTCAGTAAATGGCTTAGATTTTTAAAAAACTTAAATACACCAAATGTAAAATAGTTTGTTCAGTAGTAATATTTTGAGGATGAGCTTTCATCATTAGTTAAAAATGTTTCATAACAATGCAAGGTATTGGTGGTAGGGTGAGGTATGAGAGCCCTGCATGATGTTTTGCATGTTTGTTTTGTAAGTTCACAACTATTATTACACACTTTTTGTTTATGTATGTTTATATATGAGTTATATAGTTCAATAAAATTTTTTTAAAAAGAAGAAAACTTAGATATACATTCCATGAGAGCAGGGGCTTTTGTACTACTATATCTCCAAGCATTAAATAATGAGATCCATAGTACGTATTTAAAAATCACTTATATGAGAGTCTCTTGTATTCTATGTGCGACTTTGCTGTGACCTAAAACTTCTTTGAAAACAAAATGAAAAATAGTGAGATACTGGGGAATGAGAAGGGGAAGGTGCCACAGTACAGAGTGAACACCAGAAATTGCAGTGATGAAAGGCAAAATGTCAAAAAAAATTTTTTTTTTATTTTTCATTTTTTTACTATCCCAATATTTTAATTTTATTTTAGTTTTAGTTTTTAAAAAAAAAAAATTATGTATTTTATCTCCTACATTTAAACTTATCATTATCATTTCATTTTCCTATTAATTGTATTCAGCTATTGTAATGACTTAATCTCTGAAGAAGCTTTGGATTACAGAAGGGTTACAACTGGTGCAGGGGAGGATCATTGGTGTGGGATGTCAGGGATGGGGAATGCATGGGAGAAAGTTCACCTGATCATAAATATAAGGTATATAAAAATGTTCAAATGTTCATGGGGTATTGTCACAGTGAGTGGAGAATCACTCAATAAATGAGAGAATACTGAATTCCCATCCTGGAGAGCTCTGCCACATTCTCTAAGGGAGCAGCAACAGTCCCCCAAGTGCAGGGGCAGTGACTGGTGAAGTAGGATGAACCACTGATAGGCCCTTGATATTGATGACTAGCCTTATGAGTCTTTGCTCTTGAAATTGAAACTTATCCTATAGTTATGGGGTGCCTAAGGGTTGCCTCCTGAGAGACTCCTTGCTCAAATGTGGCCTCTCTCTAAGCCAAACAGCATATGATAGCATTACCCTCCTCCCAGCGTGGGACGTAACTCCCAGGGATGAGCCTCCCTGGCACTGAGGGATGGCTACCAAGTGCCAACTGGCAATGCAACTGGAAAAAGACATTGAATAAAAGGGGGGAAAGGTAAAGACAAATGAGTTTATATGGCTAAGAGACTTCAAAGTGAGTCGGGAGGTCATCCCAGAGGTGACGCTTACACGCATCTCAGTAGGAGCTCATAGAATTCCAAAGTGGATATAATCCCAAATAGTGGGGCTCCTGAGGGCTCTGGAGACACCCAGGTCCTATGTCAGGGCAGATAGCTCCAGAGTTTGGTGCCTTGCCAGTGGGCCCTACTTTGGAGTTTGTGCTCCTAAGAGTGACAGAGTTGGACTCAACTATGTCTTCCCTGCACATGGTTCATCTCTCCCTTCTATTCAAACCTATACTTGGTGCTGGAGTTTGTAGGTGTACATCCAGAGACTTGAGTCTTTGGGCTGTCCATGTGCCATCCAGGCCCGGAACCTCGATGGAGCAGCAACTCCTATTCTATAGCTCATTGGACTCACCCAGGACAACTGGCGGGGAGATGATAATGGACAATGGCCACCCCAGGGAATGGAGAGGGTCTGCAGCTGCAGGCAGGATAATCCCATCCATATTCCCCATGGGATATAAACCCCTTTTCAATTGGAGGTGGAGTAGACACCACCATCCCAGACTCCTCAGGATGGGGGGAAGAGTAATGGACTAGAGTGGACTTACTGGTATTCTGCTATAGACATATTGTGATTCTAGCAATGGAAGAAATTACAACATTGATGTGGAGCTAGTGGCCACTGTTGGCTCTGGGGGCAGGGAGAGGGAAAAGCAGTTGTAATACAGGGGATTTTTTGGGACTTGGGAATTGTCCTTAGTGACATTGAAATGACAGAGATAGGCCATTTTATATCATCATATAGCATGCAGAACTGTGTGGGAAAGAGTGTAGTCTACAATGTGAACTATGGTACATGCTTAATGGCAAAACCCCAGGATGTGTTTATCAATTGCAATTAATGTGCCACACTAATGTGGGAGGTTGTGAGAGGTGTGGGAGGTGGGGCATATGGGAATCCTTATATTTTTTGTGTAACATTTATGTAATCTAAGTATCTTTTTTTTTTTAATTTTTTAAAATTTTAAAAATCACTTAAATAAATAAGTGAATACAGATAACAGAAAAGATCAATAGAAAACTATCTTTAATATCCTTAAAGGTAGATTAAATGTAGATAAAGGTATATATTGCATCCATGAAAAAAGAACAACATAATATACGGTAGTATTAGATATCAGACATCAATAAAAAGAGCTCTTTGAAATTGAAAACATCTTGGCTAATTTTTTTAATGCAATATAAGAATTCAAAGAATAGAATGAAAAAGCAGAGGATAAGAAAATTAGGATTAAACCACAAGACCCATCATCCAATTAACATGATTCCCAGGCAAAGAGTACACAGAAAAAAGAAGAATTTTTCAAAATTGAAGTACACGTCTTTACTTTGAAAGGCCCATAAGTGCACATAAAATTAATTTTAAAAGACCCACATCTCCATGAAATTTTAGAATGCCAGAGATAGAAAATCTAAGGTATTTCAGACATTTAATAATGATGATGATGATGAAAGAGGAGGAGGGAGAGGGGGGAGCAGAGGAGGAAGAAGAAAGAAGTGGGAGGAGGAGGGCATCAAACAAACAAACAAAAAATGGGAATTAGAATGGCATCAGATTTCCTAATAAGAAAACTGGATTATCAAAAACAGTAAATAAGGGAAGTGGCTGTGGCTCAATCAGTAGGGCTCCCGTTTACCATATGGGAGGCCCCAGGTTCGGTTCCCGGGGCCTCCTGGTGAAGGCAAGCCCGCCCGCATGGCGTGGTTAGCTGACCCAGCGAGCACAAGCAGCAAGGGGGGGATAAATGAATAAATAAATAAAATCTTTGAAAAAAAAAAAAAAAAAACAGTAAATAAGGCCTTCAAATTTCTATTGGGTGGGGAGATTTTTTTAAACCAAGAATTCTATACCAGGCCATACAATTAATTATTCAGAGTGTGATAGAGAATAAAGATATTTTCAGACTGTGCAAGAACTCAGAAAATATGCTTCCCAGCACAGGCTGTGCTTCAGAAAATCAAGGGAAGGGAAAGACAAGGGATCCAGGAAACTAGAGAAGTCTCACAACGGCTGCTGTGCTCCAGGCCTACAGTGCACTGACTCCGAGGTGCAAGATGAGGCCAGACTCTAGGAAGGAGGGAGGGGAAAATGAGGGAATGGAACCCACATTTTTTAAATTGGTTTGAGTGTTTTTAAAAAAATGCTGACAAATGTTTGACAAATCGGTTGGGGCATTTGGAAAAAAATTATCAATGCATACACAGAAAGCTAAACAAATGAAAAAATGAGACAGTTATTAATCTCAGGATAAAAAAGTTATACACGAAAGGAAGTTCAATCATCAAACATTAATTGCCTCTGCAGTAAACAATTTATATGGTCGTTTTCATGTAAACATTGAGCATTGATTTAACCAAAAATTTAGACATCAAGTGGATTTATGAAGAAGGGGGCAGGGGCAAAGCATGCAGTGGGAAAGGGAAAAAAAAACAAAAAACAACTAAAGCCTCATCCACAATAACAAAGTAATGCCCAAAATTGGGGGGAAATTACAAAATAACAGTATAAGCATGTTTCTTAGAAATATTATAGTAAATACCAAAACAAACAGCTAAAAGAATTTAATGTGATCATCTTCAAGGAGGGCCAGAAGGGAATGAGACAGGAGACTGCTATTTTTCTTTATAAGTTTTTAATCCTGTTTGACTGAACTAAAAACGTACATGTATTATTTTAATAAAATAATGCTAAAGCGAAAAACTGATATAAATAAAGGGCTCTGTGCAAGTACAGATATGGAGCATGAATTTTCCACAAATAGTAAAAAGGGCCATGACAAAAGAGCGTGACCTCCCTCAATGTGAGGCCAGCAGATGAGGGTTGCTGGTGGAGGAGGCGCACAGCCATGACGACTGAGGGACTACTCTAGCCACGCCTGGCTCAGAGTTTTTATCAATCCCATGGTAAGAGAGGAATGGAAATTAATAAAACCATGCATTGCTTTTAGTTTTTAGAGCATAAAATTTTTACCATGTAAATATGTGTTTCTGCTTCTCTTCCACGCAAATATGCTCATCACCCTCAGAAAGTCTTTGGATCAACAGCCCGTCAGATATGTCCTACATCAAAATATGTACTGGTTGAAACCAAGGGGCAAGTTCAAGGAGCAAGGCCCTACGGCTGAGTGCTAATATTAATTGGGTCTTTGTTTACCCTTTAAAACACAGACACAAACACACACAGTGTGTGTGTGTTCACCTGACATCTTTCACTCCGTATTTGCTGTTCCTCTCTCCCTCCCTTCTTATTTTGGTTGTTGCACAACTTTTTAATTGAATACCATTTTCATCTCAACCAGAACAACGAAGTATAAATTGCATTGTGTGAGCTGAGCAAAAGGTGCAGAATACTCTAGCTGAGAGCAAAATTTTGAACAACAAATAATGATAATGCCAAAACTGACCACAAAATTAATCATATCAGAAAATCACTCTAATTTAAAACAACCTTGCTGTATTGTCAACTTCTTAATGGTTTAAGGCTGCATATTTAATTGATATATAGCTACATCTTCATAAACATATTTTATTGTGAAACAGACCTAAAAGGCTTAATAGTCCATAAAAGAATCTTTAACTATGACTAAAACAAAATCACCCACTTTTGTTTCGAAAAATACACACTTTTAAACAACCACATCATGGTCAAAGAGTTGCTTGTGTGACCCCGAAGTGGTAGGGATTAAAGAACCAAATGGCAAGCCCAGCATGTGAACACATACCAAGTATCAAGAAAATCCCAGCAAAAAAAAATCAATGGTAAGCTAGTAGACATGGAGGTATTTCTAAGTAAAAACTTCTAAGATGTTTCCAAGTTGAGGTTTCTTTTTTATCTAATTGCACAAAAAGAGCATTTTGCAACAGGCATTATCAGAACCTGTTCACCCTGGAGGAGAGCCCCCAGTGATTGCAAATTTGCTGTGGCTCTGAAATGCCATTTCAGTCACTTCTGGCCAGTATCTGTGCAGAGATATGAAACCTGAGTGTGTGGCTCATACGTGGCTGCTCTGAGGATGTGCACACATACATGAAGTGCTTAGCCGTATCTAGTTAATTATCATGGAATGAGGAGGCTATTATGTGCTTGGTTACATAGTGTGGGTTCAACACTTTAGTGACAGCATGGCATTGTGGCTCATACTACAAGCTCTGGTACTCAGTCTATCTGGAGTCAAATCCCAGCTCAGTCACTTGACCACTCTGTGCTTCAGGTTCCTCCTCTATAAAATGAAAATGAGAACAGCATCTACTTCATAAGGTTTTGTGAAGAGCAAATGGGTGGATAAATACCAGTGCTTGGCACAGAGTAAGCACTGCATAAGGAATCGCTGCTACCATTCTCAGTTCATATTTTTGTTATGAAGTCAAAGCTAAAGAACCCATTGAAGGGTTATTAATGGAAGGAAATTTAATCTGGTGGATGCAACCAAACTTTGAGGCCAAGACATTCATGTTCATATTGGGAAGGTCAGGAAGACTGCACCTCTAGGTTCAAATCCCAACTTCCCTGTCTTTGCAAATGGAAACATTACTAACATTGCTGAGAATAGAAATTAATCCAGTTATGCCTAACCTGGAAACTTGTTGTGAGGGTTCAACAAAACACCATCAGTGAAAGTAGCTGACACATAGCAAGTGCTCCCTTCAGAGTATTTCACTTTCAATTCCCTCACAAATTGGCAACGTACTAGACGATGAGCTCTGCTGAGACCAAGCAAATCATGTGTCTTGCTTCCTGCTGTTTTCACTAGAGCAGTAAATAAATGGCTGCACTAGTATATGCTCAATAAATGGTGGATAGATAGATAAATGAATGAATGAATCTGTTTACAGATTATTGACTAATGAATGAATGTATTTGCAAAGATTTGTATCTGTAAGTTACACCATTCCTTAAAAACTGATATTCAAACAGGAGATTTAATTGAATTTATTTGCACTAAGTAAAGGTATGGATGAAATTTTACTAAAATAAAAGGTGTTGGGAGTAATTAAAATAAAGCAGTTTCAGGGCATGGAATATTATGAAAAGATTGGGATAAACCTCATAACTGTAATGATAAGTTAAATTTTAGTCAAAACACCCCCTAATAAAATGTGACAGGCCATTATAAATGATGGTGAAATTAAAAATGGGGAGAGATGACAAGATATAATCTTATGTGAATTAGAATATATATTTCTAGTCCTGGAGATATCTGACCTCGGAGATGGATAAGTCCGACAGAAATTGAAGAACCAGCTACTGTACATACTGGTGGTGCTGAGTCCCACTGGAATCATTAAATTCTTAGGTCAACACTGTAAGAGGTAAAGCCCTCTATATGGGAAAGCTCAAAAGGGAGGATACTAGAAAACTGTTCTGTGAAAGATCAGAGAAGTGGGATACTAGCGCATTTGTTTCCCTGGGTGATACAAAGCTCTTGAGAGAAATACCATCTGCACAGCACAAGAATGCAAAAGGCATACACAGAACCAAGACCTAGGTTCTCTGGAATGGCCCCAGAACTGACCTTATCCCATTACAGGAGGTTCCAGTATAAGACCAAAGGAAGAGTTTTTAAATGTTTTGAATAACTAAATCATCATTAAAATAAATACATGCCCTCCCACAGTGGTTTCTTCAACAAATACAATGTTTATTTAGAGACAGACTTTCCAATTTGCTTACTAAAACTCATTCTCCTTTCCTTTTACCACAAGTGTGTAGTATACAAATGAAGACAATTTGAGAGAAAAGTGACTTTGGGGGTTGGATGGTTCAAGGGAAACTTCCCATAGGAAGTGAGATGTATACTGGTGACCCAAAGTCCTGGAAGGACAAAAGAGAAAGAAGTGCCCTCTTTTCCAAGCAAAATGCCCAAGTTGGCAACAAACAAAGTATGAACTCAGAGAATAGAGAGGTCTTAAATCAGTACAAGGCCTGGGATGTTATTCCCGAAAATGTCCATGTTCCAAACGTACCAGTATTATATTCCAACTTCTACATTTCATAAAGCAACTAACTCTCAAATATTCTTGTTAAAGAAAGACAAAAGTTTGAATAATATGCCCGGTTTTTAATGTCTGTTTTCAATTGGTCTCCTGCCCTTGTGTTTTTAAAAACATTCTCTCTTTCCAAATGTTTAAATAATAAAAATCCCTATACAAAACTTTAACATTCTCATCTTATAATAAGGGAAAAGTCCATACCAAAATTGAAAAAAATGAATCATGATTTCTCCCTAATCTTTGGGAAAAAAATAATAAAGAAGAGCTTTGTTTTTATATCTTCTCATTCTCCAAGCACGTGAGGGCTGGAAAATGGAATCACTTAAATACAACTCAGACATTTTCCCCTCACAAAACAGAATAATAGTGGGAACATTTCTGAGACTCCAAGGAAGCAAATGTTTCCAATTAGCAAACAAGATCAGCTGAGGTTGCTGCTCTGGGCATCTGCGCCTCTCATTACAGATGCTATCCTACTGACAAGCCAAGCACCAGATTGTCTGAATTCCGTTTGTGGAGGTTGCCACCTACTGAAGAACATGCAGTACTACAGTTAGCTTTAAGAGTGGGGGAAACATTTTTTTGTTTGTTTTTTAAATCATGGAATGATGAAAGCATAAGGAAAAAGCAGCTGATAATCCTGTGAGCGGTATGAGATTTACATGCCAAAAGAAAGCAAGAAGCGGGTATAGCACTGTTGTGGCATAATACAGCTATGGGTATCAAACAGGTCAGGCTGGAAGGCTTTGCATAGAGCATGTATTTCCCTGGTCAGTAAGGAGCCATTAGGCTTTAGCATGGACAAGGAGGAGTGGGGGAGTATATAATGTGGAAGGCATAGTTTGAGCATCGACACAGAGATGAGAAAAGGCAAGATAACTACAAAGTCCAGTGTACAGAGGAGACTGGCTGTAGATTGTTTGCATTGGGAACTTGTAGGAAATGAGATTTGTTACTAAGGGCCCTGGAATCATGAGTTAAGACATTTGCCCAAAGACAAAAAGAAGCCATTGAACATTTATCAATTAAGAACCAATGCTTTAGGGGAATGGAGCTCAAATAGAAATCACCCTCCTGACTCTTTGGAAATTTGTCTTAAAGGAAGCTCTTCAGATTAAAGATGGCCATAAGCATTTTACAATTAAAACAGTACTCCTAATATTATCTTTGGACCACCATCCTCCATCCAGCACCAAGAGCTACAGCACCTGTGAGCCCTGCCCCAACCCAAAGCCCCGTTCTACCAACACATGCAGCTCTTTCTCTGCTCCCATGAAAGTCAGGCTCCCACATTTCCATTTTATTCATTTGTCCCAACTATGTGCCTGGCATTGCATTGGTGGAACAAAGGTGAAAAGACATGTAGTTCTTTTCTTGTGATACTTATGATCTAGTAAAGCAGGGAGACAATAAATACCCACACAAATGCAAGTATAAGAGTGATAAGTACTCTAAAATCAGAGCCACAGGAGCCTAAATAAGGACAATCGAGCTAGTCTGGAGTTGAGGATGGCATGTAAGGAAAATCTTATAAGGAAACAATATTTGGGCAATATGCATTGATTCATGGCCACAGTGCTGCTATAAGGGGGGAGGTGCCAGCGTACGGTTTTGAGTCAACATGCCTGGTTAAAACTATTTCATTAGGCAAGTCTCAGTTTGCTACTATGTAAAATGGGAATGTTGTGGTAATTAAATAATAAAGTCCATGAAAGGGCTTAGAAAAATGTCTGGAATATTGTACACCTTGAAATGTAAACTATTATTATTATTGATATTATTAATCCTCTCAGCCTTTTTATTGGGAACAATGCAAAGGGGCCCACATTTAATTAATTCAGATTATGAAGAAATTTAAGTCCCAGGGCATTGTTGAAAATAATAGAGCCATCAGCTGGAAGTTAGTGGAGTCTAACAGCTTAATGTGATACCACCAGATGTGGACAGCTAACAGATCAGGGAGAGATGGCCAAAGCAAGCCCATCTAAAACCACTGTCTCCCAAGAGTGACTGTGCAAATGTCCAAGACTGTTTCCACTGAAGAGCAACACCAGAGGCTTCACAACTGTGGGGGAAATAGACTTCATTGAAGTAGGTGCAGCCAAGTCACTTAAGCAAGTAAATGAATAAACACAAGCATCTTGGGAAGGGATATCAGTATTGAGAGTTGCTAGAATATGTTATGTAAAATGTCCAGTTTTCAACAAAAATTACTAGAGATACAAAGAACCATGAAAGTAGGAGAAAACAAAAGCAAGCATAGAAGCTTCCTTTGAAAGGCCCAGATGCCAGACTTACCAGAAAAAGAACCCAAAACCTTTGGAAAAGCTATTATAAATATGTTCAAAGAACTAAAGGAAACCATACTTAAAGAAGTAAGGTGTGATAATAATGTTTCATCAAATAGACAATATCAATAAAGAGACAGAAATTATATATGAAAGAACCAATTGGAAATTCTGGAGTTGAAATATAATAACCAAAATGAATAATTCACTAGAGGGGCTCAATATTAGATTTGTGCTGGCAGAACAGGCAGAAGAAAGAAATGGCAAACTTGAAGATGGAGCTATAGAGATTGTACAATCTGAAAAACAGAGGGAAAATAGATGAAATACGTGATCCTTGCTGAAAGCAAGTGATCCCAGACAGTAATACAATCCAATAAAAAAACAAAGGGTGCCAGAAAAGGTAATTCTGAAGATAATTATTTTAAAAACAGTGTAATTGCGTATTTCTTCTCCTTTCTTCTCTTAACCAATTTAAAAAGAACTGTGTAAGAGTTGTAACACCTACTCTCCAGTTCATTGGACTCACCCAGGACAACTAACAAGGAGATGATGATGAACACTGACCATCCCAAGGAACAGAGAAAGTCTGCAACTGCAAGCAAGATAGTCCCATACATCTACTCCATGGGATCTAAGCCCCTTCTCAATTAGAGGTGGAGTGGGCACACCATCCCAGAATCCTCAGGACTGGGGAATGAATGATGGGCTAGAATAGACTTACTGGTATTCTACTATAGACTTATTGTGATTCTAGCAATGGAAGAACTTATATCATTGATGTGGATGCAATGGCCACTGGAAGTTCTGAGGGGAGGGAGAGGAAAAAATAGGTGTAATATGGGGGCATTTTTGGGACTTGGGAATTGTCCTGAATGGCATTGCAATGACAGATACAGGCCATTATATATCTTGCCATAACTTACAAAATTGTGCAGGAGAGAGTATAAACTATGGTGTAAACTATAATCATGCTTAGTGGCAATTCTCCAAAATGTGTTCATCAATTGTAACAAATGTACCACACTAATGAAGAATGTTGTTAATGTGGGAAAATATGGGTTGGGTAGGGAGCGGGGCATATGGGAATTCCCTATATTTTTTATGCAACATTTATGTAATCTAAGTATCTTTTATAAAAAAATAAAAAATATTTTTAAAAGAACTGTATAAAACAATGTTTTTAATTGTATTTTGGGCCTATAATATATTGAAATGAAATTGCCTTAGTTTTCCAGGGCTGCTACAACAAAGTACAATGTCTAGTTGGCTTATAAACAATAGAAATTTATTACCTCATGGTTCTGAAGGCTGAATGTCCAAACTCAAGATGTTGGCAGGCCATGCTTCCTTGTAAAGGAAAGAATCTGTTCCATACCTCTCCCCTAGCTTCTGGTGGGTGGCCAGCAATCCATGGTGTTCCTTGGCATATGGCAGCATAATTTAATCTCTGCCTCCACTGCATGGCTGTCTCTCTGTTTCCCTTTATTGTCTATGTCCAAATTTCCTCTTATTATAAAGACAATGGTCATATTGGATTTTGGATCAAAACTAATCTAGTTTGGCCTCATCTTAACTAATAATATCTTCAAAGATTCTATTTATAAATAAGTTCACATTTATAGGACTGGGAGTTAAGACCTGAACGTGTATTTTGGGGAACATGATTCAATCCATAATGGTAATTATTTCACAATAACAGTGCAACTGAGGTAGTGAGAGCGAAGTTTTATAAGAGTAAGGAAATGATACAAGAAGGTGATTTGAATCCACAAGAACAAATGAAGAAAACAAGAAATGGTAAATAAGAAGATTAATATAATAAACTCTATAAATATATACTTGCTCTCCTTCCTTCTCCCAGCTTCTTCTAAAGGCATAAAATTAAAGTTATAACTAAAACAATGTATTTTTGGGTTTGTACCACATATAGATGTAATATTTATAGCAATAACACACACACACACACACAAAAAAAAAAAAAACAACAAGAGAAAATAGAGCTATTTAGGAGTAACATTTCTACATCTCACTGGAATTAGGTTAGTGTAATGTGAAGTTAATTTTGATAAGAAAATATTTTGAGATGAATTAAGATGGGATACCCTAGAGAAATTTATAACTATCAATGCCTAAATTAAAAAAAAATAGAGATCTTCTAATTAAACTTTCACCTTAAGATATGGGAAAAAGAAAGATAAACTAAACTTAAAGCGGGAAAGGAAGGAAATAAAGATTAGAATGAAACTTAATGAAATACAGAGTAGAAAACAATATAAAAATTTTAAGGAAACCAAAAGTTGGTTTTTGAAAAGATCAACAAAATTGACAAACATTTAGCTAGATTGACCACAAAAGAAAAAAAAAGAGAGAAGATTCAAATTACTAGTACCAGAAATGAGAGAGAGACCATCGCTACCAACCTTACAGAAATAAATAAATAAATATATATATAAGATAATACTTTGAGCAGCTATATGCCAACAAATTAGATAACCTGGATGATATGGACAAATTCCTAGAAACACACAAATTACCAAATCTGACTCAAGAAGAAGAAGTAGAAAATCTACAGAGCTATAACAAAGAAAGAGATTGAATTAGTAATCAAAAACCTCTCAACAAAGAAAAGTACAGGACCAGATGGCTTCACTAGCAACAAATATTTAGAGAATAATTAATACCAATTCTTCACAAACTCTTACAAGAAAAAAAAAGATGAGAGAATACTTCTCAACTCATTCTATGAGCCCAGACAACATCACAAGAAATGAAAACTACAGATTGACATCTCTTATGAATATACGTGCAAATATCCTCAACAAAATACTAGCAAATAAAATTCAACAATTTCTAAAAGGATTGTGTACCATGATGAAGTGGGATTTAGCCCAGGAATGCAAGGTTGGTTTGACATCCAAAAATCAATTAATTTAATATACCATATCAATAAAATAAAGGACAATAACCACATGATCATCTCAATATACATAGAAAATGTATTTGACAAAATCCAACACCCTTTCATGAAAAAAAAAACACTCAACACACCAGGAATAGAAGGGAACTTCCTCAACCTAATAAAGGGTGTGGCAGCTTGAAGCTGGGTGGACTCCAGAATATCATGTCTTTAGAGCAAATCCCTTCCTGTGGCTGTAAACTCATTGTAGATAGGACCTTTTGATTAGATTCAGTTAAGGGACCTTTTGATCAGATCACTTTTGATTAGATCTCTTCAGTTAAGGGCCTTTGATTAGATTACAGGACCCAGGGTGGGTCTTAGTCCTTTTACTGGAGTCCTTTATAAACAGGAATAAAAGCCATAGGCATAGAAAAAGGCTGTAGAGACAGAGAAACACTGAGAGGCTAACAGAGACAAGGCCTGGAGGAGAGGGGAGAAGCAAGCCATATGCCTGATTGCCCACAGCTGAGCTCAGAGAGAAAGTAAGCCTGGAGGAGAAGGCAGAGACCAGCAGAGCTACCTTATGCCCTGCCATATGCCTGATCACACACAGCTGAGTCAGAGAGAAAGCATCTTTAGATGATACCAACATGTGTCTGATCACCCACAGTTGCAATTTGGTGAAACAGCTTCTCTGATGATGCCTTGATTTGGACTTCCAGGCCTCAGAACCGTAAGCGTTTAACCTGATAAACTCCCATTATAAAAGCCAACCCATTTCTGGCATATTGCTCTCAGCAATCTTTTTTTTTTTTTTTTTACCGGGAGGTACCAGGATTCGAACCCTGGTCTCTCCATATGGTAGACGGGCGCCGAACCTCTTGAGCCACAGCAGTCTTTAGAAAATTAAAACAAAAGGCATTTACAAAAATCCCACAGCTAGCACCATATTTATTGGTGTAAGGCTGAATGCTTTTCTCATAAGATCAGGAATAAGAGAAATATTTCTGCTCTCACCATTTCTATCCAACATCGTACTAAAGCTTCTAGTCAGGGCAATTAGGTAAGAAAAAGAAATGAAAGCCATCCAGACTGGCAAAGAAGAAGAAAACTATTTGCAAATAACATGCTCTTGTCATATAGAAAATATAGAGAATCCACTCTCAAAACTAATAAACAAGTTCAGCAAGATTGCAAGGTACAAGAATAATATACAAAATCAATTATATTTTATATAACTAGCAATGAACAATCCAAAAATGAAGTTAAAAACCAATAGCATCAACAAAAATAAAATACGTAAGAATACATTTAACAAAAGAAGTGCAAGACTTGTACACTGAAAACTTTAAAACATCATTGTGGTAATGGTTGTACAACTCTGTGACCATACTAAAAACTATTGAATTGTACATTTTTAATTGGTGAATTATATCTCAATAGAGCTTTAAAATGAGAGAAGGAGAAGAGGGGTGCAATAAAGGGTAAGTAAAGAAGTTGAAATTCTACTAGTTTGTACTCAGCCCTAATGCAAAAGGTTATACAAAAGAGAATTGAAAATTTAAATTGTTCTTATTTTTTACAAAGTAGTTATACTTATAAACATAATAACAATATCTGTAAGTTGAACAAAAATACTTAAGAAAATGGGTCTTAAGATTTATAACTTTAGTAAATTGGACATTGATTGAAGCGATTAATGCATACTATGGGTAAAGTGTTCAAAGCCCTTTTGTACGAAAATTGGCCCTTTGGTTAACATTCTAGTTCTATTTCCCTGAAGACCTGATAAGGGTGGTGAGGAGTCTTGCTCCAGGCCAAAACCCTACTTGTGCTCTTTCCAGCCCATAGGCCATTAACAAAGGTTTGCCTGGCAGTCGTCCTGGGGGGAAGCTGCCTGCTCCACCACTGACCTGGTGCACAGCCAGTGCATTGTCGTTTCTGGAGGGAGCTGCTATCCAGGACTCAAGCCACCCTGCCCATGCCAACTGCACTCTTATGCATCTCTACATTTCTAGCCCAGGGACCTCCACGGGGAGGGGAGGGTGGATTCCTTGTTGGAGGCCTTGGCTGAGGCAATTTTCTCCACTTTTACTCAGTACCTTTTCACTCCTAGCCCTTCCCCCTTTCCTTCCCCTGGCTCACAGGTCCCTGAAGAGAGGATGATCCCCCACCACCACCCATCTGTGCTGCATCTACCTGACCCTCACCTGGTGCTGTTCCACTGGGGAGCAATGCAACACTGGTGGAGCCAGCTCCTCTCCTTTTGCCTCTTGCTTGCACTGTTGCAGTAAATGAATGTTATTTTCAGCTTGGTTCATTGTCCTAATTGAGCACCCCAACAACTGATTGCTTGGCAGGTGTACTGTCAAACACAATACTAAGCAACATTGCTTAATGATAAGGATGATCTTTGGCTGGTAATTGCATCTGGTTTGGGAGAAACAATAAATGAACTCTAAATACTTGATCGGACAATATAGCTGCAGGTTTCCCTGAGTGTGGTGACTATTGTCACTGGAATGTCCATGGGAGGACCCTGACAGCCTAAAGAGTTGCAACAGGAAATATTTAGTGCATATGAGGTATGAGGCTTCCACAACATGGCTGCTCTTGCCCTACCTAATGTGCTTTTCCTCTCCTTGCACCAGAGCTGTACTGCTGCAAGGACTCCCACTGAAAAGAAATGCCTGATGCTACCCTGCAGATGAGCTGTGGCTCCTGTCAGACACCACTCACAACAAGCTAGGGCCAAATGTGTCCTCTGATAGCCTTGAGTCTCAAAGTTGAATTGGCTAACAAGATCCCCTGGCGGGAGTTGGAGATACACAAATACTCATTGATCCATCTATTACTTTAAATAAAGTGACTCATCCCATAAAGACTGCATTGGAACCTACTTTTATCACTTAATAAAATATTATGATTAACTTTCTTGCATTGACTATTCCATATTATTTGCAATAATTGCTTAATACCTATCATATAAACATACCATAATTTACTAAACCTGGTGTTGGATATAAAGGATTTTACAATTTTTTGCTATTTTAAGCCACACATTTAGAAACATGCTTCAGACTAAATAATTTAATACAACCATGATTATTCCTGTAATATGTTTCTAGAAATGAGAAAGTCTTATTTATTCTACCTGGACTCAGGCTAGTCTTGAAATTTCTCCAAAATCCTTTTATTACTATTTCTTTGAGATGAGGGCATTTTTTCAGCTCTTCAATGTGCTAGGTAAAGGCCTTATCCATACCTGTTTCCCAATGATCTAGTGCTGTTTTTTAATAATGACTAGGTAGTAAGTAATATTTCCAGATATCCATTTGATCATGGTAAATAAACTGGTTAATATCTTTATAAATCTAACAGCCATGGCTTTTGGTTAGAGTTGAGGAATAAAATAGTTTATATTTATAGCCTATACATTTCTTTTTTTCTTGCCAATGAAATTGGAACAAGAAGTTTCTTTGCTTCCTGAAGCATGTTTATAAACCTCTCCTAAAATTGGAAGTAATTTATGACTGAATGTTCTCTACAATACAGCTGTGTATCCATCTGGCCCTAGTGCTTTATTACCTGATATGTCTTGTAGGGCTTTTTTTTTTTTTTTTTTTTTTTTAATTTCTTTTCATCCACAGAGCTTATTTAATTTCCCTTTGCGTCTGGTCTCAATAATTCTGAAACTCTATTTCATCCTAATGGCACACTCAAAAAATAAATCCCATAATCCTACATGCTATCTTCCAGGGTTCATATTTATAAGGTCCATAAATCAGTGGGAAGCTTCCAAAAGGATTTTTCCTCAATTCTGTTTAGAATCTGTTCCTCCTGTGCATGAATTAAACTTTGTTATTGAAGTTAGCTTTTGTCCCAAGTAGGAATATGCCTTTTTGAAATCATTAAATCTACAAAGAAATTAGATCTACAAAGAAATTGCCAACGTCCTATAAAATTTCTTTTCAAAGAAAAGATCATTTTTAAGGAGTTACCCACAATATTTCAAGGGGCAAGTGGACAAGTCAATTCAACAAGCACTTTTCAGCTACTCTCTGACTTTAGATCTCATGATAATAAGGAGATAAAGGGGTGCTCCGATAGCTCTAGGGTACAATAATGCACCTTTTTAGTGAACCTTGACCACAAGATTGGGAGCCATCTATTTGAGGTTTATTTTTAGTTTTCTTAAGCCACCAGGAAAAGAAGTTCGATGGGGTTAAATTACCTAAAGTGTTTTCTTCAACCGAGAGCATTTAACTAAATCGCCAATAATGCCTATCATTGTTTATTTCAGGCTCCCTCTAGGCACAGTGCTAAGTACATCACAAGTAATATTTCATTTACTAAATATCAGAACTAACAGAGCATAAGAGATAAGTATATAAATACGACGGTAAGATTCGCCACTAGATTTCCTTTTGAAGAAGAACTCTATTTTATTTGTCTCACTCAGTGGGCACTCAATAAATATTAAATTGAACAATATAAAGCTAGAACTATTTGAAGCAGTGAAAATTTCCCCAAAATTATATAATGAAAGCAGGAAAAAATTATATATCATATAAATTATGCTACTTGCTTTAAATATGACATCTCAGAATCCAAAAATCAAAGCCTGAGCCTGTTCTAGAGGAGGCAAAACCTGTCCTAGAGTGGTAATATTCCCCATAGCATAGTCCACAGAATGCCCATTCTACAGACCACTCGTAGGTGGTATTCTCTATCAGCAATGATGTGAAATGGGTTCTGGGTTTAAAAGGTTAAACTAGTGTCTTTGCTGGAGCACATATCAAAACCTTTACTATACATCGTGCATATTGCAAATCTCCCAATAGAGGGTGTGGGTTGTGGCCTTTCTAAAATTCACTTGTGCATGGAACTGCTTTTTTTTTTTTTTTTAAATTTATTTATTTACTTTTTTATCCATTTTTAACCCCCCTTCCCCCCGTTTCTACTGTTTTTGTGTCCAAACACTGGACAATTCTCTGTGTACGTTTCCTGCCCTCTCTTCTCATCCTTCTTTCTCCTGTCTTCACTGGGATTCGATCCTGGGAACCTCCGATGTGGGAGAGAGGCGTTCTGCCATCTGCACCACCTCAGTTCCTGGTTTTTTCAGCACGTCTCTCCCCTGCTATATCATCATTTTGCTACATGTGGTGCACCCACGCTCAGAGCCTGGCAGCACACCCGTTTGTGGGGCCTGATGGCACACCCATGCGTCCCTCTCATGGGGCCTGAAGGCACAGCCATGTGTGGGGACTGGGGGCGGGGCCTGATGGCGCACCCACACGTGAGACCTGGGGACAGGGCCTGGCGGCATACCCACGTGTGGGGCCTGGTGGCCCACGCAACTTCTATATTTTTCTTTATTTTACCGGGAGCTCCCGGGGATCAAACCCAGGTCCATCCACATGGGAGACGGATGCCCAACCATTTGAGCCACATCTGCACCCTGGAATTGCTTTTTCATGAAACATCTTGAGGAGTAATGTTTTACTGAACTTACTTTAGTAAGCCGTGCCTTTCCTCCTATGTCTCCAAAGGTATTCTTCGGCGGCATTCTGCTTTCCTAATTGGAGATCCATATTTAGTAACTGAGACTTTTCTTCTGTTCTAGAATATTATGAGAAGAAGAGAAGAAGCAAGAAATCAGGTTCTAGGCCAGAGTCATAACTTCCTGAGTACCAATTGCTACCGGAGCTAAGAAATCCCTTTGGGGCCAATGGGAACTATGGGCAAAAATGAACAGATAGTTGAGGAAGAGATTAGGAGGAAAATAAAATACAGGAAAAGCAGAAGAAAAGAGAAAATATTGAAAAGACAACATAAGAAGGAAAACATGGCTGAAAAGGAACATGAAACCACAAGTAAGACCCCACCTTCCACACTAACACAATAATCGCAGAGTTGAGTTCAACTGAAATCATCAGAGAGGTGATATTCCTGCAGAAGGCGCTGACCAGTGACCTGCAGAGTGGCCTTGGCCACTCTCTCTCTGACCACAAGGGAAGATATCTAAATACCTACACAGCAAATCTTTGCCATCAATGAGAGATTTTTAATGTTTCTCACTACTAAGGATTCTGCTATTTTTAAATGTATAATATAAAATCTACTAAAATGATTTAATTTTGACAAAAACAAAACACACAAAGGTTGAGTGGTGGGAGGAAACCATGTTTAATTGGCTTAGAGTCACAGATTCACAGATATTTCATGTTTTAAGAGTCCTGGGAGGCAAGCTTGTACTGCTAACTATCCTGCAAGTGGCCTTCAGAAATGGGTGCTTTTGTAGATGCCACTCTTCATCTGAAGATCTCCAAGGCACATCTGACTTACCTGCTAGGGCTTCCTGCGAGCAGTCTAGATGACTTCTTGGAGCCTGTCAACTGTTACTAAAATATTAGCACTGGTAAAATCAGATGCAAGCTGGGGTATTTGGAATGCTATCTGCAATCTGACATCTAGTGGCTTCTAAATCCTACTGCAGCTCTGTAAAGCAAGTCATAAAACTGGCATTTTAAGCAGAATCATTATTTGGTGAAAACTTATAGGCATTACAAGAGTTTTTTGAAAAGGATCCCAGGAAGGGTAAGATTTAACAATCTCCACTTGAATGCTTATGTTGTTCGCTATATTAAAAATTCTGACAAAGGAACTATCATGATATAAGTCTTTGTTACTACAGGGGAAGTCACTAGGAAAATACCCAATTATTTTGATCACAAGGGCTACAACGTATTTTCGAGTAGTGTTTTGAATTAGATTTGTTTTCCATGGTTTGCTCTGTGGTGCCCCTTACCCAAAGACCTGATAAATGGATGATGAGCAAGTTAACTGAGCCCTATGCCCCTACACCTCAACTTTAAAAATGAAATGGCCAAGGAACATTCTCACCTGAGACTTCTGGAACTGGTAGACCAAAAAATAATGTCATTTATCTGGGGAGTTGACGGTGGAAGTAGCCCATCAAGTAAAGGGTTAGCCAAAATGGGCCACGTGTAATAAAAAGTTTTGAGGAAGCAGGATCTATGAGGATGCAGACAAAGCAGGCCAGGAGAGAGAACAGAATAAATTCTCAGAGGGAGGTGAGGAAGCATGAAGGAAAGGAAGGGAAATCAATGGGGAGGGAAGAGGTCAGAGGTGAGTATGTGGCTTGATCCTTGGGCTATCTTGGTCTCTGCCCTTCCTGGGGTCCAATGATTGCTTGACTTAAAAAAAAAAAAAAGATACAGAGGTCACTTGAGTGATTTCCTAGACATAAAAAAGAGACTTGGTTTCTCTTAATTAAAGTATCGAGCCTTTCTCACAAATCTGAATGTTGCTTTCCAAACTGCACTAATTCCTAAGCACTCTTATTTCCTGTGTTCCCTCTTTATCTCCAATGCTCAAGAATCATGATAGGAGGGCTTCTGGCTTGGAGCTATGAGCTATTACTTTGCTGCCATAAAAGTACATTGAAGACTCAGCAAAAGCCATCTGAGAAAAATAAAACCCAAGAGTTCCTTTGGATTTTACCCAGAAAGGCCAAATTCCACAGGGTTGTTAGTTTAAAGTCAAACGTAACAAGTTCAAAACAATGCACCCAGCTTCCTCGCCCTCCTTGCCAAATCTGCTTCTCCCCATGTATCTCTCACCCCCTCCCAGGAACCTAAGCCAGAAGCTAGGAGTCATTCCAGGCTTGCTGTCATGCCCCCTATCCAATTTGACATCACCGAATGTGTTTAATTTAGAATTGCAGACACACAGAACTTAATCACAAACTTGCTTTGTGTAGTTCTCTTATGCATAGCTTAATTCCATTGCCCTAAAATACAAATGGTTCTTGGAGAGGTAACACATTAAATCTAATCACTTCTACCACCATTGTTGACAATCAAGACCAATCAGCATCTTCTCCTAGAGTAAACTGATTTAGCAATAAATCAAAATTGTTTGGGTCCAGACTCAACATTTATTTATCCAACAAATACTTTGATTAAATAATATATGTCAGGAACTGTCCCAGGCATAAGGATAATAAATGTGATCCAAATATCCCATGTTTTGAAGAAAAACACTTTCAAATTAACTCCAACTAAATGATAAGAGTAGTATAGTAGATGTTTGTGTGAAAAATAACAGATAGGGAAAGAAACAATGAATTCAATCTAAGGAATAGGGAAAGGAAAAGCATGTAAACCTTTGGTATCTAGTAAATATCACCCAAAAAATGTAAGAAATATAATTTGCTGTGCCTACTCTTAAGAAATAAGAAGGAAAGAGTCATTCTTAAACATTGTTTCCAGACTTTTCAGCACCACTACCATCACCACCCCAGTAGCACAATAGGGAAAAGATGAGATCTGGCTTTCCCATGAGGAAGGTGATGGGGCCAAAAATTCTCAAAATGCCCCCATTGCAAGAACAGCGAAGAGTGGATGAAACATTTGGGTTGTCTTTAAGTTCTACCTCCCGCACCCCTCACTGACCTTTGCCCTAGCCACAGCCAAAGTATCTTGGACACTCATACACCTGTAATAATAATGGGTAAGGAATTTGGAGACCTGTTGGAGGCAGCCAGAAAGAGGTGAAGCTAAGGAATTTGGAGACCGTGTGTAGGAGGGAGGTGTTCAGGAAAAATCTTGTCCCCTGACCAAGTAGTACAGAACAAATCCGTTGGAAATTTTCCCATGGATCAAAGCTGCAGTAAACAAACCATCAATACTGTGTTTGCCTTGATGGGAAAATGTGGAAAAATGGATAACAAGCCAAAAGGATGTAAATGATACAGGATTCTGTACCAAGAGGGTTTTCTGAGATGAATAAACAACATACTTGCCTCTTTATTCTCACCAGGTTCAAGGCAATCTCAGCTGAATGGTGGCCGCACTGTTTCCTGAATTCTCTTTCCTATCCTAACATTACAGGTTGTTTATTCTTTCAAAGATCCTTGTTCTCAGAACAACATCTAAAAGATTATTTAGAATGCTAAAAAAAAAAAAAAAAAAAAAAAAAACTCAAGAGATGAAAAAGAGGGAGAGGCAAGATATCAAAAACCTCCTTTATATGGGATGCCAAATTGCACCTGAGGCATATTAAATTAAGTGACTTTCCAACCTCACCTTTGGAGAAGTTATGTCCCCCCACCTGGGGGAGCCACCTTACTCCTCTGGGGTGGAAATATGACAATCAACATAGAAATATGGAATAGAAAATAAATTGTGCTGAATCTCACATATGGTGCCCTAAAAATGTCCAAAATGATGTCATCCAAAGGGGGAGTTAAGGGGGACTGCAATTAGATGCAAGAAGAAGAGGCAGTTGAGAAAACAGATTAATGATGCCTTTGACACAATCAGCCTGAGAGGAATGCTGGTCTCCATGGCAACCAAACCACTTAACCTAAATTAACAGAGCTGTTAAAAAAAGAAAAACTTTAAAAGATGGGGAGGAGAAAACCCAGTGCATCCTCTTTGGGGAAATTAAGTAGCCTGTCCCATCAGCTCCTGTGAGAGGTGTGTGTTAACTACATATCCGCAGGGTGTGTATTCTCTTACACTCTCGATTCCCAGTAATTAGTTTTCAGAAGCAGTCCAAGGATGTTGAGAAATTGCAACTAATTAGCACAGTTTTCTGATAGAACAGCCTTATTGTCCTAAGTCAGCCCTAGCTAGACAGCAAAAACAAGGAATAGACAAAAGGCTACTTCTTGCTTTCCCAGCTTTGTATTGATGTCCCACCCAGCATGTCCACAACATCATCCTGGAATCACTCTCTCAAAATGAGGCAAGGCAGGCCACATTCTGGAATGAGTGAAACAGACTATTCACGATGAGATTTAGTGTCCAAATCAAATAACAAAATGTTTGTTTATATATAATCTAATGCCCATCTATGTAATAAAAGAAATTTTATTTTCCTGAGTCACTTTTAAGACACTGTAGAACTATCACCAAATTTTCCTGGGTCTGAGGTGAGCTTAAGTCACCATGAACACAATTAGAAGCGAATCTAACAGAGAGGAGGGTAGGGACAGTGTAGTCATTATTTCTTAGCATGTAATACTACATTACTAATTCTAACATTACTCCTCCATCTTCTCCTCAGCTTGAATATGGGTAAGGAAGGGTGACTTTGTTACTTCTGTTAAAAATATGTCTAGTTGTGGCTATTCAACTGCCAACACAATTGAGAAAGAAAAAAAAAATGGGACCCTAATTAGAGTGAGAGCATGGTCAAGATTTAGCATATCTTAAAGGTGATGTTTTCTGCTGGTTTTATGAAGAAAAAAATATAATAAGAAAGTACCTTTTTAAGTTGAATCCTTGTTAACATATACTAAATTTTATTAAAAAGTAATAATACAGAGGAGCTGATGTAGCTCTAGTGGTTGAGCATCTGCTTCCCATGTAATGAGGTCCCAGATTTGTTCCCCAGTACCCTCCTAAAAACAAAACAAAACAAAACAAAAAACAAACAGTGGGTGGAGACCCACGTAATGAGAGGGAAGGTGTTGGACTTCCATTCTAGGGAGGCCCACTATGTTCTCAGATAGAGGGGTGGGAGTCTCTCGAGAATATGGGTAGTGCCCAATAGGGGAGGACGACCAGTGTGTCAAGCCCTCAGTGTTATTGCAAGCAACTATGAATCTAGTCCTGCAAAGAGTAAAGCCTGGTGGTTGCCATGGGTCCCAAGGGGAGGCAGAGTGAGGAATAGAATAGATGGAACAGGCGGCATTTTGAGGGCAATGAAAGTGTTCTATATGATCTGGCAATGTGGATATAGGCCATGTTAAGTTTTATTAAAATTTATAAAAGTGTATGGTCCAAAATGTAAACCATAATGTAAACCACTGACCATGCTTGGTAGATATGTTTCATTATTTGTACATCAGTTGTAACAAATGTACCACCCACATATAAAATGTTATTAATAGGGCAAGGGGGGAAAGGGGGAAGATGTTGGATATATGGGAGTCCCCTATATTCTGTACATTGACTTTGCTGTGACCTAAAACTTCTTTGAAGACAAAATAGAAAAAGTAAGACACTGGGGAAGAAATGGAAGAAAATGTCACTGTACATAGGAACAACAGATATTAAAGTGATGAAAGGCAAAATGTCAAAAAAATTTTTATATTTTTTCTTTTTTTTTTTTTTTTGTATTTTATTTCCTACCTTTAAAACCATCATTATTATTTCATTTTCTTATTGATTGTATTTGGCTATTTTATTGGCTTCATTTTTAAAGAAATTTTGAATCACAGAAGGGTTACAACTGTGGCAGGGGAGGACCATTTGTGTGGGGTGTCAGTGACGGGCGATACATGGGAGGAGGTTCACCTGGGCATACATATGGGGCATATGAATGTGTTCAAGTGTTCATAGGGCATTGTCACGGAGGGTGGAGATTCACACAATAACCAAACAAATATTGAATTCCCATCCTGGGGGGCTCTGCCACACTCTCTGATGGAATAGCAAGAATCCCCCCAAGTACAGAGGCAATGGCTAGTGAAGGAAGATGGTCCATTGACAGGCCCTTGATATTGATGACTGTGTTTAGGAAACTTTACTCTTGAAATTGAAACTTAGCATAGTATTATAGGATGCTTAATCATTACCTCCTGAGAGCCTCCTTGTTGCTCAAATGTGGCTTCTCTCTAAACTGAACTCAGCATATAAATGCAATAACTCCCCCCTAACATGGGACATGACTCCCAGGGATGAGTATTCCTGGCACCAAGGGATTACTACCAACCACCAATTAGCAATGCAACTGGAAAAACATTTTGACCAAAAAGGGGAAAAAGTAAAGACAAGTGAGTTTATATGGCTAAGAGACTTCAAAGTGGGTCAGGAGGTCATTCCAGAGGTTACACTTATGTGTGTCTCAGCAGGATCTCATTGACTGCCAAATTAGACAGTACCCCATATAGCAGAGCTCCTGAGGGCTCTGAAGACACCCAGGCACTATGGTCAGGGCAGATAACACATGAGTTTGGCACCTTGCCAGTGGGCCCTACTTTGGGGTTTGTGCTCCCCAGTGTGACAGAATTGGACTCAGTTGTGGTTTCCCTACACACGGCTCTTCTGTCCCATCTATTTGAACTTACAGTTAGTGCTGGAGTTGGTAGGTGTACTTCTAAGCGACTTGAATCTTTGGGCTATCCATGTGCCAGCTGGGCCCTGAGCCTCAATGGCGTTGCAACACCTACTCTCCTGTTCATTGGACTCACCCAGGACAACTAACAATGAGATGATGATGGACAACCATCATACCAAGGAACTGAGAGCAAGCAAGAGAGTCCCATCCTATGGCCGTATGGGACTGAAGCCCCCTCTCAATTAAAGGTGGAGTGGGCATCACCATCCCAGAATCCTCAGGATTGGGGAATGAATATGAACTAGAGTGGACTTACTGGTCTACTATAGACTTATTGTGATTCCGGCAATGGAAGAACTTATATCATTAATATGGAGGCAGTGGCCACTGGAGATTCTGAGCTCAGGGAGAGAGAAAACAGCTGTAATATGGTGGCTTTTTCAGGACTTGAGAATTGTCCTGAATGACATTGCAATGACAGATTCAGGCCATTATATATCTTGCCATAACCTACAGAATTGTGTAGAAGAGAGTGTAAACTACAATGTAAACTATAATCCATGCTTAGTGGCAATGCTCCAAAAAGTGTTCATCAATTACAATGAATGAACCACACTATTGAAGGATGTTGTCAATGTGGATAAATGTGGGTGGTGTGAGGAGAAGGGCATATGGGAATCCCCTATATTTTTTATGTAACATTTATGTAATCTAAGCATCTTTTTAAAAAAATTAAAAATTAAAAAAATTAAAAACAAAAAACAAGCAACTCTTATTGAGGGGACGGTTGTAGCTCAGTGGTTGAGTGACTGCTTCCCATGTATGAGGTCCTGGGTTCAATCCCTGGTACCTCCTTAAAAAAACAACAACAACTAATAATACATTAGGGTTTTAAAAAACAACTCATGTTTCATCAAATTTAATTCTAATAATTAAATCTAAAAGGTAAGAAAAATGCACGGTGGAATTATTTTTTCATAAATAGCATTGTATACACCCACACAGCCTACATATAGGTGTATCTCCTTTTCACAACTTAGTCGCAAATTTTGACTCACATTTTGCTCTCAATGCTGAGGGTGAAGAAAACATCACCTTATCTGTGAATTAGAAGAGCTGTTAGTATAGTAGAAGAAAGGAATATCTGTTTAAATTTTACCTCTCACTTTTCACATCATGTTGATTATATTTCTTTCCTTATAAAATGCCTGTGACTAATTTTTTTCTGCTAGGGTCATAGAGTTTTTCTTATAAATATTAGTGAGATTTTAAAACATTAAGATAATTAACCATGTTTCTAGCCATATTTATTAAATATATCATCCCAGATTATTGCTTTTTAATTTTATGATGTGTTTTAGAGCACAGAAGTTTTTCTGTAGTGAAATACACTCAAATTTTCCTTTGAGGTTTCACCTTCCACTTTTATTTAGAGCAGTTTAGTATTCATGTCTATTTAATCTAATGATTAGCTCATGTAGGATTTATTTTGATGTATGGATCCAACAACATCACCTATAAAATCAATTTCCCAATACCTTTTTTAAATTGAGATACAATTCACATAACATAAAATTCACCATTTTAAAGTATGCAATTCAGTAGTTTTTAGTATAATTCACATAGTTGTGCAACCATCACTACTTTATAATTCTAGAACATATTCATCACGACAAAAAGAAACCCTATCCTCATTAACAGCCACTCCCTGTTCTCCCCTCTCTCCAGCCCCAGACAACCACTAATCTACTTTATGCCTCCAAGGATTTGCCTAGTCTGGGTATTTCATATAAATGGAAATCATCTTTTGTGTCTGGCTTCTTCCACTTAATGTTTTCAAGTTTCATCCATTTTATAGCATGAATCAGTACATCATTCCTTTTTTGGCTAAGTAATATTCCATTGTATAGTAACACCACATTTTGTTCATCCATTCACTCATTAGTTGATGAACATTTGGACTATTATGAATAATGCTGTTATGGGCATTTGTGCACAAGCATTTGTGTAGACATACATTTTTACTCCTCTTGCATATAAATCTAGAAGTGGAACCCCAATACTTTTTCCCAGTAATATGTGACACTTTCTTTATCATACATTACATTTCTATTCATGAGGGTTATCTAATCTGTTCCACTGTCCTGTCACTTCTTTTGCAAATACAAGACCATTTTAATTTTAACAATCTTAGTTTTATTAGTTCAAAGGGCAAGTCACGTCTAATTTTTCCTTTCTTAATTACTATTATTGCCTGCTTATTCTTTGCTATCAACTTTAGAATCACTTTACCATATCTATGGTATTTTGGTTGGGATTGGGAAATTAATTTGAGAAAAGTTAATTTGGGGACAGTTGATATCCTTATAATATCTCATCTTTCTACCCACAATCATGGTGTATTTCTTATTTAAATCTTCTACACTATCTTTCACTATAATGTAGCTTTCCTCATATAAGATTCACCCATTTCTTGGGGAGGTGACAGTTGGGGTAAGACTCAATTGATGAGAGGAAGTTAACCAAGTAAAGACCTGAAGGAAGACAACACCAGTCACAGTAAACAGTGAGTGTAAAGTTGATGAGCTAAAAACAAGCTGGGCACCTTGAAGGAACAAAGGATAGGTGAATGTGGCCAGGACATAGTGAGCAAGGAAGAGTAAAACAAGTTGAAGTTAGACTTAGGCAGGACCCAGATCAAGTTAGGGCCTCAGAGACCATATAAGAAGGCTGGGCTTTTGCCTCATGCAAATAAGAAGCTCCCAAAGGTTTTAAAGCAAGCATGGTTGACCTTATCTTCTTACGTGAAGGCAGCTCTTCCAGGTCCAGTTAGGAAGTGACCCTGTTGATGTGATCACCTGGTTTCCTGCCCCCTGGCCGGGTCCAGAACTTAGTGGCCAACTAGGTTCTTCAGAGTGCTGAGAGAAGCTAGTCCACAAACACTCAGCTCCTTTGAGTGGCTCCATCAGGACTAGTAAGCCCCCACACGTCATCCACCACTGCACAGACACTTGTGCTGCAGGCTGGCGCTGAGGCCACCAGCACCACAGAGGGAACTGCAGGTCCCAGGAAAGGCCAACCCTCAATTACTCATTCCCTATCTGCCCACTCATATACCTACGAAGCTGCAGCCATCAACACTTCTGGAGCGAAACTAGATAGCAAATATCCTCCTCCCAATTGCTATGCTTCTTCAAAGATGCTACCACAAAGAGCATTGCTGAACCGGAACCAGGACTTCCGATATCAAAAAAGGTGCCAGAAGTCACCAAACTCCACACACAACCCTTAGTGGTTTTGCCATGGCCTCTTACTCACCCAGCTGGAAGTTTTATCTTCTTGGCAGTTAGTGCCTTGGGCTCCATTGTGGTTGCCTGGAGGAATCTGCCCTGATGAACTAGTTCAGGCACACATGCCCAGGAATGGACCGAACAACTTCATAATCTCTCACCTTGCTGGGGAAGCTGAAGGTGCAGCCAGGCTGAAAGGGCCAGCTCACAGTTGGATGTGTTGAATCCTAGACAATTGTTATTCTACATCCATTCAAACCTATTTGTAGTGTGTCTTCTTAAACTGAAGAGGCTTGAAAGCTAAACAACTGCATTTCCCAGACACCCTTGCTGCTATAGATCTGTAACCAAATCCAGTTTGATGCCCTAATGGGAGATTTGAAGTCAGAAATGAGACAGGTACCGTCATCCTGCGACTTTGAGCTGTTTCTACTGGCAAACTAGGTTGTGAAGAAATGGGATTTTTCTGTAGCAGGATTCTGTGATTCTATTTAGAGAGCAGGTATCTTAATTCGCCAGGCTGCTATGACAAATACCACACAATGGGTTGGCTTAAACAATGAGAACTAATTTAAAGTGAGCAAGGCTCACTTTCTCCCCAAATACTGTAGCATTCTGGTGCTGCCTGCAGGCAATAGTTGGGATTCCTTGGCTTTCCTGTGCTGTGGCAATGTTCTTTCTCTTCCAGGTTCCTGCTAACTTCCTCTGAGCCCAGTGACTGGATCTGTGTTCAGCCACATCTTCTTTAGCAAAGAGTTGTTAAGCCACACCCTCATGAGAAGCCCTGTTTTCCTGGAATTCACCTCCCAGGAGCTCAGGGAGGACCCTGAGAGAGCTACTTCTGGCCCTAGCCTCAGAGCCTGCTATCTGAGTAGGCTGAGGATTTTCCAAATCATCCATTATTGGTTTCTTTGTGTTTAATAGTTTAATCCTCAGTTTATCTCTTTCCTCTCATTTTACTATAAGCAGCAAGAAGAAACCAGGCCACACTTTCAATCTCCTCAGCTAAATATCCAAGGTCATCCCTGAAGGCCCACACTAGCACCTACTTGTCCAACCTTTTGATGATTTTGTAAGTAATGAAATTCCTGTATTATATCCATATATACTTAAAATACCCAGAAAGTTTTCTTCTGAACCCTGATATTCAAATAGTAGCAAAAATGATCTACCATGGGAGAACCAGCATAATTTGATCTTCTCAACAGTTCCCAGAATGCTCACTTAGCCTATTGACCTTGTAAAACCATTTTGCCCACTTTCCTAGACAGGAACCTGCCTTCCCTCACCACCTTTCTTCCCGAAGGCTTAATCATCTGTCAAGCCTGAAGGAACCTTCTAGGCTTCTGTTTTCTAGCCGTTCTATTTAATCATCCCAGAAGACAATCCTGCCTGAGGCCCACCTGGGAGAAGCAAGTCCTGAAAAGGATGCCTAATGCCAGTAATCCATTGGTTTATTCAACACATACTGACTGCCCATTCTGTACCAGGGCTCCTTACATGAGACTACAGAGGTTCTGAAAGACTCCACATCAGCAAATTATTGATATCAATTGTACGGAGGATGAAAAAGTAACCATCAAAATGTCCCTGCAGGGAGCGGATGTGGCTCAAGCAGTTGAGTGCCCACCTCCCACATGGGAGATCCTGGGTTTGGTTCCCAGTGCCTCCTAAAGAAGACAAACAACAAGCAGACAATGAGCAAAAAAACCCCACTAAAAAATGAGCAAACAGATGAGGGAGCCATCTCAGGGGGAGGAGGGCTGTGGCAGTTTGATATTGTTTATGAATTCCAAAAATAGATATTGGATTACTTTTGTAAACTGATCTGTACTTGAGTGTGATTAAATTATGATTAGGGCTTTGTTTGGGCCACATCAGTAGGACATGAGTCCCTTTGGTGGGCTAAAACAGAGCCCTGGAAAGAGTGGAACCCAAGAAGCCTGAACCAAGAAGCCTGAACTCTTGGCAGGCATTGGCAGACATCTTGCTCCAATACGTGGCAACAGACTTTGGTGAGGGAAGTAACTTATGCTTTATGGCCTGGTAGCTGTAAGCTTCTACCCCAGATAAATACCCTTTATAAAAACCAACGGATTTCTGGTATTTTGCATCAGAACCCCTTTGGCTGAATAATACAAGGGGGAATGTACCTGCAGATCAAATCTCCATTGACAATGGAAGAGAAAAAGGGCACTCCAGTGTTTGGGCCTTTTTGAGCACACCAACTTGTCAGGAGTACAGCAAAAAGTCTGACAAACTAAACCTAGGTGCCTGCTGTGCCTGCTTCTCCTGCAGCTCTAAAACCAAAGGGGAGTCTTTCAGTAAGACAGCCTCCTCCCAGAGATGAACTTCATGTAGCCTTGAGACAAAGGTGGGAAAGTGGGAAAGCCATAGGACAGCCATTCAATCTTGGAACAAGGCAAAGAGACTCTGTGTGTGTGTGTGCCAAAAATGTATATATGTGTACACATCTTGTTTTGGTAGTACTCTTAAGAGGAAAAAAAAAGGTCACTTTTATAGAGCCTTGAAACTCCTAGTAACAGGGATTTTCCCCTTTGGCCAAGAGGCCATCTTCTGAAATGAAGTCTATAGGATTCAGTACTGGAAAAAAAAAAAAAAGATACCAAAGATAATTCAAGTTTGTTAAAGTGCAATGAGTTTAATTTGGTTGAATTATGAGGATTGGCAGCTTATTTGTGCCTCTGTGATCTGACCCCTGAAACCTGGCCACTCTAGATAAGCACCATAACTACCCCCAGTCAGCCCCACACCAGAAGAAGCTTTCCTCCAGGGCATGCTGAAATAAGACTCACACGGTGGTCCATGCTGTTATGTGACCTGCCCAAAGTTCTACTGGCAGAATGGTTGTCCCAACCTGAGCAGATGGGGATGATAAGCACACCTATGAGATTTGCAGGCTGACTGCTTCCACAGATCTCCACAGGGCAGTGTTCTGCCTTTGAAGGGTGGGCACTTAACTTTCATCCCTTACTTTCCCTTTTCCCCACCAAGTCAAGGGGTAGAGGTAGCTGGTGATGAAACTTATTTAATTCATATTGGATGAGCTGAGTTCTCTGAGTAATGCCTACTCAGAAGAGAAGCAGCTTTGAAAATAAACACTCACCTATATCCATTGGCAACACAAGGATTGTTGCATGAGGGCCTGTCCCCAAATCTAAAGATACAATGTCCTACTAGGTGGCATTCTATTCTATTCTATTTTTGGTATTTGTGTTTTCTTCCATAATTAGCCACTTTCATTCTTTTGATTTTATATAACTATCTACTATTTAAACCCCTTCTTGTTTCAGGAGGTGTCTGATCTCAGCGTATTTTGAATCATTTGGTCTGACAAAATGAGGTATTGTAGAGAAAAGAATATGCATTTGCTTACCAATAAAAAATGACAAAATTAACAGCCACTACAATATCAACCATCTAGACACTAGTTAAGGTCTAAACCCAGGGTTCTTGAGGATAGGATGGAAGGCCCTAAGGTGTTCCCGGCCTTCCTTCTATCCATCACTCACAGCCCATCAGCAGAGAGGACAGTAAAGCCCAGAAGCGTGACTTACCTTCGTAAATGTGAGTGTCAGTGCCTAACAGAATCTCCTTTAGTCATGTTAAATCTTGTTTTGAGGGTGCTTAATACATGTTCAAGCCACAAACCAGAGCAAGGAAACACAACCCCAATGACTGTTCCAGATAGCTGCTTGGAAGCCCAGCCTATTGCAAATGCCAGATCATATTGGGTACTATCTCTGTCATCTATTGCTACAAGGCCAACCAAGATAGGAAAGGAAGCAACATTAGCTTCTTTTCCAGGTTCTGCCCAAGGGCAACAGCAAGAAGAGCTTAAAAAAAGGAAGGAGGGAGGGCTGGGATCTAGCCCAGAGGCTGGAGAGTCAGGGATTGTTACCTGCATTCATGGGTGAGCCAACAGAAGTCAGGAATGAGAGGACAGTTGATAGCTGGCTAGTTGCCAGAGGCCATCTGCAGGAAGAAATTTACTGACCTTGGAACAGGAGAGTGTTCTCTTTGGACTAAACTTTACAGCACCTTCTTTTGGAGGACTGAATATTGCTCAAATATATTTGTCAAGTTGTTAAAAAAACAACTTTATGATAAAACAGGTGAGAAAGGACCAAGATGTTTGCAAACCTTCCAGATGCCACTATTAGGGGAAATAAAAATTGAGGATCAAATGTTAATGGAAAAATCACTATAAGAGATATGGGAAAAGAGAGGTAATCCAGAAGGAAAGAGGGAATAGTTAAGAGTTTGTGCTTCCCTGTGGCTTAAACATTTTTCAAGTAAGAGCCATGAAAATGGGTTCTAAGTATAGGAGATTCTGTTGACCAGGCATTGGTTTCTTGTTCCATAACCAAATGGGAGGCACAGAGTTTCAAAATCAATTATTCAGAATTTGTGCTCTCTTGGTCTCCACATACCAACCAACACTATCACCCAACCATGACTATCCAGCATGGATTTTGTTAATCAAATCTTTGAAATACCACAGAAGTGTCCACTTAAAAACAGTTAAATGGGAAAGGTTGTGTTATATACATGTTACCACAATTAAAAAAAAAAAAAAGTCTTGGACACTGCATTGGATTGTGTACCCCAGTTTGGACATGTTCTTGGTCTTGGTCTGCATGCTGGTGGGTGTGGACCCATTGTAAATAAAATAGCTCTTCAAGATACTATTTCGTTTAAAGTGTGGCCCAACTGAAAGAAGTTGGAATTTAATCTGTACTACTGAAGAAGCAAGAAGCTGGAAGTCAACGGAGCCTGGAAGAGAAAGGAAAAGACACCACCATGTGCATTGCCATGTGGCAGAAAAGCCAAGGAACCCAAAGACTGCTGGCTAGCCAGAGAGGATACTGACCTCAGGAGGAAGCGAGGCTTCTAGCCTCTGAAACCATGAGCCAGTAAACTCCTGTTGTTAAGCTAACTCTTTGTATGTTTATGTGTTTTAGCAGCTAGGAAACAAAAACAGACACCTACTATTTTTTGTTGTGATTGTGTATATTAAAGCTAGGGACACAGATTCAGTTAGAAAGATGAGGAGGAGAGGGCATCTTGGAGGTACAGAGAGGGGCAGCAACCTGAAATACCTCCCCTATCTCCCTTTCTGCCTAGACAACAATATTTAAAGATAGCTTTGGTGCCTCCCCTCTTCCCCCCCACCCCCCATCCTCCCCAAAAAAGATTTGTAGAACTTAAGATGTGAAAAGTTGAGAACCACTACTCTACACCATACTATGGCCAGTACTCCATACATAGATTGCCAAGTTGCTGAGAGATAACTTCTACTAGGAAAAGGAAGGAAGCTAGATGACTAAACAGCATGACACCAGTAATTCTGTCTTTGTTCTACAAATGAGTTGAATCTTCATAGACCTTCACAGTTTCCAAATGTAAGGTCTAAGACTTCCTTTCCAAGAATCATAGTTTCATTGGCAAAGGGTGTCATACATCTATTTTTAAAAGAAGCATCCATCTTTCGGACAGTAAGTTAGTCAGTCACCTTTTGCAGTCAAATTTTGTCTGATTGGACTTAGGTGTTGTGGTAGTTTGAGGATTTTATAAACCCCAGAAAATCATGTCCTCAGGGCTAATCGATTTCTGTGAGTGTAAATCTATTATGAGCAGCACTTCTTTTGATTAGGTTACTTCAGCAGGGAGTGGCCCAGGGTGGGTCTTAATCCTCTTACTGGAGTTCTTTATGAAAGACATGAACACAGAAAGAGACACAGAAAGAAACACACAGATGCTGAGAGAGAAAGCCAGAGAAAGCCAGAAGCAGAAGGCAACAAAACGCAGAAGAGAAAGAAGAGACAAGTAGATGCCACCATGTGCCTTCCCATGTGAGAGGGAAGTCCAGTATCATCGGCAGCCAGTCTTCAGGAAGAAAAGCACTGCCTGATGAAGTCTTGATTTGGACAATTTTATATCCTCAGAATTGTAAGTTTCTAAGTCAATAAATTCCCATTGTAAAAGCCATCCCATTTCTGGTATATTGCATTCCAGTAGCCTAGCAACTGAAACAAGTGAGCAAGGCCACCTGCATGAGTAAGGGTAGAAAAAGGCCTTCCCTTCTTACTGAATAAAAGTTATGCATATTTCTGACCAGGATTAGGGGAAAAAATGCCCCAGGCACTGAAATATCAGAATATATGTGTTTCCTATCATATTAATGAGCAACATAAATATTTACATGGTCTGCTGATATAAAAAACTTTTAGGAGGTGAGCAGATATAGCTCAAGTGGTTTAGCACCTGCTTCTCATGTAAGAGGTCCTGGATTCGATCCTTGGTACCTCCTAAAAAAAACCAACCAACCAACTCGGGGAAGCCAGTGTAGCTCAGTAGTTGAGCACCAGCTTCCCACATACAAAGTCCCAGGTTCAATTCCTGGCCCCATTACCTAAAAAACAAAAACAGAAAACAAACAAACAAAAAAAAAAACAACTAATAACAAAAAGAAACTTACAGGGGGAGAATGGAAAGAGTGAAAGAAGAAGCTGGACAAATATTGAAGTAAAGGGATATTTCTTAATTATGCTGTGATCATTTTCCTAGAATAAAGGGTTCCATCCTATTCAGAGAAGCCATTTTATGGACAAAAGAGAGTTTTAGCACCATCCCTACATTGATTCCATTATCACCACTCTTTTCTCTATGTTCACCCAGAGTTTGCTAAGTAGATTTTTTTCCCAAATTAATATTTGATAATAGAGAGGAGGTCAGAAAATAGTCAATAGGCTAGGGTTTAACAAGAACACATACCCTTAATCTGGGTTCTAAGAAGCTCTAGTGTTACAAGTAACTTCACACAGAGAAATGAAAAATAAAGAGAAAACTTTTCCTATTTTAATAAAGAAAAATATACACATTCTCATATTAAAATGACCTTGCTTTTTAATCTCAACATAGAAGCACCCTGATTTAAAACTATTTATAGTTTATTAATATGAGTCATTAATAAAGGAGAAAAATAAAATGGAAAAGTTGTAGGGCTAGAATGAACTCTTATTTTCCATTTAATATTTGGGTAGAAACAATTCTTGGAAATGATCGCAAACGCAATAATTACTGACTTAATTCTAAATAGATTTGCAGTCATTCCTTTTCATGTTATTTTTGGCATGCTGGCTGAAGCAGTGGCATGGTGTAATGTTGGTATAACTACTTTCTCAGAAAACAAGATTTGTGACAATTTGCTCCATTCTGCTCCAGAGACAATCTGAGGCTTTCAAAGCTAGACTAAAAATTCACAGAAATCTTCCCCCTCACAGCTGCTTCTTGTTTAACACTTCAAATTTTCTTAATTAAAATTTGAGATTTTATGCTCAGCTTTTTTTCCCCTCTGAAGCTCAAATGACATTCTACCTCTTTTAGATACACGAGAGCCTGCAAACAGCGAGAAAAATGGGCCTTAATTGTTTTATCGGAAGTCCTGATTCTTATAGTTGTGCTTAGTATTGTTTATCTATATTTTTAATCTACATTTTTATCTATATATTTTATTCAATATAAAATAGCAGACTCAACTCAGCTTTGAGGGTGAAGAGGATCTACAGCTCACCCCCAAATCATAATTACTGATGAAATATTATGGGCAATCCCTGAGCTCTTCTTATAAAGTCTCCTTTGCTGGTTTCTATTCTTATCCCCAAACCCTCACTGTCCAGCTGCCTCTTCTCAACCTACAATCATTTCCATGGTGGTCTCACCCATTTTCATGGCTTTAAATACCACCTGTGTGCTGAAGACTCCCAACTTTTATCTCAACCCAGTCCTCTCTCTTGTCTACATTACTGCAATAACTGCCTGTCTCCCAACTTCGATCCTTGCCTACCTCATTGTATTCTCAACATGGCAGCCAGTCATGGAGGACCACATATTGTATGATTCCATTTATATGAAATGTGCTGAATAGGTAAGTCTATAGACAGAAAGCAGATTAGTGGGCTGGTGAGGGGGTGAAGGTGGAATGGGGAGTAACTGCTTAATGGGTATGGGATTTCTTTTTGGGGTGATGAAAATGTTTGGAATTAGACAGAGGTAATGGTTACACAAAGTAGTGAATACATGAAAAAAACACTGAATTGTGCTTTTTAATTTGGTGACTTTTATACTTTGTGAATTATATCTCATTTTTTTCAAAAAGCCAGTATCCATCAGAACTCCAGTGAGATTAGCTACCATTTCATACATACCAGAATGGTTATAAAAGACTGACAACATAAAGTGTTGACGAGGATGTAGAGAAATGGGAACCCTCCTTCATTGCTGAGGGGAATGTAAAATGATACAGCCCCTTTAGAAAGACAGTCTGGTAGTTTCTTAAAAAGTTATATATCTACTTACCACATGACCCAGGAATTCCACTCCTGGTATTTACCCAAGAGAAATGAAAACATATGTCCACACAAAGACTTGTATATGAATGTTCAGAGTGGAATTATTCATAAAAGTCAAGACCTGGAAACAACTCAAATGTCCACGAACTGGTGAATGGATAAACAAAATGTGGTTTATTCATACAATGTGCTACAATTCACAATAAAAAGGAAAAACTATAAATATGAGCAACAAGATGAATGACTCCCACAGACATTATGCTGAGTGAAATGTACCAGAAACAAAAGACTAAATACGACATGCTTTTATTTACATAAATTTTGTATTGAAGGCAAAACTATAGAGATAGTAAGGTCAGTGTTTGCCTAGGGCAGGGAGGTAGGAGGGGGTGTTGGCAATAAAAGAGCATGAAGGAACTTTCTGAGGTAACAGAAGTGTTCTAAAACTGGATTATGGTGATAGCTGCACATTATACAGTTACTAAAACTCATAAAACTGTATATTTTGAAAGAGGTGAACTTTATGGTACTTAAATTATAACTCAATAAAGCCATTTTTAAAAAGGCAGTGTACAATTTGTCACTGTCCCTTCCCTTTGCCATGGTGATGAGCATCGTTCCAGATGGTGGAGGCTACAATGGCCTCCAAAAATGTGGAGCAAGGCCCTCTACTGACCTAAAATGCACATATAACATGAGTAAATAATAAAGTATTATTATTTTTAGTCACTGAGATTTGGGGGTTGTTACTACAGCATATTCTAACCCATTATGAATAAATTATTTCCAGAAGTGGTATTGACTCAAGTCAATATTAAGTTAAGCCAATTAAGTTGAGAGGTTGAACAAGAGAATGAGAGTAATTGTCTTAGAAATAGCTGTGGGTTATTTGGCACAGTATGCTAACTAGAATCAAAGACAAAAAGCAGACTAAATTTTTGAGAACTGTTCTGCCAAAGAAAGACCTGCACTAAAGAGACTGACTTTTTATACTGAAATGATCCTTTGGGTCTAACTTGAGGCAGGAACAGACTAAGAAAGTTGCTCAGTTCCCAAGGAGGGCAATTTCCCTGACAGCCACTTCAAATGTGGCCAGAGAAATTACAGAAAGTGAAGAATCTTTCAGAAGATGAAGCCAAAGGCCCAAGAACAATGGACAAGGGCACTACTCCCAGGAAATAGAATCAAGGCCTAGTCAAGGTACATTCCCCATTTTCAAGGTAGGGAATTCAAAACGTGCAATTTTAGATTTGCTACAGTGTGTGTTTCCCATGTTTCCCATTTCAAAAGGGAGTGTTCACTCTGGCTGTCTTGTCTCTGTTCAAGCTATCTATATATTGTGTGTACAGGGCAGATGACTTTTTAGTTCATTGTTTCCACATCAATCAGAATCACATTTGGATCTAAAATAGGCTATAGTGCATGCTGGGGAGAGACTATGACTGGACAGGACTTTCCGATTATCTCCCTGGGGACAGAAGTGAGAGTATTTTGTGTGCAGGAAGGAGAATGAACAAAATATCTGGTGACCAGAAAGATTGACTATGGTAGTCATTCATGCTGTTCACCGTCTCCTTCTGGTGACAGGGCTGAACTTTCCTGCCCACTTGGAAGTTAGGTAAGTCTCTGTAATTTGCCTTTGGGCAATGAAACATGTCACTTACAGGTGGAAGTTTTAAGGTCCAATCCACATACACATGCTCCCTCCCCCCTCTCATTCCACATGGTGGAGACCCTGACAGCCCAGGGCTCCATATGAGGACAATGTGGGGTGGATTCTCCACTGGCCTGAAATAGAGATGGAGCATGAGTAGAAAATAAATCTTTCTCATTGTGGACATCCTTCTCCCATCGTGTAGCCTGTAAACCACTAGCCAAGGTTCATCTGCTGAGCAAGAAGTAGATCTGCTGAAGGCGAAAGAAAATATGTTCTCTAGGTCTCTAAAGCTTTTCTGTTCTGAGTTCAAATTCTTCCAGAAGATCTCCCACATTTCTGCCCCTGAGTTCCATAAGGCACCTTTTATTTGTTTACTATATGCCTCCACATGTTTCTGTTTTTAAGCTAGCACAAAGTGGTTTCTTTACATTCAATCCAAAGAGTTCTAAGGCATTCCCTAAACTATCAAGCTCCTAATGCCAAAGAACAAAGGAAAGAAAAGCATGAAAGCATAGGAAACTTTGGGAGAAACATGTTAGAATCCCTTCCAAATGTGGATATAGCCGTTAATCTGTTTACCAAACTCATATCCTCTTCTCTCTGAGCCTGAAGCTAGACTGTATTTCTTTGTCATTCAGTGAGGCAAGGTGAATGAGTTCTAGCAAATGGAACATGAGCAGATGATATATGCATTAGATATGTGTCACCTCTCTCATGCAACCCACCACACTTTTTCCTGTTTGGCAGCTTGAGGCAATGCAACATCAGGAGCCATGTGTTGAAGATGATAGAACCACAAGACTGAAAGAACCTAGGTTACTGAATCACAACTTGAAAAGCCACTCACTGAGAGGAACATCTGATTTGTGACAGATATTAGCTTATCCTAACTCATGTAAAAGAGGAGGGGTAGAAAGCCTCTTATATTAGTCCTCTTCAGATCTTGCATACCTCCTCTGATCCTCCTGAATGAGGGTTTAGGCCAAGTGCAGAGAAGTGGCTGAGGAGGAGGAATTTTGTGCCACTATATAGCCAAGTCCAACTTCAAATGCAGATTTCCTGATTCTCAGAGTCAAGTACTTTTTCCATTGTGCTAAACTGAATGCTAAGTATTCCTCCTTCAACTGGATATGTTAGCAGTTAATCTAAATCTCTGAACAATTAAATAGATAATAAAAAGATGAAAGAGAAGACAATCCTCCCTCAAGACAATCATCCCAACCCATTTATCTCTTCATGTCCCAGCCAAGAACAAGCCCAAAAAAAAGTCTTTGTAAGTGCCTCTTAAAGTTAAAAAAAAAAAAAAAAAAAGTCTTACCAAAAAACAAAAATTCTAGTTTACATCATATAACAAATAAAGAACAGCAAAACAGATGTTGTGTACATCTTTCACATGTGGAGCAACCAGAACAAGACTAACTCCATCAAGTGTAATTAATCTAAATAATAATTTAATTGCATGGTATAGGTAAACAAGTTTTAGCAATAAGAAAATACAGAATTCCAAGAACATCTGCCAACTTCAACATGTATCTAATAATGCAGAGTATTTTGTAATACTAAGGAAGTGAAAAATAAAACGTGTTGATTTTCCAGCAGAGATGATTTATTTTCACTTAAAAATACAATTTCTAAGATGACATTTGTTTTCAAAAATGCCTTAATGTTAAAAATAGGCTACAGGAACTGCTGTCTTCAAGTTGAAAATTTAGATCTCATATAGCATTAGCTTACAAATCATAGATGAGAACATTAAGACAAAAACAGTAAAAGAGAATACTCATTGGGAACACAGTTTTATATTAAAAATATCTAAAGTTCAGTTTTCTTCTTCCTTCTAGACTTGTATTGATAGAATGTTCTAATAGTTACAATCTATTTCACATTCTGGAATGAGATCCAATTTCTACTTGATCAGCAGATGGAGGTTATTAACACATTCGTCTTACATATAACTCACATGTCTTCCATACCTAAAAATGTTTTTCTCTGAAAAACTGTGATTGCTGGGAATGGGAAAATTAGACAAGACTAAGTTCAAATGTAATGAGAAGAGAAAAAGTGAGATAAAATGTTGACAATTTGTACTAACAGAACATTGGATTATAAAGTACACACAGTAGGTAGCTTTGATGATTCAGGAGGAAAATGCCACATTGGTTTACAAAATGTTACGGTCTCCAACTTTCTTTTTATTTAATCTAAATAAAAATTTTAAATACATGTTATTAAAAAAATTTTTTTAAATCCCCCTACATGTCAAGTTAACATTAGGAGTTTCTAGGTGACCAGATCACAAGGCAGGTTTATTTGTTTGTTTTAAGGCAAAGCAAAATTTCCCAAGTAAAGCACCTACAAAATAAATTTGCTTTAGAAATAAACTTCAGTAATAAAATAACACTTCTCATTTATTAAATATATATTTTGCCTTTGCATATGATTTAGCAACTTGCATAAAAAAAACTCGTGTTCTATGAACACCTACAAACAAATATTTTAAAACAGTATATAAATGACTCAGTTGGTATTCATTCAGGTGTGTAGATATCAAGAGTCAACAAAGAGAAAAAAGAACATAATAAAAAGTAAGCTACTTAATCATAAATCATAAAATTTTTCCCCTAACACAATGTGAGATTACAACATATTGTTGAGAATTATGTAATCTTTTTTCTGTACAACACATATTAGTGAAACTCATGTGTTCTCCGGCAAATCTCAAACCGAACCAACAGTTCTGTTTTTATAAGCCATTAAATCTAACCAACAGCCTAAGATTTAAAATGTTTACAATAATCTCTTTTCATGTAAGTTGTTTTCTTAAAGAAAAAATAAATCACTGTACAGAAAGCAACTCACTAGTATGAAGAATAAAAGGAAAAGGGACAATAATTAATGAAAATTGTTTAAACTCATTTACTATCCCCAAAATTGCCACCTGGACATTTGCTCCATTAAAGACAAGAAAGAATTTAAATGTCTGCATGATTTCCAAAACAGAGAGTGTCATGCCTTCAAAATGAATAAGACCTTACCACATTTCAAAATAATATAATTAATTTAAAAATGAAATACTAAGTGATATTCTTTAACATGCTCCTTTTATCCAATTTCTCTGGCTATCAGTTCAGTTACACTGAGACCTAAGGCCATCTTTCTCCTTTTTCTTTTTTTTTTTTAAGTGGTGTACAAGAGATTACCAACAATTAAAACCAATTTACTAGAAAGCATTAAAGTAGCAATAAAATAAAATCTTCCATTGGGATTTACCAGCATCCCTTAAATTCATCATTTAAATAATGTGTTTCTAAGAATTACTGGATTAACATGCAAGATATATTGTATAATAATATTCAGTAAGTTTTACTTAATGAAGATTGGTATTAAAGTACCTTGAGTTTTCCTATTAAATACCCAATCTGTAAGCATCTGTAGGCATTCTTTATTAATTAAAAACAGCGAGGCAACTATTTGACTTTTCCATGCAAAGTCATGTTACAGTATTATTGTGCCAAAAATGTGTAATCAAACATTGTAAACAGGAGGGAAATTGGGGTTAAGACTTATTCTGAAGCTAGAACCCTATGTCCCTTCTGGATCTTTCAGGCCAAGAACCTGCTCAGCCATCTCAATCCACTAAATAGGCCCTACATCATTTCTTTCTGTAGTTAAGTTCTAAACACTAGGATAGATTTCAACAGCCATCCCTTGGAAAGAAGATCTAACCGTCAAGATCAGATAGCAATTGCTCAACACAAAAGATATTTTCCCTTATGATAAATTTGATGTGTCCTTTGTATTACATTTCAAGTTCAACATTCCAAAGCAACTAAATCTAACAGCAAATGTATAAAAGACAAAGAAGGTTTCATAATGGTAAATTTAAAACTTAAAGAAGTAAAAAGTATGTAAATAATTGGACAATCTGGAGTAGATCCTGTACTCCTACTGAAAGAATAGTATAAAATATTGTCTATTTAATATTGTAAGCTATTTTATTTCTACTTATCCACTTATAGATAGATGTATCTGATCAAAAATGTCTAAAGAGATTAAAAAATATATTATATTTATGCATATTACTTAGGTATCATATACATTCAAAAATATTAATAAGAGCAAAAGGCATAAAATATATAACCTTAAATAAACCATCTGCCAAATTATTCTCTAAGCAGGCAACTTGTGTCTAAAAACCTTTAAATAGTAATATTGGACTAGCTGAAAGATTCAATGCTGAAGTGTTAATAATAAAAAGGGATTAAAATTTTTCAGAATAATGTTATTTTAGAAAATATTTTAATCATGAAATCTCCTAACATCTCAAAGGTAAGAGTCACTTTCTCTACAATTCTAACATTTTGTGCTGAAGTTGGCTTAAATGTATCATCATGATACAGCTGAAAAGTCTGTAAAATTATATTTAAAAAGTAGTCTTAAAAAGAAGGTCTCCTAGTCAAGTATATAAGGAGATCGAATAAGTGCAAAGTTGTGTACGGCATTGACGATCTGCAGAAGCAAGAATAAGCATGATGAAATGAGACTTTAAGGACACTCAAACAGAAATAGCAAACTTCACACACACATATATATATTTGAAACACAACTGGCACTGCAACAATGGTGATTAGGTGATCATAGAAGACAGCAAGTAAAAGCCAGAACTCCAGAAAGCACAGTTGTGAAAGGTCTTTAAAAAGAACTGCAGCATGTATGAACGAATGCTCCCTTGACAACATCGTTTCAACATTGTAGGACTGGAGGAAAAACAACACTGCTTAAAGGCTGGAGAGGACAAGATGATTTCCCAAGATCCCTTCCAGGCCTAATGACTCACAATATCTTGGAGCATCAATACAATCACTGGAATCTTAGCTCAACTCAATTTTAACTAAATGTATTTTAATATAAGACATAAATATGGAGAGTACAACTAGGGAAAAATCACAAATATGAAAAAAAAATCAGTAAAGAGTTATTTCAGAAATTTTTCCAGTTGGTCACTGTTAATAAATTGAATTGTGTCCCCTAAAAAGACATGTTCAAGTCCTAATCCCTCGTCCTGTGAATGTGAACTTAAATGTAAACAGGATCTTCAAAGATGTTATTAGATAAGATGAGGCCAAATTGGATTAGGGTGAGCCTTAATCCAATATGACTGCTGTCCTTAAAAGGGGAGGAAATTTGGACATAGTAATGAGAGACAGGAAGAAGTGGCCTTGTGAGGAAGGGAGAGATTGAGTTATGCAAACCAAGGGACACCATGGACTGCCAGCCATCCACCAGGAGCCGAGAGAGACATAGAATGGATTTTTCCCTTTAAGAGGAAGCATGGATCCTTAATTTCAGACTTCTAGCCTTCAGAACTATGAGATAATAAATTTCTGTTGTTTAAACCAACTAGTCTGTGGTACTTTGTTATAGCAGCTCTGCCAAACTAAGTCACAAAGACCTTTTTTATTTTAATTTCCAAGGGAAGGAAAACCTCTAAATCTTATTTGCAAAGTCAACAGACTCACTTTAAAGGAATGGATGAAAAGTGGAATCATAGTGAGTATTAGTAGCAGGGACTGTTAGTGCATCTCAAATTTAACTACCTCTGGAAATAGCTTCAAAAGAGGAAACATTTTATTTGAAATAGGGGAGCTTTCTTCTTCACACACCTAACTTACTTGAAGCCTGAAAGTCCAACTAGTACAAGTTTCCAGGCCAGGGAGAAATGACAGTCACACAGCCTTGCTAAACTCACCCCTTTACAAAAGAGCTCTTTTATGCTGATGGATTGCTCCAATGATTAAAAATCTTTCTTGAGGCTTTTTCTGGAATTCATCTCCCTGTAACTTTTACTCACTTGTCTCATCTCTGCCTTCTTTTCTATATAACTTGGAACTTTCTTGTATCCAGAAGAAGCATAGAAAACATTAAAATACATGTCCATATAAGAGCTGATGCAGTTAATCTTCTATTAACTTTCAAGCAGAAATCATGCCTTCCTTGTTACCACTCCTACAAAGCATAACCTCTACTTGAGTCTTAAATTTAGAAATCACCAAACAGAACTCTGCCTCTTCATTAAAACAAAACAAAACAAACAAAATAAAAAAGGCAGTTATACCAAGAACTGTACAAACTATCAGACACATTAGCAGCCCAACTCTTGTCATATATGCTGCTCAAAAGATCAGACAAAACACTATCAATTCAGTACTCTTTCTTCACAGAACACCCTAAATCACATAATAATTCTCAAAATACAATATTAAATAATGCCCCAAGAAACTGATACCATCATATTGTCTTGAACATGCAGGCATTTGATAAATATTTATGGCATAAACTATATTACAAACCTTTTTGAATCTGTTGGATTATGCCCATGTTCAAAGCAGTATTATTCACAAAAGCCAAAAGGTGGAAGCAACCCAAGCGTCCATCAGCAGATGAATGGATAAAGTGTTGTATATACATACAATGGAATATATTCAGCCATAAAAAGAAATAAAGGTCTGATAAATGTTACAACATATATGAACCTTGAAGATATCATGTTGAGTGAAATAAGCCAGACACAAATGGACAAATATTGTAAGATTTCACTTATATGAAATACCTAGAATAAACAGAGACAGAACGTAGAGTACAGGTTACCAAGGGCTAGAGGAATGAGGGAGAGAAATGAGGAATTATTATCTAATGGGTACAAAGTTTCTGTTTGGGGTGATGAAAAAGTTTGTGTAATGGATGGTGGGTAGCACAATATTATGAATGCAATTAACATCACTGAATTGTACACATGAAAGTGGTTAATAAGGGAAATTTTGTATTGTATATATGTTACCACAATTAAAAATTTTTTTAAATCTAGAGGATAGATTATCCATATTGCTAGGTAACTATTAAAAAGTATAGGAAGTTGGGGAGCAGATGTAGCTCAGTGGTTTGAGCGCCTGCTTCCCATTTATGAGGTCCCAGGTTCAATTCCCAGTACCTCCTAAAAAAATAAAAACATATAGGAATAAAAACAAAATAAGAAAAAATAAAGGAAAAATAGAGAAAATAATAAGATAAAAACTTTTAGTTTTCACTTTAAACCAGAAAGAGAACTTTTTACTGACCTTCCGCTCTGAATTGTAGTTTCTTACAAACAAAATGGGTGCAAATGCTTTAAAAAGAATGCTACCTGGCTTTGCTGACACCTTGATTTTGGACTCCTAGCCTCTGAAAGTGTGAGCCAATAAATTCTCATTGTTTAAGGAAAAACAAAACAAAACAAAACAAAACAAAACCGCTATCAAAGATCTTCTAAGGAATTTATAAACTTTTTTCAAAATTATATACAAAATAATTATTTAACATATTTTCCACTACTAACTGTAATGACAGCTAATTTTATTTCCTCTTCTGACTGATCCTAAAGCAAAGTTATGTAATTCATATTAATTGCACATATTGATATTTACCAGCATACTCTCCGGAAAGACAGTTCTCTGGCTCAAGTTGTATTAATTATTTTCCATTGGAAATAAATTCACAGTATTAATCAAGAATCAGAACACTAAAGAATACAAGACCACACACCTGCTGGATACAAGATAATGTAGCAGGGGGTAGCAAGGCACAAATTCATTACCTGGGCTACTGTCAGGATCAACCACATGAATAAATTTAAAGGTGTTTGACTTGCCATGCTTATTTCATTTTATAGCAGAGATCCCAGAATCAGTCAATACTTTTATAATCATTGCATAAGAACCATAATTATTATAAAAACTCAAACTTGTACAGCCCTTCACAGTTTACCAAGAGCTATCATATACATTTTTGAATTGAAACCTCACAAGCACCAAGTGCTAAGTTGCTATCCCTGCCGTACATATGAGGAAACTGACCCTCAGAAAGGATGAGCAACTTGTTCCATGTCAAGGAATTGCTAATCAACAGAGAAAGCAGGGGCTTCCACGACAAATTCTTCTTCTTCACAATAGAAACAGGACAAAATCCTAATTCATCTATCCACTAATCCTTTTTCCTTGCTCTGGATGTAATTTTGTCCTCAGCCACCACACATACATACAGGGGAGGGGAGGAAAACGGTGATGATTGAGAAATAAAAGTGGGAATGATTTGTGATTAAACACTTTAACATTGTTGAAAATAAATTTCTGATACACAGACTCACAGTTGTAAAATAAAGAGACCTTGAGAGTCACCTGCTCTTTTTTCCATTTCACAGATGGAGAAAATGTGGTAATGCAGAGTGAGCAGGAGACTCCCTCAAGTTCCCCCATCTAAGTGGGAGTGGGGACAAGAACACAGAGTACTGGGCTCTCTTCCATGCCAGCCAGTTAAAGGACTAAGCACAGCCCAAATATGTACAAGGAACTGTCATAGTTATAGAGAGGTTAGAAAGTTAGATTTTACACATCAGTATCATGAGCGTAAAATTACTGATATTTTACATTTTGTTTAAAGCAGCAGGAATTTTACTTTGCTTCCTATAGTAAAAATAATCAACACATATATTTTCAGACTCTCATGGACTTTTTCTTCCCTTTAGAAACACATTTTTAAAAAAATCTTGTTATAATACACTTAATACATTAAAAAATAGGAGAGTCTCAATATTGTCTCATTACCTTTTAACCAATATGAAGAATTTTTTCAAAAATACCTGAATACATCTTTTCTAGATACAGGACTCTTCAACCTATCAAGTAGCTGCAACATCATCCTCCCCTGTTCATGCCTCTGCCTGTTTTTTTCACAAGTTTTCAGAAGGTCACTACTAAGCTATCTTTGAGTTTAAATGATATTTTATTTCCCCTCTGAATATTTAAATACTAGGCAACAAAACATCTCTGAAGTCTAACTGACCAACAAATCTAAAAATGGCTCAACATGTAAGCCATTTGCTACTTAAACAATATTAATTTCCACATTAAAAAAATAAATACTCTAATTAGACTTTATTGTACCTGTGAGTCTTTTAAAAGATTTCTTTACTCCCCAATTAAAGTTTAATATGAAAAATTTTTGTTGAGGCAAAATATAAGAATTTTCTAGATAGTACTGAACATCATTACATAGGGAATAAAAAAAATTATGTAGACCAACAGTAAACCATACAGATAATAGAAAATATTGACAATAAAATTAGTTTTTTTGTCTCTCATTTACAATCACTTTTCCACTTTAATACAAGGTCTAATTTATAGTAGATGTCAATGCTAATTGAGGGAAAACTCCATTCTTCAAGTTCACGTCAATCTGAGGAAGGATTTTTCCAGAGGTGAAGAGCTGCCTGAATTCTGAAGTGCAGTCTGGACTCCATGGAATAATCTTTGTAGTTGTTTCTGAAGACGATAACAACAAAATTGTAAAGTCAAAATTCCTTTGTATAACAGTGCACCACCACCCTCCTCTTTCTCCCTCTACTCTCTACTTATTTGCTTCCAAGCAAAGAAGATGCACAACAGTGCATCTTGCTAAAATGTAGATTATGGTTGGGAGGATGAGGATAAGGGGAGAGAGGCAGGAACAATATTCTGCATTTCTGGTGATGATCCAAAGACCACATTTTGAGTAGCAAAGTTCTACTCAATTACTAAGCCATTCACAAAACCAGCAAGAAGGTTATGAGGTGGCACAGTAAATTTTGTGAGCTATTCTTAAATATGTTGACTTCCTTTTTTAAACTGGAAATATCTGAGGCAGCCTCCTGTAAGCATCGTGAACATGAACAATCACTCAAAACAACCCTTGAAACTCTCATGAAACAATAACAAAAGACATCAGAATTACTTATTCTAGTTCTCACATGCAAATGGCAATGCTTTGGCCAATAAATATTGTGCAACAATGTCAGAAGGGGCCATAGAAATCCAAAGATAATGTAAAAACCTTACTAAGACCATTCCATATTGACTTCCCCTTGCTAGAATCGTTAAGAAGCTACCAAATGGAATGGAATGGCAGGTAGGGCTCCTGCTTTCACATACTGCCTTGATCTGCAGTGGACCCTCTTTCTTTGCAGTGGCACTCATTGCTATAGCCCTTCACCTTACACATGTCTAAGGGCTACTTAATGGTAACCTTGGTAAAGGTTATGAAAATGTATTATACAAAAACCAAAAATTTTTTTCTAAAAAAAAAATTTACTAGAATTTACCAAAGAATGTAATTGAGTATTTTCCTAAATGTCTGCCCACCCATTCTGGCAACTTTGCAAAGCTCCTACCACAGACAATATACAGTCTTGCAATTACTAGGAAGCATGTTTATATTTGCATCATCGGTACTGTCTTGAGTTAATGGTGGCTTTTGATCGCTGCATGTCTTGCTTTTTAGTAGTAAATTAATAGTCTTTTATTTTCATCACTATATATTTGGCTTATTGTGCATTGCTTAGGTAATACTAAATATGTCCACATAACGTATACTTGGAACGAAAGTATCTATAGTTCTTAATTTTCCAACACCTAGATTTGAAAATATGTATATAATACAGTTAAAGTGACTCATCCTCACTCTCACCAAATTAACTTTAAAAGTGATGGGCTTTTATAGTTCCCATATAAAAAATAATAATTTTTAAAAGTCTTGGCTCCTTCTTGCCCTTGAATCTTCTGCCCATTACTGTGCTCTGGTCACACCAAAGCATCCTAAAAGAGTTGCCTAAAGTAACTGACCTATTTTCTCACTGCTTTTGTCCAGGTCAAGACTGTCATGCTGCCAAATCCAGCAGTCACTTCTCTGGTCTCATCTTGCTTGACTTCTCAGCAGCACTACTCACAATGGACCACTCCCTTCTTTTTGAAACATTTCATTTACTTGGCTTTCCTAGAGTCTTTCTGTGGTTTCTTCTTTGTTTCATCTCCAAAACGATGGCATACCCCAGGCTTGGACTGTGCCTCTTTCTCATGCTATATAACTTTCCCAAGATGACTCCATCAGGTAGCATGGCTTTAAATATCTGTGTGCTGGTAACTTTAACCGCTATCCAGCTGTGACCATTTCACCAAACACCATGGTGATATATTTAACTGCCAATTCACCATATCCAAAAAGATACCCAATAAGCATCTCCTTTAAATATTCCCCATCTCAGTTTTTTAAAAAAATCATCTTCCACCTCACAATCTAGAAATTACACAGCTATGGCTTCTGCCCGGAAGGCTCCCACACCTGCTTATCTCCTCAGGACTGGTTTTAGTTATGCAAATCTCAACTATAATACCACCTTCTCAAGGGAACCTTTCCAAAGCAATCAAATCTCAAAAGTAACACCCATCTCTGCAAAGCACATGCACTGATGATAATTTTCTTCCTTCCCTCCTTCCTTCCTTCCTTCCTTCCTTCCTTCCTTCCTTCCTTCCTTCCTTCCTTCCTTCCTCCCTCCCTCCCTCCCTCCCTCCCTCCCTCCCTCCCTTCCTTCCTTCCTTTCTTTCTTTCTTTACCGGGAGGTCCCAGGGATCGAACCCGGGTCCCTCCATATGGGAGACGGACACCCAACCATTTGAGCCACATCTATCCCCATGTTTCTTTATTTAATATCTCCCTGCAACTAAGAGAACAGAAATAATGCCTGTTTAGTTTACAGTTGTTTTTCTAGAGTTTTTACCAGTATCTGGCATATAATAGGTACTCAGTGAATATTTGCTGAGTGAATAAATGAACAAACCAATAAACCACTAAGCTATTTATGGACTGGAGTTATAATGGCATTCTTTCTCCACTGCAAGAAGTGTTCAAAGTAACCAGACCACAGGGATTTGTCCCACCTAAAGTGAGCCACGATCAAAAATCTGAGAACCACTGTTTAACAGAAATAATAAAGTACTTTGAAACTGCTACAGTAGACAGAGAGAATAGAGTCAGAGGGAGATGCAAAGAGCTTCATCAAATCAGTGGTTTTCTAAGGAAATGATACATGAGGCTGACACAGACCAGGGCAAGCAAACTAAGAGTTGAGGGCCAAATCCCTCTGTGCCCACTTGTTTACACATTGTCTTGTATGGCTACTTTCCATATAATGGCAGAATTGAGGAGTTACAACAGAGGCTGTATACTGTAAAGCCCAAAATACTTACTACCTGGCCCTTTATAGAAAAGGTTTGCCAACCCTTGTTAGAGAAAAGTTAGAAATCTTTCAAAAGGAATGTCCACAATTACCACATCTCTAAATAATCACAGGCCAGGGATTAAGAAGGTTGAAAACAGAAAAATTACAGCAAAAACTATGGGCATAATAAACCAAGCATAAGTTAGCAAAAGGAACAGTTAGTTACTAATTTTACATTAATATATTAACTCATAAGTGTTCCATGTTACTGCTGCTGTCGTTTTAATAATATTGACATTTATACCTACAGAAGTCAGCAGGCTGTGCTGGTCTAAATAGCCTACCTCTATAGTAATCAAGAAGAAGCTGCTATCACCACTCACCTTGCAGTCTCTAGGGTCTTTATGGCCTTGTCAATATCTCCTTGGCTTTTGTATAAAAACGCCAACTCAAACAGCGTGAATGGCACAAGGTAGTGGTCATACTTCAGGAGCTTTTCACTAAACGAGCAAATGAAAAGCAATTAAGTTTTAACAGAATAAGAAAAATACCATTCCACCATTTTTCCTACTCCTCAGAAAACAAGTGCAGCAGCACTAAGCCTTTTATTAGAGAAAATCCAATATTGTAAGGAAAAACTGTCATCAAACAGTTAAGGAGCCTTAAAAATATATCAATAAATAGCATGCTTTTAACATAGTAATCTTTTAGTTTATTCCTTCATCCAAATCCAGAACTGATGACTTATAACTGCCTCTTAGAAAGATAACTGCAAGCAGATCTTTAAAGATTAACTCTGGAAATGGCAAGGCCATCTTCCAGAACTTGAATGTGCTCAGGGAATAACTCTGTTTAGAAATAAGATAGCTGTTTTATTTTTTAATAATGTTCGATTTCCTTTATGTTTTTAAGTCATAATGCATTAAAACATCAATAAAGGTTCTGGTCAACACTTCTGCTTTCAACAATATTATGGAATCTCTCTGGCTTCACATATTTAGAAGCACTAAAAGAATATGAGTAACGCCCTTTCAAATACATAGCTTAGCGCAAAGAAAGTAAGAAAAACTTTCAGATGCCAAAACAAAGGTAGAAATGAAAAAAAAACTAGAATCATATGTATATGAGATAAGACTGAAGCAATCCTGGGGGTGTTGACAGTCTTAATGATCCAGTGCTTTGGGTCTCAATGTCCACACAGATGAGGCCCTGGGCCCACATAAAGCAGGGAGCTGGAACTGAAACTTTCACTTAGAGCTGGGACCCTTTAAGGGCTACTCCATCAGGGAAACAGTAGTGTTGGAAATTGAATTGTGTCCCCCATAAAGACCATATCAATTAAGGTAGGTCCCAACTGAATTAGGATGGGTCTTAATCCTATTTTTGGAGTCCTTTATAAGCAGAATGAAATTCAGACACACAGGGAGAAAGCCACGGGAAGAAGCCAGCAGTCAATGGAACCCAGAGAAGCCAGGAGAGGCTGCCATGTGCATTGTCATGTGACAGGAAAGCCAAGGACCAAGGATAACCAGCAACCAGCCCTAGAAAGCCAGAGTCTTTGGGAAGAAAGCACCACCTTGATGATGCCTTGGTTTTGAACTTCTTCTAGCCTCAAAACTATGAGCCAGTAAATTCCTGCTGTTTAAGCCAACCCACTGCATGGTATTTGTTCTAGAAACCAAGAAACTAAAAACAGACATTAATTCTAAAGTTAGAAACAAGGCAAGGGTGCTCATAATCTGTTCTAGTAGTTGATATTGTATTGTGTGTGTTACCCAAGGCACTCAGAAAAGATAAAACAATTGTAGGCATAAGAATAGGAAAGGAAGACATAAAACTATCTCTTTTAACAGATAGTATGATAACATACTTGAAAAGCCCAAAAGAATTGGGAGAAAACGACTGTAAGCAAAATAATTCAGTAAGATAACAAGATATAAAATTGACATATAAAACTCAGTAGCTTTTACATATACAATCAATAACAAGTTAGAAGAAATAATGAATGGATGAGAAAGAAAAGAGCGAATAGCTAGAAACAAGAAATATGGAAAAGCTCTAGGAGGAAAACGTTAAAACACTCTTGATTGTCTCAAAAGTAGACATGAACAAAAGAAAGACATCCCATGTTTTTGGAAAGAGTGGCTTAACATAATAAAAACATCAATTCTCCTCAAGTTCAAATATAAATTTTTAAAGATCCCAATAAGAATATCAACAATTTTTTTTTCTAGAGCTAGCCAAGTTGATTCTAATATTCATTCATATGGAAAAAGAAACAAGCAAGAATAGCCCCTCAGGAGTAGGCAATAGACCTACAAGATATTAAAACATCTGTATAATTAAAAACAGTATACTTTTGGTGGAAGAACAGGTAAATAGACCAATGGAATAGAATAGGAATTTCAAAAACATGCTAAGTGCAATAGATGCAGAAATTTAACGTATGCCAAAGATGACATCTCCTATTTCTAGAGAAAAGATGGATTTCAAGAGCCATGGTGCTAAGACAGCTGGAAAGCTGTTTGGGAAAAGATAAAATTGGATTCTTATGTCAAAGCACATACCAGGATAAAACTCTAAATGATTAGAGATTTAAGTGAAAAAAATGAATTATACAACTTCAAGAAGTAAACAGGAATGAGTGCTTTATAATCTGGAATTAGGGAAAGCCTTTTGTAACTATGCTTCAAGATACAGAAGCAATAAAGGAAAAAACTGATATGTATATTCTATATCTAAAAATAGAAGATAATTGCCTGCTTCAAAAAAAGCTATATGTAAAGTCAAAAAACATTTGATAACATAAAAATGGACAAAAGACATGGACAGTTCACAGAAAAAGAAATGCAAATGGCCTCTAAAAATATGAAAAGAAGCTCAACATCACCCTTAAGAAGAAAAGTGCAAATGAAAGCACTCAGATACCATTTTTCCCCGATCACTTAGACAACACACTCTGTTCAGGAATATGTTGCTGGTGACAACTTGAAAGGAGGGGAATGTGGCAATATCTAAATAAATCATAAATGTTTTACCCTTTATCCTGGTAGGAAACTACCTAAGAGATACTCTTCCATAAATATGAAATAAATTATGAACAAGATTATTCATCACAGCAGTATTTGTAAGAGCAAAAGACTGAAAACAAGCAAAAGATTAGAAACAAGTTGAAGTCAATATGGCAAAATGCTAATGAGAGTTCACTCTAGGTGGTGGGTATTTGGCTGCTTATTTAACTTTCTGTATGTTTGTAATTTATTATAATAAGCTAAAAAAATAAAAACAAGAAAAGTAAAAACAGGATGGAAAGTACAAAAGAAAATGGGGGAAGCGGTTGTGGCTCAATCAGTAGGGCTCCCGTTTACCATATGGGAGGCCCTGGGTTCGGTTCCCAGGGCCTCCTGGTGAAGGCCAGCCCGCCCGCACAGCGTGGTTAGCTGACCCAGCGAGCACAAGCAGCAAGGGGGGGATAAATGAATAAATAAATAAAATCTTTAAAAAAAAAAAAGAAAAAGAAAAAGAAAATGGAGAAAATAAATCCAAATATACTGGCAAGCACAATATACTTACTTAAGCTTAAGTTTCAGAGATAGTCAGATGGGATGGGGGAAAAACTGCTACATACTATTTATAAGAGACAAAGACATATCTGAAAAACTTAAGTACTCAGAAAGGCTGAAAATCAAAGGATGGAAAAAGATATACCAGACAAACCCTAGCCAAAAGAGCATGGGTTGTAACTATATTAATTTCCAACAAAATGGGTTTTAAGATAAAAAAAAAGCATCACTGGAGATTCATAAGGAAGGTAACAATTCTATAATGGCATGTACAATAGTTTATATATATAGCAAAACAAACAAACAAAAACTTGACAAGTCCCCATTTAGTACATCTCTCTCAGTAATAGATCAAGCAAAACAAAACTTAGAAAGCATATAGGGGATTTGAACAAAATATATAACACACTTGATAAATGGACATATCTTCAGCCCTAAACCCAACAATCTGAGAATGCACATCCTTTGAGCATCCATGGAAAAAAACACCTGAAGCAAATATGGGAAACATGTTAAGATTGTTAAAACTAAGTATTGGGTATTACAAGTGTGTTATATTATTCTCTGTAATTTTCTGAATGGTTGGATGATTTCTTAATAAGTAATTTAAGTTTTTTTTTTCAGGATTCTAGGAAATGTAAACTCAAAATGAGATAAATTTCATTTTTCTGAAACTAACCATTATTTGACTATTTCTTGCCATGCTTAAAAGAACATTAAATTAAGATGCAATTTTTTCCAATAATCTTGAATTTTTTAAGCAATGCCATGGAAACATAAGGGGCAAACATAGCCAGTTACCATACTTCCCCAAAATGAACTCATTTCTAATTTCTAATTCTAATAATTCTTTTTGAAGTCTCTAATATTTCTATATGAATATCTAATATTTACACCCAAGTTTCAAGAAAGTGCTTTCTATTGAGAACAAGAAATAATCTCAAAGTTGTTAAATCACTTTTATTTGTGCAGGGCCTGAAATGATTTAGACCCAAACCAAATGTTTCTCATCACTGAGTTACTTGTATTTGAAGACAGGACAATTGTGCAATACTATCCTGAGCACTGCAGTGTATTTAGCATCTTTGACCTCTACCCAGTGCATACTTGTATGTTCCCTCTTCCCAGTCAATGTGACAACCAATGCTCTTAAGACATCCCCTTAGAAGTCCAGACCACCCACAGCTGAGAACACTTGAAGAAGCTTCTAAACAGCAGTCACCTTTACCTTTTATTTATTTCAAAAATAAAAAGGGAAAAAAGAAATTAGATCATTATAACTTAACAAAAGTATTCCAAACAGTTCTTACTCTATTATATTTATATTTATGTATTACATTTATATATTTATCATATTTAAATTTTTAAAAAAAATTAAAAAGCAATATTGCCCCCCAAAGGAGGAACATTGGAAATCACGAACTTAATGCTTTTTCCTTCTAGCAATATAAGCAATTTAAGGAGTAGCTCTTTAAATGGTGAGTTAACCATGCAAACTTTTTTCTAAGATGTTCCCTTCATAATCACACTTTTTTTTTCTTTTTTTTTTTTTTTTTTTTTTTGCCTTTCAAGCTCCGCTTTCTATTGCTTGGTAGCACTGACCATTACAAATTTCTCCTTGGGAATACAGTAAATTTATCAAATTCTTCTTTTAACACTGCAGCTCCAAAATTTGAAATTAATTTTATCACTTAATATTCTCTTCTATATATTAAACAGCCTCAAATATTCAAGTACTAGAGTTTTGAGTCCATTTTCCCTCCTGTTCTCTATATTTCCCTCAATTTAGCTATTCCTTTTATTTTCAACAGTGGTAAAATGAGTAGAAATGAGGCACAGAGGGTGAGATGAACCCTGCATGTGCATGTTATCTGCACAGTGTTTCAGAGTTTCAGGTCATTGATACTGGGATATGTTTGCTTACTGGAGAGGGTCCAAAAGTAGAATTGTCAGTAACAATAGAAAAAATATTTATGATGAGCTAAAAAAAAAAAAAAAAAAAAAGGAGGATCTAGATACTAGATGTTAAAATTATCTAAGGTTTTCACATTGACTCATGTTCCAGACACATAGTAGAAATCTAATACATGTTTGTTAAATTTAAAAAGGAGAAGAAGAAAAGGAAAAAGCAGGCCCAAGAGCAGAAGATCACTATACTGAAATTAAAAGTTCAGATATCAAAGATCAGTCTAGGGGGCAGATGTGGCTCAAATGGTTGGGCGTCCGTCTGCCATATGGAGGAATCTGGGTTCGATCACCGGGACCTCCCAGTAAAATAAAAAATATATATATAGAAGGCGCATGGGCTGCCAGGCTCTGTGTGCTGGTGAGAGGCCCCAGGAGCCATGCAGCAAGATGATGATGTAACAGGAGAGAGACGCAGGGGAAAGACAAGACGAGATGCTCCGAAAGCTCCGGAAACGAGGAACCGAGGTGGCACAGGCACCAGAACACCTCTCTCCTACATCGGAAGTCTCCAGGATCGAATCCTGATAAAGACTAGAGGAGGAGGATGAGAAGAGACGGCAGGAAACAGACACAGAGAATTGCCCAGCAAATGGATACAAAACAGCAAATGGGGAAGGGGGCGTTTAAAATGGATAAAGTAAATAAATAAATCTTTAAAAAAAAGAAAAAAAGAAAAAAAGAAATTTATATTAAAAAAAAAAAAAAAGATCAATCTACTTCCACTAAGGATACAGAAGGTTGCAAAGAATGTTACTCCTGTCATAACAAGAACAGGCTAGATAATCTATAAAATCATAATTATTTTGAGCCCATCAGAAAGCTTCAGGGCTTGCTTCGGCAGCACATATATGAAAATTGGAATGATACTGAGATTAGCATGGCCCCTGCTCAAGGATAACACACAAATTCATGAAGCGTTTGATATTTTTTATTTATTTTTTATTTTTTTATTTTTTATTTTTTATTTTTTTTATTTTATTTTACCGGAAAGTCCCGGGGATCGAACCCAGGTCGCTCCATATGGGAGATGGACGCCCAACCAGTTGAGCCACATCCGCCCCCTCATATTTTTAAAAACAATTTTTTTCTTCAAATATTTTTTCATTATTTTAATATTCCAAATTTTAAAAATATTATTCTATTTTCACTCTTTATTAATTTTTTCTGTATTTTACTTCTTAGGTATAAAACTACCATCATTTCATTTTCTTAATTATATGTAGCTATTTTATTGGCTTCATTTTTGAAGAAGTTTTAGATCAGAGAAGGATTACAACTGTGGCAGAGGAGGATCATTGGTGTGGGGTGTCAGTGAGGGGGGATACATGGGAGGAAGTTCACCTGGGTATACATACAAGGCATATAAATGTGTTCAAATGTTCATGGGGCATTGTCAAGGGGGATGGAGATTCACACAATAACCAAAAGAATATCAAATTCCCATCTGGGGGAGCTCTGTCACATTTTCTAATGGAACAACAAGAATGCTCCAAGTACATGGATAAAGACTTGTGAAGGAGGATGGTCCATTGAAGGACCCTTGATATTGATGACTATGCTTATGAGCCTTTGCCTTTGAAATTGAAACTTAGCCTAGTGACATAGGGGGCCTAAGAGTTACCTACAGGGAGCATCCTTGTTGCTCAAATGTGGCCTCTCTCTAAACCGAACTCAGCATATAAAAGCAATAACTTCCCCCCAGCATGGGACATGATTCTCAGGGATGAGCTTCCCTGGTACCAAAGTACCAGCAAGCAATGCATCTTGAAAATCAAACAAACAAACAAAAAACCTTGACCCAAAGAGGGAAAAGCTAAAGACAAATGAGTTTGTATAGCTAAGAGACTTCAAAGTGAGTTGGGAGGCCATCCCAAAGGTAGTGCTTATGCACATCTCAACAGGATCTCATTGATAGCCAAAGTAGATACGACCCCAAATAGCGAAGGTCCTCAGGGATATGGAGACATCCAGACACTATAGCCAGGGCAGACAGCTTGAGAATTTGGCCCCTTCCCAGTGGGACCTAATCTGGTTTTTAAGCTCCCCAGTGTAACTAAGTTAGACTCAGCAGTGGTTTCCCTATGCATGAGTCTTCTGTCCTTCTATTTGAACCTATAATTAATAGTAGAGTTGGTAGGTATACATCCAAAAGACTTAAATTTTTGGGCTGTCCATGTGCCAGCTAAGCCCTGAATCTCAACAGAGTTGCAAAACCTACTCTCCAGTTCAATGGACACAACCAGAACAACTAATGGGGAGGAGATGATTGACAAACAACATACCAAGGAACTGAGAGTGGCTGCAACTGCCAGCAAAAGAGTCCCATCCATCGGACATATGGGATCAAAGCCCCCCTCAATTAATGGTGGTGTAGGCATCACCATCCCAGAGTCCTCAGGATTGGGAAACGAACAATGGACTGAAAAAACTTACTAGTATTCTACTATAGACTTATTGTGGTTCTAGCAATGGAAAAAATACCACCGTTGTGGAGGCAGTGACCCATGGATGTTCTGGGGTTAGGGAGGAAGGAAACCAGGTGTAATAGGGGGGTATTTTCGGGACTTGGGAATCATCCTGAATGACATTACAGGACAGATACAGGCCATTAAATATCCAGCCATAACCTACAGAATCGAATGTAAACTATAATCCATGCTTAGTAGCAATGCTCCAAAATGTGTTTAACGATTGCAATGAATGATGGAAGATGTTGTTAATTTGTGGGAAAATGTGGGAAGTGTGGGAAGTGGAGCATATGGGAATCCCCTATATATTCTCTGTAACATTTATGTAATCAAAGTATCTTTTAAAAAATAAAAAAGTGAAAAAAAAAAATAGAAAGCTCCAAAGAGTGAGGACACACAAACTGAACTGCCTTTGGCTGCCATAAAAGCCAGTAAGAAGAAAACAACTGAAATTTTAGTGAATTTGCAAAGGCTGAATGTTGCAGTTTAGAATCTCTAGAAGTCCTAGACACAAGGACACTTTCCAGTACATTTCCATGTGCTACCACAGAGTGCTCACAATAGAGACTGCGGGTAGGACAGGAGACCTGAGGGTGACCTCTCTGTGGTATAGGTGGTATATATAGGGCTTCAGGGTGTGTCTACATTTAAGGACAGAACAGAAAAACCTGGAGAAGTCCAACAACTCTTTAGACTCTGCATGAATATAAGGTGATTGTTGGATGCCAGGGGAACAGGCAGGAAAGCCACCTGTGTCCCAGACCCTTCTCGTTCACTAGGGAGAGGAATAGCAAACTTGCCTACCCCAGATCTTGCACTGACATTAGGCAAAAGCCATTTGGTGCTGGGAGAAGGGCAGGAAATCTTCTCCTAGCCAGGACTTTGCATCAGTGGGAAAGGGGTAGGAAACCCACTCACACCCAAAATTCTACCAAAAATGAGGTAGAGATGGGCTGCCTCTAGGAGGGGAAGCAGGAATCTACTTTCACTCTAGACTCTACATTGAATAGATGTTTTGGGGAGAGACAAAAATTCTGAGAAAGCATCCCTTCCCATTCTTTGAGTTTCAGGTACACTAAGACTGAGGTGGGAGAAGAAGAACTTAGAAATGTTCCCAGACCCTACCATGAGTATTATACCAAGTAACAAGAAGTGGCAGTCTACTACTGAAAGAGAGACAAGAGTCTGGAGAGAGAACCTTAGCCCTAGTGCAGAAATGCAGGGCATGTTGAGGGCAGGGGGGTGAAGCAGGAACATGGAGAAAAGTCATTCAGCAACCCATGCCCCATACTTAACACAAGGTAACAGAAGCCACACACACAAGGACTTTGAAGTCTGTGGTGCACTAATGATAACTATAAAAGCAACAAAACCCAAACCCAGCTGAAGTAGGGGCTAGATTGACTCAAACCCTCATATTGGAAGCATGGAAGAAAAACAGGTGCTCCTATTTCCAGGAATAAACACTATTTAACTCAGTCTCTACTATTTATCTACACACGATGTCTGTCACACAATCAAAAATTTCAAGACACTAAAAAGGCAAAAGGGAAAACCTAGACCCAGAGATAGTCCAAATCTTGAAATTATCAGACAGGGTCTTGTTGTTTTAATTATTAATGTGTTAAGAAAGCATCTAGTGGGCAAGGTGGACAGCATACGTGAACAGATGAGGAATTTTGGCAGAGGTATAGAAACTATTAAAAGGTTTCCAATGGAAATGATAGAAATGAAAAATATATCATAAGTGAAGATGTAAATAGTGTCTCTGCAAAGGGACTAGGAAGAATTGCTCCAGAAAGCAGAATTCAAGTTTTTGTCCAGCTAAAACATAAAAGCTTCACTTTAATTGAAGGATGTTAATCTTTTAAGTGAGGTAGAGTTCCATTAGCCTCACAATAATTCCCCATCCTCTGCTACTCAAGTTAATTTAATATGAACACTCTAAGTGTATCTGCATAAGTAAAGAGAAATGTAAGATGCTCTTTAAATCAAAGTATCATCTAAAACAATATGCAAACTCAGTAACAAAAGCTTTGAGGCTTTTGGTAATTATATATCCCAACTTAACTCTAAGGAACTCTTCTGAACCAAGGTCAAAATGCTGCAAGAGTAAGTATGGGTATTGGTATACATTTCACCCAGCTGAAGGTCTCTCTGAAATCCTAAAAGTGCCCCTAAAGTAAGCACCCTGCCATTTCTCTATGAGCTGCATTTGCCACCCATAATTTCTTGATTAGGCTCTTCCAGATGTAGGTTCACAGCTGAGCACTGCAGAGAAGAAACATCCCCTTGTAGCATTTGTATATTACCATAAATATATTGTCAAGAAGAAGGGGATCAGAGGTCATGGATAGAATGACATATGATAGAGAACAGAGTATACAAAATTGCAGCCCCTGGCTATGATCTATTTAGCTTACAAAGTATTTTTTAATATTTTGGGCCAATATTTCCAAATCAGGAGATTTCATATAAAATCCAGATTTTGGACTTCTCTTGACAATTGTAGGGATTAACAATACTGGGCCCACACTGTGCAGTGCAATAATCAGAGCTAAGGAGTGGCCGCACTCTTTACCAAAAACACATAATCTCCCTCATCTACAGTGCCCACCAATTCCTTTTCTTGCCCTCACTCAGCCTGCCTCACTCAGTAATGCTACCTGTCTGGCCCTTTGAGATATTTAGATTTATGACCTCAGATGTAGAAAAGAGGGCTAGATAGACATAAGGGCCGTGGTTCCACTCTATGTTTTGTAAAGTACAAGATACCTTCATCAAAGCTAATTTTTTTAAAAAACTCACTTCTGTACAGAAGAAATGCCCTTTGCCAAAAGAGCATCATTTACAACGCTCATCACATGTCTTTCTTCTCTGCCAGCTTCTAATTACAGTGATAGCAAACCTGTTTACTCAACTCTGAATCCCTATGATCCAGCACAGTATCTGGCACATGGTAGATGCTCAAATGTTTGTGGAATAAATGAATGAATAAACAAAATGTGCAAATTTTAAAAGTATCAGAGGTTCAGTATAAACTGCCAGAGACTGGATAGACACCTGTTAGCCTGGCCATAAATTTAGTTTTTGTGTGCCATCTCTAAATGTCACGTGGAAAGGCATGAAGCTATCTTCCAGCTGGATTAAAATTCTGTTCACAAAGAACAAATACTACCGGATTTGCTTTCTGGTAATACCAGCAAAAGTTCAGCAGCAGGAGATAAAAGCATTTTGTATCGTTTTCTCACAGCAATTCCCCAGAAACCACAATTTCAGTCGGGTTGATTTTTCTATTTGTTTTTACCTTTGAATAACATGATTGAAACACAATTCGGCTTGTAAGGGCCTTTGTAAATTCTTCAGGCAGCATCCTTTCAGCAACTTCACTAAGCATTCATCATCCATGGAGTAGTCACTGAAGTCTTCAAATAAAACAAACAAAACACACACACAAAAGAGTACTTTTAGAAATTCTAATTAAGAGGAAGAATTAATAGCTTTTAGGTTTCAGAGGGAAAACTTTAAAAGAAGGAAAATATTTTTAGCATTTGTTATGCCTCACTAAAATACAATAAAAATTTTTTAATTAAAAAAAAAAGTTGAATTTACTGACTTAGTACACCATTCTATCTACTTAAAAAAATTTATGAGAAAACACTCTGAGTTACGTGACCTTAGATAAAACAACAGAAAATCTGAACTCTAAGTATTAAGAGCTTTATTAATCCTATAAAAGGTAAAACCACGGGGAGCAAGACGGCTGCCACCTCCTGTTGTTTTGGCTTATGACTGTGTTAGCTTCGATACAGGAGAGGGTAACACTCCCATATGGAGCAGCAGATGGCCTTATATCCATTAAAAATTCAGGAAGTAAAAATGCCCTCTCCAGATCATTATGTTTACAACTTATGATCAATTCTCCCAGGTTATGTTCTTTTGGGGAGAAATTATGTAATAAAATTAGACAAAACAGCTCTGAAGTACCTGGAAGGCACCTATCCACCCACCCCATCCCACCCCCGAAAAAAAAAACATTTCCAATTGCTTGAGGGAAACATAAAGGATTTTCTGCCATCACTTTTTCCCAATTTGGAAATGATGTTTTACCTTCTACAGTCCAAAGCAAACATTTATTAAACAGAAGGAACCATATTATCTGTGACATCTATCTGACAAAGGTGGCTCTTCCATGTCTATCATTCTTGAATTTTGTTTTTAGCAAGTTATATGCCCTAAGGAGTCATTCAAAGACAGACTGAAAATTTATACATTTCAGGCTGTGACGAGGTGGGACAGTAAAATGAACTAATGAGGTCCTCATATTGAAATCCTCCTGCTTTCAGTACAATCATCCTTAGCATGTACTGAAGTTTTAGTTAGTGAACTGCTTATCCATGGCAGGTTAATGATGCTACTTAGCCAACTTTTACTTTTAGGTGCTGAAAACAAACCATGTTCACTTCTAATTACCAAGCCTTGATAAATAATTCACCACAAAAATCACAGATATCAATACCACATTACCTTTCCGATTACTTATTAAGAACCATTTTTCTAACACCCAGACAAATATATTCTTCCAATCACAGACGTTCATTGAAATATACATTCAATGAAACAGTATCTTTCAGGCCTAGAACCAAACCCTCAGGGTCCATATTGGGTGCTATCGTTTATTATCACTTTTGTGCATCCCACTGAGCACTGTACAGCATTTCATTGAGTCTGTGCTATCACAAATTCTGGTGCTCAGTGAATGCTGATTTTGATGAGGAACAAATATCATTCTGGAAAGCTATGGTACCAGTAAAGCCACACTTAATTTTTGTTTAAATCATGAGTAGGGATATGGCAAACAGGTTCAAAAATACTATGTTCCTCCCAAAACTTCAGACTATAGAGCACTATTTATCGAGTGATTGTTTCCCTTTGAAATATGAAAGCTTGATCATGATTCTCAACCTAATGCTTGTGTTCATGGGTGAACATCTCAAACACACAGGGTTTCCATTTTCCTTCACAGAAAATCACATGACAGTACAGCCACAGCACAGTTTCATCACAAAAAATATGCCAAACTTAGGAACTTAATAATAAAACAGAGAAAAAAAAGAAGCTTGAGGCCCAAGCTACAAAAATATATCTGTTGAACTTTTAAAAAGATAATTGAAATGCACTGAGAGAAATCTGAAAATAGATTTGGTAAGTGAAAAGACTTTTACATTGTTGGGGGCCGTAAAAATAATATATCCATGTCTATTTTGCCTTAAGCGAGGTCGGTGGCATGCAACATGGCCGCCAGGACTGAAACAATAACACCCTAGCCTTCTTCTAGGAAGTCAGCAGCATTTCGCGCCCGCGCCAAAGATTCGCGCCAGAAATGCTGCCACCTACCCCTAGCAACAGCACCTAGCCACTCCCTCAATACTGCCACCTCCCCCCAGCAACAGCACCAACCAATCCCACACCCCCAGCAACAGTACCTACCAATCCTAAAGCGCCACCCGTCCTTATTAGCCACTCCCTCTTCCCTTAGAGTATATATACCCTGCTTCTTCAATAAAGTTTTGCAGCTTGATCAGAATACTGTCTTGCTGTCATTCCTCCGTCTCTTGTCCCACCATTCTTTCTCGGCAGGTTTCGGGTCCCCGTTGCTGTCCCGCGGGTCGGGGCTCACATTACATAACTAAGATTATGTTTGCTATATAATTTCACCGAGCAAATTAACTGTGTAACAAATAGTAAAAGTAGAACCATTATGCCAATTTCTGGCTACATGTTGAATTTAGTTAGATTTCAAATGAAACGCTATGGAATCAATGACCAAATACTAACTCCAGGCACATTACCAAGTGCCTTCTTGTCTTCAAGAATTCCACCTTTTGTATCAGTGACCAGCCTATCAACCTATAACCATAACATTGCCAGAATAGGATACCAATTGTACTCCCTGTCATCTTTTACTTTAGAGACACTTCACTAAGCTAGGAAAGGGGAAAACACATTCAATTACTAAGAATGGGGGTAGGGGCGGAGGAGACTGAGATAACTTCAGGTTTATATCTTAACATTTTCCAATTTTGGATTTTTTCCCACTCAAGGATAGGAGCCTTAATTACCAAAAAGGCCATAACAGCTCCTTACTTATTTGGGATAGAGAAGGACAGGGAGGGGACGGAGGAAGGGAGTGCAATAATCTTCCTACATAAAATAACAGACCTGGAAGACATGATAAATGTCATGTAGAACACCTGGCAAACGTAATCTTAAGAAAATAAACCAATTTTTTATCAAAGAGGAGGACATACAAAGCCAGGATTGTACATAGGTGTAGTTTTTCTGTCTGTCTCAACTTCTCTCACTCCTGCTTACATGTCTCCAAAGCCTCTCATTTCTGTATATCATGAGGAAAAAAAGGAATGGGTAAAGAGGAGCAACTTGGCATCAGTGACAGAATTGTTCTCTAAACCTCTTTTGCATTTACATGCACAGTTTCATACATCTATTACTCCTTTAACTTTTTCCCAGTCAATGGAAAGACAAAATAAATGGGAGGAAAAAAAAAAAAGGAGCCTGTTCAAATAGAGAAATATTCAATAGACCCAATGTCAGGACTTCTGTACATACAAAGGCCCCACTCTCTGGAGGTACATATTAATCCATACTATGGAGGAAACACATTTAAATATCAGAATTGATTCTACTGAATTAAAACCCTTACCTTCGTTGGAAAAAAAGAAAAGCTGACCTGTCTTTCTAGGAAAAAAGAAAAGAAAATTGTTTTCACTTAATAAAAAAAGGATTTTCCTTTTCCTCCCACTTCTCACATTTCCACTTATTTTAAAATATTCTCATTTATGCATTTAACTTTGTGGATATGTGAGGCTTTAATCACAGATTCTTTAAGGGCAAGAATAATATTTTCTCTACATACCATATTTCTCCATCTAGTATGGAAAAACAAAGGGTGTTCAAAAGAGCAAATTAATGAAAAGTGGCCAAATTAGTTGGAAAAAAAAATGAATACTAGAAAATTTGTTAAAAGACCAAATGGATTTTTACGGATGTACATATTTTGAAATCTCACTTTTTAAGGTGAACTTTCATATATTTTCATTTCATTTGAATTTCAAAATGGTATGGCTTTAAGTTATCTCAAATCAAAAGACTATTTTTCATATTTGAAATTATTTCACATTAAAAGTCCGAGGAAAACTTATCAAAACTACACTAATAAAAACTATGTAGAGAATATGTTAGTGACAGGATAGCTAGAAGAACGCACAAAGAAAGTCTGAAACGTTCATCTAGGAGTCTACAGTCTGTACTTATACATACGTTTCTCTGGTTCTTTGTGAAACAGTATAAACTTTGCCTTCCTCTTTCTGCTCCCAGATTCTTGAGACTTCTCTTCTTCTTGCTTCCCTGTAGCCCAGAATTCAAAGGGAGTTCTCAGTCCCTGAAGTGAATACCTCAATATTTAGACTACTCTACCTAAGATCCAGCTCAATAAGGGGATGGAGTTTCATATATTTTCTGTGAAAGGGGGAGGGAAAAGAAAGACAAAGGGAACCTACTTCAGTTTGGTTCTTTAATAAAAGTGCCACCTTTAGTATGGGAAGGTGCCATTACTAACTCCTCCATCAACAGATGAACTTTGCATGTGACCATTTTTTTCAATAGCGAAGAGAGTAATCCACTTGAATTCACGTACCTCCTGTTCTACCAGTGAGCACTGGTCTACATTTGCATGCTGGGGGGCCAGAGACTGGGGTAGGGGTTGCGAGGTAGGGGGTGGAAGGGTGGGGAGGTTGAGACTGTGGCCTCCCAACAACATTGTTCTCTTTGATTTCTTAGCTATTTGGCCCCCAAACCTCAGCCTTACTAGCAGATGAGTCTACTGACTCAGCTTTCATTCTTTTATATTTCTTTCCCCATTGGTGGAAAACTAAAGCTAGAATTATTTTAAATGTGGAAAGCAGCTTAAATGCCCAACAATACTAGAAGAGTTAGTTAAATTATGATACATGAGCTCCATGGAGTATGCTATAAAGCTTTTGGAATTATCAGTATAAAACCTATTTAGCAACAAGGAAAAAATGTTTATGATATGCTAAATGAAAAAAAAAGCAACTAAGATAGTAGATATTCCAGGTACACAGTAACTGTAACTATAAAAATAAGACTTGAATGGAATATACAATATTCTAAAGTCATTATGTTATAGTAGCAAAAATATGGGTAATTTTTTTCACCTATACCTAGCAATCATGTGTTTAATTTTAAAAGGGTAATTTAAAAGAGAAATCTTATTAAAATCTCAGCTTTATATAGAAGCTCTAACACAAAACAAACAAACAAACAAAAATACCCAAATGGGGTCCTCATCGCTGGAGCCAATTCAATTATTTAATCCCCCATGTGGGCAGTATGTTGAATCTGGAGCCAGGGCTCCTTCAGGGAACCAGGGCTCTTTTCCAGTTTAAAAAAATGAGTTCATGCTTATTAAATTATTTTTCCTAACTATTCTTGAATTTCTATGTCCTTTACCATGTTTCATTTTACTTCTGTGGTTAGAGTATTTCAAAACCTAAGACCATTATCTTGAGATACACCTACATGATTTGAGGGCTGAGAAGGAATATAATGAAGGCTTTCATTTATGGTATTGCTTATTGAAAGATAAAAATCTCTATTAAAAACACACTCAGAAAATGTCAAGGCAAGAAGCTAACTTTGGGTATTAGCTGGTCCAACACTGCTCCCATTTAAAACAAGCTAACAAGCAAACAACAACAAAAACCTGAAGCCCAGAATGATGAGGTATACTTCCCAGAGTCTGAAAGCTGCAGAGCTGGGACTAGGAACCTACCTCCTGATTCTCCCTCTACTATGCCAGCTGCTTCCAGTAAATGGAGCTAATTTCGGGTAGGTCTTCTAGTACAACCAAAAGTAACAAGTAAAATAATTAAATTGTAATGAGATTTCAACTTGAAAACATTTATTTCCCTGTGTTGCAAAAACACAATAGCCTAAAAAAGTGGAAACGGTCACAACAAAGTAAAACCAGAAGAAAATGTGCATTTTCCTAGCACTGCTTTAAAATTTGAATGGCTTTCTTCCTCCCTTCATCTTTATTTTTTTTTTTAGTTACACCTTTATTGAGATATAATTCACATACCATACAAGTCACCCATTTAAAGCATACAATTCAACTGCTTTTTGTCTATTCACAGTCATGCCACCATCGCCACCATCAATTTATGAACATTTTCATCATCCCCAAAAGAAACCCTATACCCTTTAGCTATCACCATCCTCCCATCCCTCCCCCAACCCCATTTCCAACCCTAGGCAACCACTATTCTACTCTCTGCCTCTATAGATTTGCCTATTCTGGACATTTCATATAAACGGAATCATAGTACATGTCACTTTTTGTGTCTGGCTTCTTTCACTTAGAATAATGTTTTCAAGGTTTGTCCAAGTTGCACCATGGATCATTTCTCTCTTCAGCTTGATTGCAAACCTCCCGACGCCCGCCCCCCCCCCCAATGTCTTCAGTTCAAGTTCTTGCCCTGGTGATGCACACAAATTAGCATGAGTAGATGTGCACAGGAAAACTACAGGCAAATGGGAGGGGAGCCGAGAAAACGAGTCTATATTCTTACTTTTCATACTTACTTTCATTTTGTAAAGCTGTCTCAGCCTTTTCGACAGTTACCAACAAATTTTCAGAAAGATCTTTTCTTTTGCTCACTATTGGAAAACCATTCCAGACATACATCATTTCCTAATGAAGAAGAATGAAACACCATTTGCAACTGTGAGGTTATTCGATGTCATTTTCAACAACAAAACTATGTATGTGTGTTTTGTCTCGGTTGCTAGGAACCTCAAGACACCATTTAGAGATCATTTTCCTTAGCTTCCTCATTAGGAGTTCAGTGAAATAATTTCCCTTTTTCTCGTTTTATTGTATGCTTTTCAGTTTTTATAATGTGAAGTAATTCAATGTATGCTGCATATATTATGTTTTTACTGAAAAATTAATTTATTCATTCAGTTAACAAATATTTATTTATTACCTACTGGCATTCAATTCTCTTTTGGAAGTTATCACACAAAAGATACAGAAATAAATATGATCTTTTAAACTGATAATATGAACAATACTAATTTTTAAGTAAAGGGAAACATTTTAAAATAACAGCCAGTTTATATAAAATGTTTCCAAGAACATCTCTGGAAATGAGCATTAGAAATATTTCACTGGGCTCAGGTTCTCTTATAACAGTAAACACAGTCCAGTAATGCAATCCAATATGCAGAAAATGCATTCATTTAAAGGCCATATGGTTGAATGACAGCCCCTGAAAATGTAAACTAATGATTTCTGATTACAGATTATGTTTAACAGGCTAACAGATGAGAATTTTTTTTGGATCAAAAACAAATGTGCTTTTGCTTAAAAATATTTTTCTAATTTTCCTGGTAGTGCAGTTCAGATTTTGAAGGATATGAAATAAGCAGGGTAATTAGTATCTTCTTAGAAATGAATTTTAAAATGAGATGACATTGCCTGAAAGGCCTCTTACCAGGAAAGCAATGGAACTGAGGAAGACACATTCAAGTACAATAACAGCAAAGCGATCTCTATTTTTGGCACTAAAAACTAAGATCACAACACTCTACCTTCAATTTCACATGTAATATTCTTATTGCTAAATAGAGTTAGAGCTAAATTCAATAACTGATGGAATATTTTATCAGAAGGAGGCAAGCACAAGTCTGACATTTTATGAAAAATCGGCTTCTGGTAATAGTCCTAGGAGCCACAAATTCAAGCCAATATTCTATAAGTTCTACATTCATAAGCCTAGAGAAAGAAGTGCAGTGCACTAGTAAAGCAGGATACAATTATGAGGGCTAGAATTTAAGTACTAGGACAGAAAAGGAACTATGATGCTCTAGAAAATGTTCAGGAATTCTGTGAGACAGTAAGAAAAAAACTTCCAGTGCAAATCACTGAATGGAAATGAATCAGGAGACCCCTAAGTAGGATTTCAGGTGTCTGTCTGAGTGGCTTTCTTGTGCAAGCTACCTATGCAACAACTGAAACCCCAGAGTCACGGTAATTTGATATAGTCACCCCTTTCTAAGAAGTATTCATTAAGAAAATTTAAGGTAAAATTACTCTTTTCACAAGTATTAAGGTTTTCACCAGAGTATGGTATAAATAGCATAACAAGAATGCATGGCTCCGGACTAGACCCGTGCTGTCCAACATGGCAGACAGCAACCTTGGGGGCCACTGAACACTTGAAAGGCAGCTAGTCCAAGCTGAGATGTGCTGCAAATACAAAACACAGGCCAGATTTCAAAGAATTCATGTGATATAACAGAACGTGGAATATCGCAATAATTTTTTGATTACATGTTGAAATGACAAAATTTTGCACGTACTAGGTTAGACAAAATATAATCTTCCAATTGATTTTCATGTTTCCTTTTGCTTTTTTAAAGGTAGGTGCTAGAAAATGTAAAATTACATATGTGGCTCACATAATAATTTTGTTGGAATGAGATACATACATAAAATGTCTGCTGTGGAATCAATTCTGCCACTTTCTGGCTCTGTGAATTTGATTGAGTCATCTTAACCTCTTTCTACTTGAATTTCCTTATCTGTTAACAGGGCTAAAAAGAAGAACTACCCTCATAGAGTTATTGCAAGAATTAAATGATATATATATAAAATAGTCTGTATCATAATGTCTAGAGCATACCAACTAATTAAAAGACACTAGCTGAAATTATTTAATTAATAAATTAATAAATTATGTATACATATTCACCTTACAAAAACACTTAAAATGGTTTTTAATTGAGCTAAACTTCACAATAAACATTAGATATGCCCTCTGCTGCTGTGAATAGACAATTTATTTCTAGAACTCAAACAGTAAATAAAATAAATACAGATACCAGGGCAGGCAAGACAAGCTTCACTGGTACAGGCAAGGAGATGGAGTAGCGTCGTGATTTCCTCACAGCAAACTTCTCAGTAGGAATAGATTTACCAGCTATTCTCTGTTTCAAGCTTTCCACCTGTCTGTGAAGATTCCCAGCCACAACACCCAGTGAAAGACAAAGTGATTAGAACACACACAGCTTTTTTTTGTTTTTGTTTTCTTTTACGGGGAGGTTCCAGAGATCAAACCCAGGGCCCTCCATATGGGAGACGGACGCCCAACCATTTGAGCCACATTCGCCCCCCACACTGGTGGTTTTCATAGTGTGATCCTCAGACCAGCAAGTTGAACATCACCTAGAAACCTGTTTGAAATGCAAGTTTTTGGTCTCCACCACAGACCTACTAAATCAGAAACTAGGGGTAGGGCTCATTAACCTGGATTTTAATAAGGCTTCCAGGTGATTCTGATGCACACTCAAGTTTGAGAACCACTGATTTATACTTTTTTTTTCCTAATCAACTTAGCTAATTTCATATTCTATTAAACAGGGCCTGGGTAGTCTAGGTATACAATTTGTAACCAAGCAGTAAAGATTCCAAAATATTTTTCACTCTATTATCTACATTGTACATTTCATGTTCCTATCTGCAAGTATGAACAGATCTATAAAAGAATGTGGCTCAAAAGATAGCCCATCGATTAATTTACAATTAAAAAAAAATGTTTTACAAGCATAAGCAATAATGGAAACGATCAGCTAAAGACATGCACCAGGTTTACCAAGTTCTCAAAATTCTAAGGCATTCCAATTATGAAATTCACAAACAAAAAAATGAAAGTAGAATGGAGAGACTATGTGTTCCTGGGAGCAATTTTTCTTACATATTCTTGTGAATGAATCAAATGGGCTGCCAAGAAAGAATTTGGGGAAATATCCAATTATATCACTAAAAGAAAATAATATTCTGATATTAGGGCAAACTTGTGGTAGGTTATTTCTGGGCACAATTTGAGGATTTTAAACCAGGATGTATCATCATTTGGTATTAATTAACATCAGCGGAACAGGCAGTAGAAGGGCAGAATAGGGGAGGACAGACAGGAAGCATGCCTGGGACATGAAACACCATGGCTTAAAAATCACAGTCTGTTTAAGAGAACACTCATTTTTAGGAGTTTCATTATCTCAATAAATTATATGTTATCACAGATTGTATCTCGAGCTTTCCCCTAAAAATAAGATTGATAATTTTCAAAGTAATTGTTTTGATACAGAGAAAAGTTAAAATGAAGTGGAGAAAATGGAGGGAGATCTAAAAGACTTAAATGTACCCCATTCCATTAACTCATTAACTCTCAGTCCGTTCCATTAGCTATTGGTGATGTGAAATGAGGAAATGCATTTTACCAGTAAGAGGTGATATTTATCAGACAATGGCTCTACTAATGTTGATTCTGCTGTTATACACAGTCATTTTTTTTTTTTTTTTTTACTTTTAAAAAGGAAATGAAAAAAACGTGGACAATATATAAGATCCTCGTTATACTTTCAAATTTGTTCTGCAAGTCATAGGTTCCACTAAGCCATTATTTCTCAAAGTGTGGCCACAGAAAACAGTACTCCATCTAAAAGGCCCAATTATGTTTGAAGAATGTAGTGGGGTCTATGGTCTTCTCCTTTTGCTACCTCAGCCAGCCATACCTGTAGTTATACCACTTTGTCACCTCTAACTTTTCTAGCTCAAAGCATGAATTCAAGTAGGCCACTATTTTGAACACTACCTCCTACTTCTAACTTGGCTATTAGAAGACTTTCAGTCTACTTGCCCTTAAAGTTTCTCCCGATCCAGCAGTCTCTCTTTATCCCTGTTCCTCTGTATTCCAACTTAGATGGCACTGTCCTTCGCTTTTGCAAGCTTTGGCCTATGTCCTAAACTACTTTGTCCACTGCCTAGTCTTCACACCCAACTGGCAAAAACCCAACCCTGGATGGACCTCAGTATCCATTCTCCTTGCATCTGCACTGAGAGCAGACTGGTATCACTATAAAACCATCATCCATCCCCAAACTCACATGGGCCCTTAAATGGCCTGCCATTCTCCCTACTGTCTTTCTCTGGTCACCTCACTCTCCCACTCTCTGTAACAATGGGTTCAAACATTCTCCACCCTCCTCAAAGCCCCAGCATGCTCCCTTCTCTTTAACATCTTTTGATAACAATACAAATGTAGTAAACTGAGTTAAAAACTCAGTAGCAAAGTTCCAATAATAGAACCCTACTCCCACTGTAAATTTTTCCAAAAAACAAAGTCTATTAATAAAAAAATAAAAATAAAAGAGTATTATAATATGAAAAAAACAAAAACAAAAACAAAAAAAACCCCTACTCCCAAAACATTAATAAAAAGACATGTCCTCAAGATTCCCAACCACACCAGCATATCTGCAAAATCCTACTAAAAGGATGACATTTTGACTCCTGGCTAAATGTACTGTTTTAAGGGTTCCTGAATCAAATGATTATGTAAATTAAAGAAATATGAAAGTGAAGTATGAGAGAACATTAAGAGAAAACAGAAGAAGATATATTTATGTGCTCATTTATAAATCTAAGGTATCTGATATGGAAATACTGTCTTGTTTACCTGAATAAAGTTATCACATTCTCTTTAGTTGCTACTGCATCCTCCTCTGGAAGCATACTCAAAATTGCAGCTTTCAGAAACATGTATGTTGCCTTGAGGAAAAGAAGAACAGCAGCTAGTTACAGAAAATCCTTGATACATGTCATTTCTACTGGCAAATCAGGAATGACCTACAAATCATCCAGATACAATATGAAGGAAAATGAAAAGTTTTATATTGCTTATTCCAAATGAATATAATACTTTTCACTTAATTTAGACCATTTTTATATTATACAACTGTAATGAGAGATCATTACCTCATTCATTCCAATTTTTCACAAATGGATAAGAATTAATTCTGATTATCAAAAAAAGCCTGGTCATCAAAGCATCTGAAAGTCTAGGAGAATTATCAAGACTACTGATACTTGATAACTTTAAATAAGTGCAGTTCACTTTTTGAGGCAGTAAGTACTTAATGCATATTTACTCCTTTGATGGATCTCTAAGTTGAGAAATTAGTCCTGATGTCATGCTATTGAAAAAACAGTCCTAAATGAAAATCATTCTGGCCACTTATCAAAAAAAGATGCCTGCAATTTACCTTGGACCATTTACTCTCTTTGCAAAGCAGATCTGAATAGTAATATGCCTGCATCCAGTTTTGTTGGAATACATAAATCCACATCAGCTCCCAATAACAGAGATGGTGAAACTGTTTCCATTCTTCTTGAACTGAAATGCATTTTCGGAATACCTCTTGTGCCTATAAGTCAATTGCATAAAACTGATCATCCAGATATTAGACCACGAGATAATAACCTAATAGAAAAATATACAAAAAAACACTTTGTACGAAAAGAACAAAATTATCATTCATTAAACCACTTAATATGACAGTATGTTCCTTCCCTTACATGCACTGAAATAGTTAAGTTCTTCCTTTTTATTTAACTTTGTGACGGGACCTTGACACTTTATAACGTGGGAGTAGAGAAAGTCTCTCCCCAAGTAAGATAGAAAATGCAGAAGTCTTTTAGGAAGACTGTCAGATTTGAGTTCACAAAAAGTCAAAACTTCCACAGAGTAAACCACACCATAAACAAAGCTAAAGGCAATGGATAGAGAAAAGATATATTCACTGCATATATAATGACAAAGGATTAACCCCTTATCATACAATTTTATAAAATCCTTAAGAAAAAGACCAACAACTCAATGGAAAAATTGGCAAAGATGTGAACAGGCAAATCAGACAAAATGATATACAAATGACAATTTTACATATTGAAGAAATCTGTAAACAGGAAAATACAGATTGGCAAAAATTAAAAAGATGGATAATGTCCAGAGTTGGCAAATAGAACTGGGAAAAAGTATTATAAAGAAACTTAAATTAGGAGAGCAATTTTGCTAGATTTTTCATAATGCACCTATCTTTCGACCCAGAAATTCTACTTATCAAAAGGTGTTTTAGGGAGCGGATGTGGCTCAAGTGGTTGAGTGCCTGCTTCCCACATGTGAGGTCCCAGGTTTGGTTCCCAGTGCCTACTAAAAGCAAAACAACAAGCAAAAAAAAACTAACTCAGGGGAGCCGATGTGGTTCAGTGGCTGAGTGCCAGCTTCCCAGATATGAGGTCCTGGGTTCATACCCCATTCCTGGGACCTCAGAAAAAAAAAAGTGTTTTATATAAACACACCTGTGCATAGAAATACATACACAATAATAATGTTTACAACGGCATTGTCTGTAGTAGCCAATATCTATCAATAGTGGATTGCTACTTCCGGGAAGATGGTGGACTAGTAAGACACGGGAATCTCTTCTCCAGAAAAATAGCTAGAGGACAAGCTGAAACAGCCCTGAAAAAGATCTTCATCTGCTGTTTAGGACAGCAGATGAAGGCTGCACACCACCCAGAGGAGAGAGGGACAGAAGAGGGAAATCGCGACTACAGAACTGTGAGTTGCAAGTAGCAGCTTCTGCTGCTGCCGGCACCCTCCCCCACACTCTTCAGAATTCTCGGGCCTCTGGGCCTGCGACCACAGACGAAGGGGGCTTCAGGGATCTGCCACTCTCAGAAAGGGGAGAGAGAGGGACACAGCCTTAGGTTGACTCAGGTTCTTTTTTTTATTATTATTTATTTATTTTTTTTATTATTTTTTAAAGATTTTATTTACCCATTCATTTACTCCCCCCCCCCCCCGCTGCCCGCGCTCGCCGGGTCAGCCAACCACGCCGTGCGGGCGGGCGGGCGGGCCCGCCCCCAACAGGAGGCCCCGGGAACCAAACCCAGGGCCTCCCACATGGCAAACGGGAGCCCCACTGATTGAGCCACAGCCGCCTCCCTTGACTCAGGTTCTGACCTGAAATTTGACCTGCAGAACCCCACGGACCCTTCCACACAGCGGTTTGCCCTGGGAGCCTAGAAAGGACTGGAGAAATCCGACCCTCGCAACATCCCTCTCTTCTAGCCTGGACTAACTGTTGAGGACTCCACGGGAGAGGGGAGAGAGAGCGTGGGACTGACCCTGCTTTGGACTCCCAGGTTTGGTCTGCCCTGTCCCGAGAGCACTTCCAGGCTGGGTGGGGCTGCGCCATTGTTTGCCTTGGAGCCTGCAAGGGGCTAAAGATATACAAACCTCCCAATCTCATCTCTACTAACAGGGACTGATTGTTGAGGATTCAGAAGGGAGTGGAAATATTTCCTAGCTGGGAAAAGGGGGGCGCTAGGAGAGAAGTCTGGAGAACTGTCTCAGAAAGTTTGAATCACAGTGCTCTTAGCCCCCAGACAGGAAGCTCTATCACATTGATCTGGCTTGTGTCACAACAAATATGCTCCGACCAGGCATTGAATTGAGAGCTGCCAACAAGCGCCATCTCCTGGTAGACCAAGGAAGTGCACATAAGAAAATTAATAAGTAAGAGAGGCTTTTCCTGGCCTCTATAGCCTTCCTGCCCAAGGCCCTAGGAAACGACTCTACAACCAATTATTGGATCCAGTGCCCAGTTTTGAGCAACCAGCAGAACAATCCTAGCAATCAAGGTTGAGCCAAAAATCAAAGAGCGGTGGTAACTCACAGCTCCTGCCACTAAAACCCCATAAAACAGAAAGAGATAGAGCATCTAAGTAAAATACAAACTAACCAGATGCCTAAGCACCAGCAAAAAATTACAGGCCATACTAAGAAAATAGAAGACATGGCCCAAGAAAAGGAATACAACAAAGTCCCAGAAGAGATGTAGAATTTGAGAGAACTAATCAGTGAGATGAGCACACATTTCCAAAATCAAATTAATGAGATGAAAGAGAATATAGTTAAAGAG